>VZRQ01007361.1:1884275-1979698 GCA_013397975.1 Machaerirhynchus nigripectus
CGTCCGCCCTGGCAGCCCCGCACCCGCCGCCGGGGCGGGCAGGGACGGGGGTGCGCAGGGGGAGGTCAAGGGCATGCAATGCGGGGGGGGCGCAATAAAGACGGCCCGGGAGGGAGTTGCGGAGCGAAGGTGGAGGTGGGGGGTGAAAGGGGCGTGCAGGAAGGATGGGGGATGAGCTACGNAACATCACACTCACCTCCCGGATCCACCCTGGCAATCAGGGGAGGGGGCCACCCGTCCCTCTACCCCTGCCGAGCCAGCAATGCTGGGAGAGCAAGTGGCAGAGGAGACAGCTCTCTGGGCTGCACCCTCTGCTAATGCACCCGCTGCCCCAGTTATTGCACCTTCGAGCCAATGCACCCCCCTTATTGCACGCCCACTATTACTGCACCCCAAATTTACTGCACCTCTCCAGGTAAGTGCACACCCATTCCAAATTACTGCACATCCCCTAGTTATCGCACCCCCTCCAGTTACCGCACATCCCCCGCAGCCCCCGTGTCCCCGCGCCTGGGGGAAGCAGAGGCACCACTCACCATAGAGAGTCCAGGTCCCACTCCTGAAGGAGAGCTAAGTCGAAGCTGTCCATGGTGAGCGATGTCAGCGCCGCCGCGCTGCAACCACACAGCGTCCGGGGCGCATCGTAACTGCACCGCGGGCAGGGCGAGGGCGCGGAGCACCCCCGGCGCCGCCGCCGGCCCCTCTCCGCACACGCGCGGGAGGGGACGGACCCCCACGGCCACCTTCCTCCCGCTTCCCCCCAGGAAAAAAGCAAGCACCCTGCCCCCAAAAGAAAACACACGGTGCCACCGCTCGTGTGCGAGCGGCGCGGCGCGGCTGGGCTCGGCTGGGCTCGGCTCGGCACGCCCGGGCCCGCGGCGCTGCCAAGAGGGAAATCCCGGGATCCCCGCGCCCGCGGGCCGGGNCGACGGGCAGGGGGAGTTGGTGGGAACTTGCACCCCGGTGGGGGTTTTGACCCGCCGAAGTTGGGTTTGGGGTGGGTTTTTTCCCCTCTCTTCCTCCTCCTCTTCCTTTTCCTCCTCCTCCTCCCCCTCCTCCTCCTGGCCAGGTACCCTGGGGTGGGCCACAGCACCCCGGCTCACCAGCACCTCACGCGTGCTAAGCATCATGATGTTTGGCAGAGAAACACTGGGGAGAAATCGTGACATTTATTGTGGGATGGGACCGTGGCCCTGGTTCTCTGTGCTGGAGCCAGCAGCCCGGAGTGCTCCCAGGGGCTCTCTCCACAGTCCAGGGGTTAAGGCCTTTTTGCACCAATTCCTTCTCAGATGTGTAATAAACTGCACCTGTGCAAGTCTCCATGTCCATATAGGTCCACCTAGACCTGCACAGCCAATTAGAAGTCCCTGGATTGCACGAAGCCTTTAAAAACGAGTGATTTCTGGATAAAAATAAAAGTACCAATCATCAGCACTTGCCACCCAAAGCGAGTAAGACGCCTCGCACTGTCCATCCAGCCTGTGTGAGGCACCGGCTGTGATATCTGGCTGGCCAGGGGAGGCAGGCGCTTCTGATTTGTAGTTGCTGAATCACATTAAGAGAGGTTAACACACATTAAATACTTTCCAGAATACTGGGCTTTTCAGCTAAGCAGTGAGTAGCTGCCAGAGAAGTGCCATGTCATCGCAGACAGGGAGAAGAAATGTGCAAAATCCGTGATGAAAAGAGGGGGCTATTCATGCAAC
The DNA here is from genome assembly GCA_013397975.1 of Machaerirhynchus nigripectus. Classification (NCBI taxonomy): domain Eukaryota; kingdom Metazoa; phylum Chordata; class Aves; order Passeriformes; family Dicruridae; genus Machaerirhynchus; species Machaerirhynchus nigripectus. The sequence goes on from VZRQ01007361.1 coordinate 1,885,982, forward strand.
AGCGCCAACGCGAATATCTGCAGAGCGATCCCACACTGGGAGATCCCTGCTCTTGGAGACCAAGCCAACCCAGCTGGCAGCTGGCTAGGGCACCCTGACGTGCATGACACCCTGGCAGCCCAGATCAGTGCTCAGGCTCAAGTATTCATGCAGGCTTCTCCTCTGGTTTTGTATGTTATTCGTTCCTGAGTTAGCTTGATTTAATTTACGGTTGGTAACCCTGCACAGGCTGCAGCACAGCTTTGGCTACACCGTAGGCACACTCCAAGGGGAAAGTTTGCACGCCACTTTCGGCAAATCATCTGAAAGTCCCAAGCCACTCCACAGCTGCTTCTGTTCCCCTGCACAGCCAAGGTGGTGCTGCCTCCTACTGCCAGAAGTCCCCCGACCCTCTGGATGTGGCACATCTTCAGCCTGGAGTGACACGCGGGAGCCGGCTCCTGTAACGTCTGTCTCCTCACCTTCCCCAGGGGTATGGAGAAGGATGTGTCCCGGCTGGAAAGGCTTGTGGCACCCCCCCGCCTAACCAGGGCAAATGAAGATGAAAATGAAAAAAACTCAGGCCAGTTCAGATGCCAGGCTTGGTACAGTATTAATGGACACATAAACCCACCTGAAAACAGGTTTTTTGTCAGCTGGGGTAAAGCTTACCACGGCAGAAGATTGAGCCTGGAAAGCAGGTAACGTTCTCAACAAATATATTACTTATATGTGAAGGAGTGATGGGCAGCATATTTACGCTGACCTTTTCAAGCCACAGCCTGTGCTGCCTCGCTCTTCTTATTTTAAGGGAGGTTGTGCAACCCCCATTGCAGCATGGCCCCGATTCTTTCCCTGAGACCCAGCTTAAGTAGTGATTTGCAGAAGTGCTTAAGTCACCCCTGAAATGGTACATACAGCAGGGCAGGCTTAGGCTGCCTTTATGGACTAAATCACTAGAAGTGGGATCCCCTTTACATCAGTGCTGGAATTGACCCCGGGTCATTCTGTAAAGAGCAAGGTGGACTGCAATGCTCACAAGTGGTCGCTCAAATGTGGAAACTTGGAAGCTAAATTCCGTAGGCTAAATTCATCATCCAAACTGAGATCAATAGAAAATGTAAACAAACAGCATGAACAGCATTGAGTGAATTAAATTTCAAAGAGTAATACATAATGATAGGCAGTATGTTTTATGTTTTTAATGTTTTAACACAAAAAAATTATTATTTTTCTTTTACATTTCTTGCATGTCTATCATTATTGTGGTGTTCTTTTCTTTCCCATCATGGCCATGATTCTCTTCTCATGCAGAACAGAGAACGTCAAGACTAATTGCATTGAAATTAATGTCAATTCAAAATCCCAACTGCTTTGGTTACCTGCCAGGTGCTTGATGTTTCCCCTTTTTTCCTCTGACCCTGGTAGCATTTTTGAAACTCCTTGTATGCGAGACCTCACCTACAGGTTAACCTTCCACCCCTAATTTTGCTTCCTCTGTGATGTGCCTGGCTGGGCTCCTCTGCTGACTCCTCAGTGTAACACTGTGGTTGGTCCCTGTGGCTGGAGCATCCTCTGTGCTCCATGTCTTATTCATTTAAATCCTTCCCTCTTGCCAGCCACTGAATAGTAACCTCACCTGCTGCTTTCTTACTTAGAAGTGTCCCATCTATCTCCAGTGGGTTCCATGATCGAAACCGTAACATACAGTAAATTGACACAGACTGTTTAAAAGAACTTCAGGACAGTAACTGAAGAAAGTGCTTTGCCACTGCCTGCTGCGACCCACATATTTCCCCTGTCATCCCTTGCTGTGTGACTTGTCAATATATTTTCAACTCCTGTAGGGAATGAAACCTGCCTTTTTATGAAAGCATGGCATTATATAAATAAAAATATGCTGTGTACTATCTAATACTGCTTGTTGTACATATATTTTTTATGATTCACATAGACATTACTTGCCCCTTCCTTGTGCTCTTTCCTCTGTTAACAACACTTCATTAAGAATAAGCAAGCAACTGTGCCCAGTCAAGCAGACTTTGTAAGAAGAGCCGAAGGCCTAGGAACAATATGTAATTCAAATCCCTTATATAAAGATTGCATGTAACAGGAAAGCTGAACATCATCTTAAAAGTTGACATTTCCCTCTTCTCAGACTCTCTGTCTTAAGCGTGGCATAGCAACTGCCTGAGGAAGAGTAAAGATAATTTTAATGTAACATAAAAATAAGGGGGAGGTGAGAAATACTACATTCTTAGTCAACATCCTCTATGCAAAATACTGCCATAGTATGTCTTTGGTAATACCTACCTTTAAAACATGTACCCAGCAAGAAATTGATTCCTAGCAAATTCATAAGACCTTAGCTAAATGCTTTCGAAGAACAGAAGAGAGGAGTTCTGGAGGTAGCCGGTGTAGGAAATGCCTTAGCACTAGTACAGTGTGTCTCAAGAACACGAATTTCTACGTCTTGCTCCACTTGTGACGCACCAATGCAGAGTGGTGGGACACAGGCAGAACTTGGATTTTGCCTGTGAATTTCAGTGGTTGCTGGAGGCAGCCTCACAGCCGTGTATATGCAGCATGGCCCAAGATTAGACAGTGCATGTCACATCTTGAGGTTTCAGGGACAAAGTGGGGCCTGGTACATATCACCACATCTCTTCAGTGAATCCATGCCTGCTCTTGTCCCAACAGCCTAACCCATCAGCAATTCCTTCAGAGGGCAGACTGCTGCATTGCTTGGCAGGGAGGGTTACCAAGCACAGTCACACGTTTCTTGGTGTCTGGTGCACTTCTACCTCTTATCGCAAGGCAGTACTCCCAGGGCAGCTCTGGTAACTGCTCTGAGCCCTGGTATAGGCTGTGACAGGACATATGTGGTTCCTCAGTGAGTGTTTACATAATGCCAAGACACAAATCTCTTCCATGAGATGAAAAGCCAAGAAGCATTAGTTAGCATAACTTGCTTTAGCATCTCACCACCATTCTGAGTAGTACCTACTTCTGCTGGGCACCAGCTCCACAGGGGCAAGGGATCCTAAATTAGAGCTGGTTTTGCAGAATCAGTCCCTCAGTGCTTTAAGATGTGTTTTGTTTTTCCAGGGGTCTCTAAAGTAGTCTAATGAGTATATTTTATAATAGGTTTGCTGTTTAAATTTAAATACAGTGTTCCAGTGCAGATCTTATACACGTAAGTGGAAAGAGTTTTCAATGCAGTGGTTTTTCATAACCTCATAGTTTACAGCAAAGGCAAACCCACTGGATTATCTAGTCTAGCCACCTGTATATCACCACCTATCCAGTGTCACTATTCTTCCCATACTGAGCTCAGTAAATTGCAGTTTGAGCAGTTGCACAGTCCATAGTTTAGTACTCTTAACACAATAAAATGTACATTTGTAAACAATTTTTCTCTCTAAATAACTTTACTTTCTCCCTGTATCTATATGTCTTCAACCTGATAATGTTTCATTTAATCAGTGCTAAGTTCCAGCACAATGGCTTGTGTTGCTTCAGCAGAGAGTGAAATGAGCTCTGAATTGTGTTTCCCTATTTATTTAAACTTGCAATCTGCTTTGAAATTCCTCAGGATGAAAGTTGCATTTATGTCTGATCACTAACATATGCCTAACCTTAACTCTGACTCAGCAGATGTAAGTGCTCCTTGATTCTGTACTCTTACACACCCCGTTATTGCATTATTGTAGGTTGTATTCGTTAGGTGACTCTTCTCTAGTCACTACAAAAGATGCCAAAAATATTGTGAATGACTTCTCTCCTGTAAATATCATCACAGTCTATTTATACACTGTAGCTTCTGAGATTTGATAAGACCGGAGTGTAATATGGCATGGATACAGATGCTGTCAAAGTTAAGTTAACATATTTCATCACTCTCCCACTTAACATGCATAATACACAAATGGTTGCAAGCTATCACTCTTTTAAAGAAGCAGAATATATGGATTTAATTTTTAATGATTTAACTTGGTGATTAATCCAAATTATTAGTTAACAATAGCTAAAACAGAGAACTATAATGGATTCTCTGGATAATGAAAATATTTATTATTTTAATAAGGTGCATGGCTGGAAGTCTAAGTCAAGTCTCAGTCTACTGGCCACATATTGCTCTTGATTCACACATAATACCCCCATGGAGGTAGGTGGATGGCTGTGTCCCCAAACAAAGAAATATAAATTGCTGTTTCCAAGTATTGATGACAACATCTATCATGTCAGCTGCAGAATTGATCCATCTTAAATTATAAACCACGCTGAAGGAATTATGCCAATTAGAGAGACACAGATTTTTTTTGCCTCTTGGTTTTTCTCTTTCCTATAGTTTTTTACCCACACAAAAGCTTTTGAGACCTATTTATATTATCAAAGTCTTTTTGTCACCTGAGCCCCAAGGAAAGATTTAAAAAGAAAATGTAATTGCTGAACAGAAGTGCTGTGAGGGCTGTTTCAGGCTCAGGGGAGGGGAAGGTCAAGTTTTTAACCTGGAAACAAAAGGACTGAACCCAATGCTATGAGTGGGCTTTCCCTGGGGTCCAGGTCGAACAAAGCCCTTTTTCTGGATGGTGGCTTTTTGGGGATGGGGAGGGCACGACCTGCTGGCAATGAGCACGGCAGGTACACACCACCCTGCAAACCAGAGCCCATCGAGGAGTCTGCAGGTTGGGGTCAGGCACAGTGGGCGTGGGGGCAGCAAAGAGGGTGTCCCCAGTGACAGCTCCCAATTACACATGCCAGCCAGTCACCCCCCAACAGATGTCAGGGGCCATCTCACAGAGTGGCCAAGGGATCAGTGGATAGACACGCAAGCTGGTCACTGCTGCTGGCAGCACACAATGCCCCTTGGACCCAAAAGAGAAAGGTTATTAACTTATCCCTCATCTTTCCTCCAAAGATTTCTGAATTTGTGAGTGGTGTCAGATTCTGTTAAGCGATTACTACCTATTTCCTTTTGTCTTACATTCGTGCCTTGTAAACGGCTTTAATAAATGCCATAATTACAATTCTCAGTGACTGCACCAGTTTAAGGTTAAGGATCTTTTCAGAGTATCTCTTGGAGCAGTAGCTCCCTGAAGAAAATCTCTGTGTGACTGAGGTTGCTGCCTGGCAGCCTTCGTTGAACAGAGACAAGCTGGAGACAAAGGCAGTGGTGCACAGCACAATCCCTGCCTGCCTGCACACTGTGCCAGAGGCTGTGCTTGTTCCACTGCCTGCACCTCACAGGCAAGCCCTGAGCAGTGCCAGTGCTGAGAAATCTGAAAAAGATTAGTGACATAAAAAATATGTGTGTGTGTGTGCGTGTGTGTGTGTATACAAACTGATATATGTGGGATAATTGCATTTGCAGACCAAAACAAGGAGGAGGCAGGTGATCCTTGCTGAACAATCACGGAGACTTGTGTGTTCTTTCTGGGGATCTCTGGTGCTGCTGTGAGCTGGGGTTATGCACCAGCAGCCAGGACCTGCTGTGGAGCGTGAGTTGGGAATGGAGTTACAGCCAACATGACATTCCTGTGCTGGGTAGTTGTGGTCCCCGGGTCATCTTCTCTGGCATCTGAAACAGGCTGTCCCTTCTTGCTGTCCTAGACAGGTCACCCAAACTGGGCTTGGGAGTTGCTACCTACTCTTCTCCAAAGCTAAACAAAGATGCTCAGCTTGGGAGGCAGGTCCCTTGCTTGCCTTCCATGGCAAAGGTTTATTAGAGCCAAGGAAATAGCCCAGCATCATCACCTGGCAGGTGTGGATGTGGACTTCCCAGGGAGGTTGCTCTTAGAAAGGGACATCTAATGGTGAGGAACAACAGATGACAGTGGTAATGATCTACCTGCATGACAAGGTGACTATTCAGAAATAGCAGGCACTTAAAAGAAAACTCCACAGTTCAAGGAGGGATCCTTTCATCACTGGTAACATCTCAGGAGGGGACAAAGGACTTGCCATGGGTGCAAGTCAACCTATCACTGCCATGTGGAAATGTGTTCTCTGCCTTCCTCCAGCAGCCAGAGGTGCTGGTCAGTTCCTGGGCTTGAAAGATTCCTGTTTGGATCCAGGGTGGCCCATCCAACCTTCCCTCACTAATTAGATACTTGATGAACTCTGTGATCAGCAAAGCCCCAGCAAATGACTCTCAGCTGAAGCCCTTATTTCTGAGCTACCAGGAGCACCATGCAGGAGAATGTTTTGTTTCAAGCAAAGGTGTTTAAAACATTATTTCTGGATGTCTTTGTGGGTTTTTAAAGTACAAAAGGTTGTGTATCAAGGTTAAAGGTCATGGACCTTAGAGAAATTAAAAGGATTCTTTGTAAAGAGGTTAAATATATTTAAAATTTATGAGTTTGCACCCATGCAGATTGGAAAAGGAAATTAAACTACATCTGCAGAGAAGGAAAAATAAATCTACTTACGCATGATGTAATTTAGAAAATCAACTGTAGCTTTGAATGATGTCTGGATGAAGGGATAAGGTAATGCTGAGGAAGGCTTTATATTTGGGCTTAAAAAGCCACATGGGGCCACAGGGAATAGGGGTTTGCAATATACATGTATACTCATTATGAAGAGTTTCCATGGAATGAAAACTATATCTAGCTGACTTTCAGCTAAGAGAGAAAGATAAAAAAACAGAGAGAGCAAGTACCGTTTTTTCAACCTCATCAGTGTTTTCTGCACCACTACATCTCTGCTCCACAGAACTGATTTGAAAACCTACACACCAATATTTTTTCCTAAGTCTGGTTAGCATTTGCGGATCTCTATTTCCTATGCTGTGCAAAATAAACTTCTAGTCAAAATAACTGGGCTGAGAACAAAGGGGGAAATCATGAGAGAGGTAAAGCAGAAGGAAACAATTTGTGTGGGTATTTCAGGGAGATACTTACAGAAAACAACCAGGGTAATTCACAATATTTTCCTTTAAACTAAAGGCAGAAGCTGTGTGTGTTTCAAGCCTGGCATGGCACAGTGCGCTACAATCTGTCTGCCACATTAAAAGAGCTGGTGATCTCAGCTCAATTTCTCGTGAGGAGCCACTCGCCGAGCAGTGCCGAACAATTGGGTCCCTGGGTAATAATTTTATTGGCAAGGCCAAGAAGGGAACAGCCGTGGAATTAATATTGCTGCACTGTGCTGTTCCAATTCTGAGGGCAAGAGAGGACTTTGCTTTATAATGCTGACACCGCAAATCCCTTAATGAGCACTAAATTCACTTAACAAAATTCTAACCCCCTCAGATTTCTGATGTAGCTTAGCATATTGGCTTTACCTTGGAGTTTTCTGTGTTTCGCTGGTCTAGGCCATCAACCTGAGCATCCATAAAGCCTATATTCCTTTTTTATTCACTCTACCTGTTTATTCCTTAGTATATTTACCCTTTTATTAAGAGCTTCCACATGGTTAAGACTTGTTCAAGTATAAGCTCAACAGGAAGCATTTTCCTTTATACTGTAATAACTCTATATTGTTGCCTAGAGGGTGACAGAAAGTAACGTAAGATTCATAAAAATATAACTGTCTGAGCCAAGTAGATAGAATTATGGTAAGCATTAACCAAAGTGTATTTCTGTGTCCTATAGGGTGAAATCAGAACATCTTAATGTTTTCTTTCTTGGGTCACATAATTCTGCAAAAGTACACCAAGAGAAATGCCAGACTGCTTCTGCTTGATTGTTACATTCTGTACCAGCCTTTCAAACAGGTTTGCAAATAAAATTACTTTATTTCATTATGTGTCATTTTACATTTTGCCCATGCAGCACCCCACTGAGACCATTTGGTTTAAGACACTTTTTTCCTAAGCTATAAGCAACTGGAATTTTAAACTCATTTAAACTGTATTCAGGATGCTTCTAGTATCCCCTTTTCAAGTTTAACCATTAAATGAGTACAGCCTTAGAAAAAGAAAACTGCATGTCTTATCTTTATTAATTTTTTTTATCCAAGTAATAGCAAAAAAATTCCAAACCTCCAAAAGGCACATTGCTGGAGAAATTTTAACCCTATTGGCACCAGCATGATGGTTTCTGAACGCAACCTTTTTGGTTCCTTTTCATTAAGTTGGATGAGAGAAGTGTAGGCATGCTAACTTTCCCTTCCAAGCCAAGGGGGGTGAAATAGCCCATACATCTCTCAGTCCCCTACAGTGAGGAGATGGCTGAGCCGCGTCCTCCAGATCACCATGCTCCTTCCTCCTGAAAGAGGGGGTCAGCATTTTGGAACTGAAATCCAGTAAAGCCATATGTTCTGTGTCAGCAGCTAGACCAGCTCCATTAGCATCAGCAATAAGCTTTTCCATAATGTCTTACCGTGCTGCAGAAGAGCTACCCGTGTAGAGCAGCTGTCTCCTGCAAAGAGGAAGCAAAATTATAGTAGCAGCAGGATAAACACCGCAGGCAAAGTCATGAAGGTGATATTTGTTAGCAGCTGCAGGTTGAGAAAGAAAGCTGGCACCTGAGTGACTGAAGGAATAAAGGATGAGATGGTTTATTATAGTATTTTCATTATTTCGTTTCAATATTTAGTCAAATTAGCAAGTCTTAAATAAGATGGAACCAGGTAGAGTTGTGTTGAGGAGACAGGTCGGACTTGAAAAGTGTAGGTCATCTTTCACATCTCTAGACTTGACAGTTCTGATGTTTTCCTAGTTCTGGTTGCCTGGTAATAATTTAGTACTTTTATTTCTATATTTACCTTATTTCTTAAAAAGCCAAGAGGTGGAGGTATGTTGACAGACTGGAAAAGGAAGCTATTCTTAATTAAAATTATTTTAAGTCTAAGATTAAAATAGTGCTCTTGCATATAAATTTGCTTCAATGAGCTGGACCCGCTCTAATGTTAAATCACTGCTGAAATTAGGAAATGTATCAAACACAGTAACTGGGGACTAGATGGTGCCATTGTTCGATGGTGCAGATTCTGTTTTCTCTATATCCTTCCTATGTCCACATGCAGCTTAGATGCCACTAGGTAAGTGTGCATTTATGGTATAAATTACCTGCTTTCTCTTAAAAGGAACAAGTACAAATTCCATGAAAATCAGTGAAAATTTCTGAACTAGCTTGAGTACAAGTTGGACCAGGCCCAGAGAGAAACAGAGCGTGGAAATCTGGGATGCAGTGGTTATTTCTGTTGTTTGCTGGTAGAGCTGGAAGGGAAATCTTGTGAAATATCACGCAGCCTGCTCTTTATTATATCTAACTAAAACATGCATTCACTATCAGAGAGCCTCTGAAAAAATATAGTTTCACCTGAAAAATCAAGTAAGGAGTAAAAAAAGCTACAATGGAAGACAGCAAGATATTAATGAAGTTTTGCTAATTTGTACCATTACTCCATAATCACATTGAGTGGTGGCAGTCTTGTATTCCCAAGTATTCAAATTAAATTTTAATACTGACCACTATCAACCCTGCTTATGAAAAGCCATGCTCTTCCATTTGCTAGGTGACCTGGAGTAGGAAGAACCATGTCAATCTCTGCTACAACAACCAGAGCCCCTTGCATGGAGTGCAAGAGCCAAGGAGGGAGGTTCCTGTTAGGGTTTATATATGTCCCTGCAGCAGCAGTCTGAAACACACATTCCTCTCTGCCAGAGTGGGGGGGCTATGCCTGGCCCATGCTGTGCTGAGACACAGGTCAGCAGAGGGAGCATTATGGCTAAACCCAGGCCCAGGATTTGCTGATTTGCAACGAAGTCTACCATTACTTACCTCAGCTGCTCCCCAAATGACCACCCAGATCTTTGGGGGAAGGGGGCTATGACTTCTCCACCCTGTCTTTCTTATAATGAAACACTTTCTGCATTGAAGTGAGGTGACTTTTCTTCTCTCCTCTCTTATAAATGAGGTGGAGCTTGTCTGTGGGAGGGGAAATTGGAGGGTGGGAGGGAATCCAAACAGTAGGATCCTGGATCATACTCCTGCACACCCAGCAGTTCAGATACAGAAATCTGGAGGCAACATGCAGTCTGCCAGACTTGGTAGAGTAAGGCTGCAGGGACCTGAGGCTCACAGGGCTTCTGCAGTGTCAGCTTCTCAAAGAGCAAAGGGAGAGGAGAAACCTATCCTTGCTCCTGGTGTGACATCCTTCATGACTGTCTTTTTCAGCAGAAGTGATCTGCATTCCCACATGGACTGCAGGGCAAGCTATAAAATAAGCCAGAAAAAATCTGAACAAGATGGCAGAGCAGCAGAAAACACTGACAAATGTACCACATTACATCCTGACAATGCTGATAAAATGAAGGCGTTAGTATTGAGTAGCACAGGGACTGACTCTTCGTTCATGCAGGAGCACACGTGAAGTAGTTCAACTGAGTTACACCAGAATATTCCTGCACTTCTTGTACAGACAAGAGCTGATGAAGACCTCACAGAAATGCGTATAGACATTACAGATACGTAGGTCTGGTGTTATGTGTAACCATTATATTGGTGTGCCGATAAGAGGGGCAGCCTGTTCTGCCCTGGGTCTTTCTGTTTCAGCTCCCTGTAGAGCAGGCACAGCTGTCCTTGATGGAGAGGTGTGAGATAGCAGCGTAATCTTTACATTTATGACCACAAAGTCATGATGCAAGGCAAGGACCAAAGACTTTGCTGCTCCCCTCCTTCCTTTCTGTGGAGGACAGCTGGGACAAGGGACTTGATGGGATCTGTAACAGCCTTGGGGAGTGGCTATCGTTTTGTAAGCAGAGAAGTGTATCCCCCACACTGTTTATTTGTATGACTGCAGAGGAAGAAGAGGATTTGCCCCAAATGCCTTTTTATTTATGTTCTCTTCTAACTGTTTTATTATGCCTAATTTGTCATCCTTAGAGGATGCCTCTTATCATGTGCAAATTCTTTTTAAATTATTATACTGACACAGAAATAATAGATGCCTGATTTACATTGTAATCTTCGGTAAGAGGGATGTTTGTATTTTTGAAAGTGTTATGATTTTAGTTGCTTCTCAGTGGGGTTTTTTTGGCTCGTGTTATTGTATTGCAGCATACAGAAATGAAGGGGAGATCAGGCATTCATTAGAGATACCTCACGATGAGATCCCAAAATCCTAGTCCCCAAATCCTAGTACCTGCCTAGGACACTGCAGTCATCAGTACAGAGAGTAAACCATTAAAAAGCTCTTAAGTAAATAATGACTGCAATGATGATGTAGTGAAGAAAGGAGTAAAATTTCAATTCACTGGGGTTGATAGTGATAGGCTCTATTTTCTAAACAAAGATTACTACCCATTCTCCAGAGCACACATACACTTAATACTCAACTGCAACATTAAAGCTGAGATAAGGAGGTAGATAATACTCACAGCAGGGAGCTCTGTACAATGCAGCATTCACAGGCGAGCTTCCACCACACTGTTTAAACCCTGGGCTTTGGCACTACAGTGTTTAAGCCAAGAAAACTCCAGGCCACTTCCACCGCCTAAGTGAACCTCAGCCCGCTTCACACTGCAGAGTTCTGGCTCTGAGGAAGTTCTCACCTCTCCTGGAACAAACCCAGCTAATGGCTGCTCAGAAAAGCACCTTTTTTTTTTTTTTTTTTTTTTGAGCTCCCACAGACCTTTACGTGTAGCAGCTTTTATCTCACAGCAACATTTAAAATATGTCTTTTGCAGGTGAGGTTGCCCATGTGAATTTGCAAAGGGAGGTTATCAATGCCCTACCCACTTCCTTGTGCTGCTAAGGTCAGTATTGGGAGGGAGGACCTGTAGTCTTCTTTATGAAATTCAATGTCATTCTGTGTGCTGAGCCCTTTTTTCACCTTAGGGAAGGAGAAATTTACTTGGGGAAATTAAACTCATTTAGAAACATCTTCTTTTTTACCACGGGATCTACACTTTTCCTGGCAGAAAATGCATTCTCTTCCTATAAATGAAAACAATTTAGAAGAGCAAGGGCCGGAATTGAGCCAAAGAGTAATTTAAGATCAAATTAAAGGGCAAATAGTAAAGTTTCATTAATACTCCTCCCACTAACCACTGACCCTGCTGTGTCTCTCCTTCTGCATGACAGAACAGTATGGGATGCCAAGGACAGGAATCCCATCTCTTTTTCTCCAACAGGAGATGCATTAAATTAAAAAAACAGCAGCAGTTTCATTTTCACTACCAAAAAAATCTCTTTTTATCTTTCATGTAGTTACTTAATGTCCCTCCTTTATAGGCCAGCCTTCAGAATAATGGCACAAATTATTTTACTGGCTATCTGACTGTCATTCTCTTTAACACAGTCTGTGGTTTGCTAGTTGATGATAGCTTAAGCGGAATTTAATTGGTAACATATTGTCAGTTGAATTAGAGGCCATATGATACAGATTTAAACCTTGGTAATTTTTGCATAAAGAACAATCTGTCAACAAATCACAGCAAGAAAAACAGCCATAAATCAGTTTGTCAGGTTTATTAGTAAGTGCAGAAGTTTTGTTGTCTGGTTCGACTAGAGCATCTCTTTCCTAGCAGACAGAAAATGTTTCTCTAAATGCAGGTTACTTTGCAGGTGTGCAGATTTTATGCTTGCCATGCACAGGGATGTACATAAACATATACAGGGGCATATGCAATTGCAGAGCACTGCAGATAATGACCTAGACAGCTCCTCCAGCCCTGTCTTCCTAAATAGATCAAACCGCAGCACCACACGTAGATGCGCTGTACAGTCACATCCACATTTATTTAACCGTATAAGCTGAGCCTACATTCAGAGGAGGACGTTGCTCTTTCTCTGTGCCTCTGTGCTTCTGCTGACTGATTTTGCATTATTATGCTTCTCCTGATAGATTAACTTTTTTTTTCCTCCAAAGATTCATGCTTTTGCTAGCTCGAAGCTGGGACATTGACACTGTCCTTTTCTTTCTGGAATCATGCAATTCTGAAGTCATTTTTCCAAGTACGATGATATTCATCCCCATAGAGCATTCCCCTAAGCATGGATTGTACCACAAGTAATGGAGCTGGCTCCATGGCACAATGGAGAGTTAGCTTTATCTTGCAAGCCAGATGAAGTGCAGAGAAGGATGGGTTTGTCCATAAGGCCTCAAGGAGAGAGAGTGTCCTCCCCACCATCCTCCAGATGGTGTTTCTGGAGGATGCAGGAACACAGCAAGGGGCCAGGTCTCCCAGGAGGCCCTTCCCAGGGGTGTCAGAAAGGGGCCCTGTAAATCACCAAGCAGATTCCCCTTATTTTTGGGTTGATACCCCATATCAGGTATACATGTGCACCCCATCCCTCTCCCTCCTGGTACACCTACTGACACCAGTCATCCTCTGACACTAACCTACATCTGCTAAGCAGAAGCTATACTCTACCATACAGGTGCCCGGGGTTCTCCCTCTTGGTTTGTGCCTAACAGGATTAATTGTTCTGAATCGTCAAGAATTTGTGAAGTAAGAGAAGGCAAGGCCCCAACTGAACAGATATCCAGTGGGCATCATTATGAAAAAGATGGGAAATCACAAAAAAATCATTATGAAAACGATGGGAAATCACAAAAAAAGTGCCCCATTAATTTATTATTTAAAAGGTTGCCGTATGTATTGCGATTACCCTTGGGTGACAGAGACTGGCAGAGCATGTCTATCACTCACAGTAAGGATTGCAGGATGGTCTGCAGCATCCTTCATGAGCGTGATACAAGGTGCCGTGGTTGTTACAGCAGCAGAATGTTCCTGTGCAGTAACAAATATACTGTGCACAGACATGCACATAATTAAAACGACGCTCGCTGGCTTGCTAGCACCGTTTGCCAAAGAATAAGTTGCGTGCAAGTGGATTTGCATACAAATGAGATACTGTCAGAACAATAATGGGACTTTGATAAGACCACATACTCATGTCATTAAGTCACTTCAGTAGCTAAGGAATATTTAGTTGGCATTAAATGAGGATAAAAGTTGATCACTTCCCCTTCCCCCCAAATTGAAACAAAAGCCAACAAGGTACATCCAGTTAAAAATACCAGGACATTTTTAAATTGAAAAGATTCTGCTGTTAGTGACATCTTTTAAAAGTTTTATGATGTACTGTGGAGTAAAAATCGTCATTTTAACACAGAAATGAAACCTTTTTATTGTTAAAAGCTATTGTCACTGAGAATCCATGTCGCCTGCTTGTGTGGTAAGTGCAGCTGTAGTATGGGGTGTGATTTTTTAAAATAAATAGAACTTTCAAACAATGACATTGAAATTTATGCTTATATTTTGTTTTATGCTTAAGTGTAATAAAATCAGCATAGATTAAATACCTACTGAAATCTTCCAATGAATCAAGAGCCTCTGAATCCTCCTATTTTTTGCTGTACTCAGAGACCTCTCGTAAATGTCTGAACTTTGGACTTCATCCAGCCATGCTGAAATCAATGGGAATTTTTCCATTGACTTCAGTGAAAACAGGTCCTTTGGGAACAGTCTGAACTGAGATGTAATGCTCTAGTTAGCTGCTAAAAAATCCCCCAAACCTTTTGGAAGACCATCTTATGGCAGTCTCAAGGTCTGTACATCCTATGTGTTTTATAAGTTACCAGCCTTACAGTTATGTATGTAAATATGTAAATAATCAGAGGAGAAGTTAAACAGTGAAGTAAGAAGTTTTCAAAGGAGAAGTCAAGACATTAAAATAGTCTTTTGATGATGGTGGGAGACCTGCTACCCCTGTATTGCTGGAAATGGTCTTGCAAATTTTCTAACTTCTTTCCTAACTTGAAAAATGGTGCAGGAGTCACTCAGAGGGGGATAAAAATTAATATTAATGATTTCATTTTGACAGGAATGAACTCATTACCATGCACATTTCCAACATTTTTCAACAGTTAATTTTAGCTGCTGAAAAAGACCTCTCTTGCTAAGAGAGAATATGGTAATTTCACATTAAAAACTGTGTATTAAGAAGTCTTTCTTCGCCAAAGTTACAAGCTTGACAGGGTTTTATAAACCACACTGAACACCTCACAAACTTTCAATCACACATTATGAGAAGACTAAAAAAATCCAAAATTAAAATCAGTTGCCTGATTCATTTTCTGTAATGTGTAATTTTTTTTTTTTTTTTAGGTACTGCTATTATGACAAAACAACTAAGACATATGGAAGAAATATATTGGCCTGTAAGATTCTCTAGTTTTTTTTTAAGAAAGAAAATACAACATTATGGTATAATAACTGTCACTCCCAGTGACAGAAGGTATACTCTTTTATTTACAGGTAGATGAATTACAGCTATAAAGACTAAAATGTAGCTGATGTAACATTAATTTATATTAAGATAAATGTGTTCATTTAATCTCTGGCACACTGATTCTTGGACACTCACCTTTACAGTTTGCTAGCAAAACCTGTATTTAGATGTTGGTGGGCTTAAGGAGTCCTGAGAAGCTGTGGGTGATGCATGAGATGTAGTTCTCCCCTTTTTGCTTGAGAGAAACAAACTCACCTGATGATTCTGAAGGTTTTGAAACAGTGCCACTAACAAATTGGCTATTTTAATCTGTAAAATCTTCCAAAGGAGTTTTCAACACTTTTGGAAGGCACAGCATGAAACCTTCCCTTATTTGCTCTACTTTCACCGGGGCATTTATAAGGGGTGGAAGAACACAGCAAACAATGGGGTTCACTCCTCCATCCCAAGTTGCACCCCCT
Source organism: Machaerirhynchus nigripectus (assembly GCA_013397975.1). Lineage (NCBI taxonomy): Eukaryota > Metazoa > Chordata > Aves > Passeriformes > Dicruridae > Machaerirhynchus > Machaerirhynchus nigripectus. Next base: position 1,901,613 of record VZRQ01007361.1, read on the forward strand.
CCCCAGCCCTGGTGCCCATCCTCCTGCAGCTTTGCCTTCTCAAAATCTCTGCTGTGTAACTCTTTGCTTGCAGACCCTGGGGCAAGCGTTGCAGGAGCCCTCTTGGTGCTGCATGTGAGCTCTGTGCTGATAAACAAGGCAAATAACTCCCTCCCGGTGCTGTCAAAACCACAAAATACACAGCCCGCAAAACAAAGGAGATTGCCTTTATTTCCTTCCATTCTAATCTTCTTCAGGGCTATTTGTAACAATAGTAGGCATAACACTGCCAAATGCAAATGTGATTTCCAAGTTGGAGTTCCTTTCAGAAAATGGATTAGTTCAATTTTCCAGATGTCAGACAGGTGTGCAGTTAAGTATACACTGGAATTCACTTTTGGTGATTAACACTCATAATGACTATTTGGCTATGACAATCAAAATCTACCATTTATTTTTCTAGTACATTTGCTTCCCTTATAGCCACAAGCCAAATCCAAGATCAGCTAGAAGGAAATTAAGAACCGATTTATTATGCTTGCGCTATTTGTACAACATTCATCATCACTAGAAGAAAGTGAAAGTGACTGCAAAAAGCAAGGGTAAAGAGGTTTAACACCAATACAGAAAGAAATGAAGATGTGTCATTCAATTACATGTGGTATTGTTGGGAAAAAGTTGAAAGAAAATGCAATCAAAATTTCCCCATATTGCTTGCATCCCTTGACCCTTTGCTCTGCAGAAATCGCCTCCAGAACAATCCTACCTCCAACTCTACAAAAATTCCNTTTTACAGGTCAGTATCTTTGAAAGGTTTCTCTTGCAATGAAAGCAAAAATAGTAAAAGAAGTTTCTGTACCAACTTCTCTGACAAAGCAATCCTTGCTCATGCTGGCTTCTCACACTACATTTTGAATGGGCTGAAAGTGGGCAGAGGAATGACAGGTCAGGACTGTAGTTCTCTCTCGGGAAGAGCTGATCACAGCACTAAAAATTCTGCTTCCATATCAAACATATCATTCAACCCAAAGTGTTCACTTCTAAGCATCTCTGCATACCTCCGTAATTCTGGGTTGACTTACCACAACGTTTTAACTCTTCCAGAAACTGATTCATCTTTATGAGCTAAAAGGAGATCATGTGGAAAAGCAGCTCTATGTGGCCTTGATGTAGCAATAGACTTGGTTTCAAATGTGCTGCTGGTGTGCTTGAAGTCATGTAATGAAGTCATGTATGTCATATGTGGGAGAGTCTAGTGCTGTGGTTTATCTGTTGTAGGGCTGGTATTGATCCCTAAAGTATTGTTCACTCATTGCTGGTTAATTAGGTGCCGTTAATAAATCAATAAAGTGCTTTGATCCTGATATGATTTTTCTGCAGCAGACATAATCTATCTTTAGCCATTGTGGATAGGCTGCAAGGTTGTGTCCACTCTGTGCAGCCAGAGAAAAGAAGGGTGCTTTAGCTGCTGCTGAGAATTTTCAGTGTCATAAAGCATGTCTCTGTGCTAACAGTGAGGTGAGGGTGAAAAACTTAGGTCTTATAAGTGTACACAAGAAGAAACCAGGAGTTAATGGAGGTCAATTTGGCTTGATAAGTATGGCAAGTATTTTCCCAGGCTTATTAAGATTACTGAGATCCTGCTGAGTCTGTCAGCCCCACGGTTTTAAATCTGCTTCCAGTTCCAGGCAAGCAACTTCCTTGGACACTTTCTTGCATGCTTCTCTCTTTCACAAACACACCTACACAACATCTTGCTGGTTGTTAAGCTTCAACAGCCCTTTTTGAGCTTTTAGAGTACTGTTCTATTTTATGGATGCCAAAATACCTTAACTTGACCCAGTCCCTCAGTTGGCTCTTTTAACATCACTCTACTGGCATTTTAACAAGGACCTTTGTATCAAGACCAAGTAAAGACTGCTGGATGTGGCTGTTCCACTCTGCAAATTTTGTGCCCAGGTACTGCAGTATTCTTTTTAAAAAAGTATACCTTTTTATTCAACGAGCAGGTTTGAGACTTACACCTGACAAAATACCATATGTAGCTAAAAAAAAAACAACAGTGGAATTTCCTTTTCCTATTGAAAGTAGACATTATAAAATAACCTCTTCAGCTATTTTTCACTCATTTTTAGGTTATTGTCAGATGAAACATGCACTAGTTCTTTTCTGAGTCAGGCTCTATGAGAGTGAATTAGTGTAGGTGGAACCAATAATAACTTCATGGAACACTATAAAAGCAATATCATATAAAGGTGCCTCAACACCTCTGGAGATACATTCTGTGTCAGATCTCCTTCTTTGAGTTGCCTCTTTGAGTACCACAAGCAAAACTGGGCCTGAAGGAACCTCTCCTGTCACAGCACCGGCTCATCTTAACCTCAGCTCCAAGTATTGCACAGCATTTGAGATCCATGCTGGCCCAGATCTCAGTGGCTGGCCCAAATTGGCAGAATTCAGAGGTACCAGAACAACCTCAACTCTAACAAAAGTAGGGCTCACAGAGAAAAAGGATTCCCTCTGTTGAACACTGGAAAAAGTGGGCAAAGGTCTCAGGGACCTTGAGAGAGACTGGAGGCTTGACCACTTTTCCCAGCCATGTCTGAGACGTGCAGTAAAAGGCAGCAACTCTCCCTTGACCTTTGCTTGCATGGTACACCCTGAACCCTACTCCTGCAGTGTCTCCACTGAAATTACCACATGAATTCAGCTGCTTTCCAAACAAAATGCTCTACTGGATTGAGATTGCCTCTGGTAAAGCACAGGAAGCCCTAGCAAACCAAGCTGTGTCTCCATAGTATCTTCCACAAACATGTTGGATATTGCATTGACTTACAGCCTATTTTGCAGTCTGTGAACAGACATAGTACTATGAACAGTGATCTTAGGTATCTTTTCCAACCTAAATGATTCTATCATTCTATATGTGAGGGAAAGGAGAAGAAGGTGGGTAGGAAAGATGGAAAAGGAAAACAAAATTATGAAATAAATTAATTTAGCATTTGAATATCACAATGATGAATAGAACCTTGACAGGAGAAGCCATGGGGCTCTTCAAGTACTTTAGGGTGTCAACCCACTTAAATGGTTCATTGGAACGCATTCCCAAATTTGTTTATCTCTTTAGCAAAGAAAAACAATACTAAATATCGAGGGGTTTTATGAAGTCAAGTAATTAAAAGAAGAGTTCATTGTACAAGTTGAGCCAATTATAATCTTGAAGCAGAATGGTGAAGCCAGTGATAATTAGCCAGAGAAAGGAGTCATCAGGCTAAATTTACATCTCAAAGAGCTACAGCATAATTCCATGAACAATAAAGAAAAATAACCTTGTAAGTTTTGCAAAGTTCTGAAATATTTGGGATTTGGCAGTTTGGCTTTGTTGTTTTGGTTTGGATTTTTTGGTTTTTTTTGAAATTGCACTGACTTTCTCCCATTGAATCAACTTTTTCACTGACTTTCCTGGAAGTTTAATCTTGACAGTTGCAATTCTTGTGAAAGTGTTGGAAAACAATTAATCTATGAGGTAGCAAGGCACAGAAAGAGACTATGAAAATGTAACTGTTCTATGTTACTATTTACTACTGTTTGGTAAATAACTTCCAAAGATACAGGAAATGTTTTGTTGTTTCCAGTTGAAGCTTAAAAGTTAATCCATTAACTAAGGAAGGTAATACATATTTTCATTTTAAAATGGTGCATACATATATAGATATAAAAATCAGATTAATTGTTACATATATGACAGACTGAAATCTATCTCTATCTCTATCTCTATCTCTATCTCTATCTCTATCTCTCTCTATATATGTGTGTTTCCCCTTCTAAAGAAAGTTAACAATAGCAAGATTCTATTTGACAGGATGATTATTCAAATTCAGGTATGTTTTTCCAATGCTGCATATGTTTTGATAGTCTTATTTAGGTACAGATCTGATTTTCAAAATATTTATTATACCCTTTTGCATCAATTATTTTTAGGAAAGGAAAAGCCCCTGCATTGAACTATGATCAAATGGAAATGCCAGTACTGGTGTTACCATTCAAAGTTGTTTTGCATTAGAAAGTGCAACAGCTTTTCCCTCTGTTTTTCCATCAGGGAAGCTGTTTTTGTAAGATCTCACATTCATTCAAAAGCATAATTCAGACACACTAGCTGGCTGACCCAACACCCCATTTACTTTTAAAAAAAAGTGTTTTCATGCTTGTTTCTGTAGCTTGGATCTAAGTCTTTATCACTTTGCTCCCTTTATCCTAGTGGTTTATTCAACCTGACAAACCTTCGAGTTTTTTTTCCCTTTGATTCAGCACAGTTGAAAAAACCCTCTTACAGTGTGTCAATTTTAATATTTGACTTCTTCACCAATACACAAACGAGTATATCAAGGTCTGCCTTTGGGGAAGCAGCAAATGCAGTTGTTGATGCTCTACCACACAGTGCTTGTAGCAGCCTCTGGGTAGCTCAGCTCAGGCTGATGAACTTGCCTGCTCCCTCAGACCACTCGTTTCTCTCTCTCCTTCACCCTCTTCCTCATCTTTTCTTTTCTGACAAGACTTGATGCTGCTGCCTCAGTGAGCTGGGACTTGTTCTGGTCTCATAGAAAGGTTTATGGACCACTAAATGTCTGTAATACTTTCTGAAATCCTTTTCCACCAGTCTCCCAAGTGAACTAACAATGCACTGGGTAGAAAGTCTCAAAAATTAATGTTAAAAAAAGGGAGGTTCCGTGTATTTCTTTTCACTACTTGTTGTTTCTAATAATTGACTAGAGATGGAATTTTCCTTAGTTTTATCATCGTTCATGAAAACTGAATTTTAGAAGTGCTTAGCTTGCCATTTCCCATGGGTGGAAGGGGGTGGAGTCACTTTGATGCCTCAGAATGTAGGGGCTGGTCCAGCTTAAGCTGGGTTCCCAAAAAACAAAGGAGTTTAAACTTTCCAATGAGCACTCAAAAATTTCCTCCAACACAAATAGGGACAACAACACTTAGTACCCAAGGGGAGGATACATTAAGCAGTGCTTTTTTTCCCTTGAAATTGTGATGTGAAGAGCACTGTAGAAATGTGAAGTGCTACAGTCACAGCTCTTCTCAGAAGCAGCAGGGTCACCTGCCTTTCTGCTTTGAGGCAAAACACACAGCTATGATTTGTTTTTTCTTGTGGCTACTGCAAAGACTGTTGTCATATTTTATACACAGAGCAGATGTGAACACTGTATTATTAAACATTTTCTTTATAAATTGGACATGTAATCAGATGGAAATTTAGCACCTAGTCATAACTGTGGCTGGTCCATATTACTGAGTATTGCCATAAAGATGAAAATTCAGGAAGTCACTAAAGGTTTTATTTTTGTGGAATATTTTTGATATTCCAGTAATGACTTTTCCACTCCAATAAGTGTGCAATTTTCCTTACTCACTTTTCTTATCTAGTAGTATGTGTGAAACTGTTAAAGTGTTTCTATAACTGAAACCTAGATGAGCTACAGTTTTAGGACATTCTGTATTGGAGAGTGTTTTGGGTTTTTTACTAGTTTATTGTTTGCCCACTTATCATATCAAAATTACAAAATTAATCCACATTACCTCAGGCAACAGAGCCAATGATTTTTAAGAACACTGATGTTTAGCAAAAGCTGCTTCTGTTATAGCAAGAAAAACACAAAAATAAAGGCACATGCAAGTCAAGTATGAGGTCTGGCAAGTGACTACTAGCTAGAATAATGCCATCACCATCTGCAGAGACTCACAATTCCTAGAAAGCCTTTGAACTGATATTGTGGGGCAGATGGGTTACGAGGGACAGTGCAGTCAATGGGAAAGCGATCACACGTGGTTGTGTGCTGTGCATGAGCATCTACCTGCACTTATGTACCTGGGAGGCCTGGAACTGCATTTATATAAATACTTGTATAATATCCCTCCTTGTAACCGTGTCTTTTTTAAGAGTACAGTATGAAGCTAACATAAGATTATAAGATAAACTGTTATAAGATAACAGTTTCTTTTTGTCATCAGAAATTCTATGACATGCATAAAATAATCATTCACATAAGTTTAGCTTGGCTGTAAAATTTTCTGTTGTTGAAACCTGGCTTATGTAGAAGTAATTAATTTTGCTCAATTGGATTTTATAAAAGTGCTCTTTTTGATTGCAACAGTGTGAGATGTTTGATGTAATTTAACTGAGGATTTCTGAGGGGGGTTTTACTGTCTGAGATAGAGTTGCCTATTCTCAAGCAAGCAAACTATTATACAATGTTATGTTTTGTGCTACTGTGTAATGAAATGCTATAATTGATATAGGCCTTTACCTCACTGACTATCATACAGTACAATATAAAATAAATTACCAGAAAAGAACAGCATTTTTCTAATCCTAGATGCTTATATAAAGCATTTTGAATTGTTGCATTTTAAGAAAGTGACAATTACTCTCTCCATATTCACTTGATTCATGAATAGTGCAATTTTCAAGCATTTGTATTTGGTTAACAGTGCTCAGAGAAAAAGCCCCATAACAAATAGTCAAGTGGCTATAAACCAGATCCTTCCATGCTGACAGACTAATTAATCTGATCAGTCTTGAATACCAGTGTTTGCCAGCTTCAGTGGTCACCTATAAATGCTCCCCAGTTGCCCCAGGGCTTCATGCTGCTCTCAGCAAAGCCAAAGGCAAAATCTTTACTGAGCCTGGCTTTTAGAAAACCGAGTAGCATTGGCTCAGTACCTGCCACTTTCCCAAAGAAACAAATACAAGACGGTAAGCTGGGAATTTGCTCCTCAGAAGCTGAATCACTGGGTTCCTAGAGACGAGTGCATGTCATTTTGTCTGGCAGCAGCCTGCCCTCCCAAGGATGGTTTGGGAGCCGGAGGTGGACCCTGACCTCCTGTCGACTTCCTTGGCATGCTCAAAATGAGCTTTGCAGAGCCTTGCAGCCTCCTGGAGCCATACCCATCTCTGTCAAGAGTACCAATAGGTAACTTCAAACTGGACTGTTGTACGCGTAGAAGTTAAGTGATTGGGATTGAATTGTCATGCTCTGGTGTTCTGAGGTCATGTAGAGTGTTAACAGCACCAATTTTTAAGAAAATCTGCAAGAAAATCACATTAAATACAATTAAAATCCAACCAACCAACCAAACAAGCTGCAGCCAAAAATGCTCATGAAACAACAAATAATGTAAATACAGGGGATCTAGGGTTTTCAGGAATTTTTAATTTTCTCTAGTTCACAAGAAGTCTTTCTCAAATTCATGCTGCAGGTCACAGCAACAGGCTGGTAATGTTTTCCCACTTGAACAAAGCATCATATATTAAGGCAAAAGAAGCTTGTGTTAAATTCTTGTCATCCTGAGAACACAGAAAATTTCTAGCAATATGCTACTGGGAATGATACAAAAACCATAAAATCAAGCTAATTTTTTTTGCATTTATTTATTTATTTTCACCAAAGTATCATTAAATTTCTTATCAAATTATGAGCAGCAATTCCTGCTGTAGAAGTAACCTGGAGCATCAGATATTCTCTGGTGGATCTTTCCGACCCAAACCTGCTTAGCTTTTAAGATTAGACAAGATCAAGACTACTTTGACAAGGAAGGCCATCTGTTTTCAAGGATCCAGCTGCTATCCCTTCAAACACAGCTCACTGTGGACTCCTGCAATTTATTAATCCCAGGATAAACCCCTAAGTCTGCAATATCATTATTTGACTTCTTTATACCATTAGCTTGAACATTTTATCAACCACTGTGCAGGTAACAGTCAAAAAGCTAAGGAGATTTGTCAACCTCCATAATTAATATCTCCTTTCTTTTAAGTTATCAGGACTCCAGTTTAGCACAGACTTAAGCACTTTCTGTGTGTGGGCAGTTTAGAGGATAAGATTAAAGACTGGCACGTGTTTTTGACCCTTTCAATACCTGGAACTCATGTTGAGGATTTTGCCTGTGGCAGTTTGGTTTTGAAACTGGTCCATACATTCACTCACATATGCACACAGAGAGATGTGTGAGCATGGCCACACACAATGCTATTCTGCTCTTTTTAAGTTTGTTATTTCTTCTTCAGAAAGAGGACAGATGAAGACTCTACTCAAGCCAGGTGAAATTGGTTTGAGTTTGCTGGGTTTTTTTTAAGGCCAAACAACTCCGGAGTTATCTCAGCCCTCAGAATTTATGTGCTGGATTTAAAAGTGAAAAAGGCTTTTTCTCAGTCAGACAACTCCAAATTGGCTAAGTGGCTGGATGGATGTTAATAAAACTTCCCTTTCGTCGGCAAAATGATTGTGTCTGGTCCCAGTTGGAGTATGATAAATCAATGTGAAAGCTACTTTCCTCAGAAAGTTGTAAGTGACTGAAAATAGGGGTTTAGAATGTAAGTGCCATGTTAGTTGTGGGTTTCAGAGTGTTACTGTTATGATTGTGCAATCCGCCTACTAAAAGCATATTTAAACAGGATAAAATAAATAAACCTTTCTATATATGCACAAATATATATTTGACAAATCCACTACTATTAGTTCTTACAGTGTACTTTTCTGAGAGGCTCTGTAATACTTGCAGAGGTCATTTATGTTTCTCACATAATTTTGTGAGCTATCAGACCTTTCTGCGTGAGCAGGGCTGGTGTTTGTGCTCTGCCATGCTCTCTGCCTAGAAGACAGCAGGAGAGAAGGGTAGGTTAGGGGTTAGGGGTTAGGGGTTTCAATTCTCAGGCTTTTCATTTCTGTGTCTTTCCAGATGTCTTTTTGAAGAAATGGAAATGCCTGGGAGAAAAGACCAACCCCCACCTGGCCACAACCTCCTTTCAGGTGATTGTAGAGATCAGTAAGGTCCCACCTGAGCCTCCTTTTCTCCAGGCTAAACACCTCCAGCTCCCTCAGCTGCTCCTCACAGGACTTGTGCTCCATACCCTTCACCAGCTCCATTGCCCTTCTCTGGACACAATCCAGCACCTCATTATTTTTCTTGCATTGAGGGGCCCAAAACTGGACACAGGACTCGAGGTGAGGCCTCACCAATGCTGAGTACAGGGGGACAATCCCTGCCCTGGTCCTGCTGGCCACGCTATTGCTGATACAAGCCAGGTTGCCATCAGCCTTCTTGGCCACCTGGGCACACGCTGGCTCATGTTCAGCTGCTGTGGACCAGCACTCCCTGGTCCTTGTCCACTGGGCAGCATTCCAGCCACTCTTGCCCTCAGGTTGTAGCACTGCCTGGGGTTGTTGTGACCCAAGGTCAAGACCCAGCACTTTGCCTTACTGAACCTCATACAATTGGCCTCAGCCCATTGATCCAGCCTGTCCCTATCCCTCTGTAGAGCCTTCCCACCCTTCAGCATATCAACAGTCCAGCCCAACTTACTGTGAACTTTCATCTGTGAACTTTCTGAAGGTGGAGCTGTTCCCACCATCCAAATCATCAATAAAGATGTTAAACAGGACTGTCACCAATAATGAACCTTGGGGAACCCCACTAGTGACCAGATGCCACCTGGATGTAACACAATTCCCCACCGTGCTCTGGATCCAGCCATCCAGCCGGTTTGTACCGTAGCGAAGAGAACACGAACAGGCTGTGGGCTGCCAGCTTCTCCAGGACAACAGTATCAGTGGCTCTGCTGAAGTCTGGGTAGACTAAATTCACAGCCTTTCCCTCATCTGCTAGGTGGGTCACCTGGTCATAAGAGGAGATCAGGTTGGTTAAGCAGGATGTACTTTTCCTAAACCCATGCCGTCTGGGCCTGATCCCAAATGGTATGTCCCCTAATAATCTAAAAGTGTAGTACCCTAGTGGTACCCCCTGCAGCACTGCAAACTTTAGGAGTCAAAAATCTTATATTTTTATTTGACTCCATTAAGGGCTCCATCTACTTGTTTTGGAACTTTTTGAATTATGCATTCAACTTACTCCTGAAATAGTAAGTGCTAGAATTCTCTCTCCTGTTCTTTCTCTCTCCCTCTCTCTTTCTTTGACTATCATGTGGGTTTTTTCAAGAGTCCTTGACTCTGGGAGCTAATGTTTGGGATGAACTTAAAATACTGAAGAACCAACTGTAAAAAATAATTTAAAACTATATTGATAGTTAAGAATCCTTCCAAACCAATACCAAAATTATTTAATTTGTGGTTAGTCTGCACTGATGCATATCCATTTTAATACAGGACAACATGCAGCAATTGCCATAGGTTATGTTATAAATCTGTTAGCAGCAGGGAAGCAGCCTCCACACTTTTATACATCATTTCCTGACATCAAATGTGTTAGCAGGTTTTCAGGTAAACTCAGTGAGGCTCAACAGATGTACTTCTGTGAAGAAAGAGAAGCTTACTTATAATACTGTATAATCTGAGCTATTCTAATTATTTGGGATACTCGCATTTGTCTGTTTAACTGGCTATCAAAAATATAAAGAAAACAAAACTGAAAAACATTTTAACTAGAACCTGATTCACTTTGATACAAAGGATTAATTGTAAGGCACCCAGAAACTGGCCATGATTGAAATTACATGAACATGAACATGATTGAAGTTACATGAACGTTGCTGTTGCCTGAGTGCCTGGACACTGGAAATGTCTGACCCAGAGATGTCTGAACCACCTCTGAACACTACCCAGATAATCACATATGACTATCCACTGATATAGTCACCTGACAACATGGAGAAACACAACTTCAAAGCATCTACTGGTGGTCTGACAGCTCTTGGAAGGGTGTTGCAATATCCAAACAGGACTAGAGAATGCGTCCTGTTTAGAGAGAAAATAGCTATGGTGGAAGGATGCCTGAAGAAGACAACTGCACCTAAGTGCACCTAAGACAACTACAGGCTAACTGGCTTGGTGGACCAAATATGCTTCTTGCAGAATGACAGTGCAGCAAGGCCATAACCTGTGCAAGGAGGAATACCAATGGTGTTCATTTAGTACCACAACTTCCATTAATCACTGTCTGGGAAGTGGGGAGGGGAGCTGGTCTTTGTAAGAGACATGTTACAAAGATGATCTCCAGATCCACAGCACAGAGGGTAGGTTTTGAGGACTACAGGAGAGCCTTATGGCTGTATGGTGATTAACCACACTTTTCCAGGTGCTTTTCCAAAAAATCATGGGTGATGTCACTGGGAGAAGATAGATTGCAATCTATCAATGACTGCATGCAAACTTTCTCTCCAAAGTCACTCTTATGAGTTTGGTATTACAGAAGTGATCTTCAGTGGGTGCAAACCCAAGAGTTTTTCCAGTGCTCAGAACACCTTAATAGGACCTTTGTATTTACCAGCTTAGTATCCTATAGATGTACCCTAGAAGGTGTTGGTCAACATAGCTCCACTGGTGTGCCAAAGTAGTGTTGATTTACTCCACATAAGCATCTGACTTGGCAGTCCAAAGAGCAGATGCATGATCAAGCAGTCTTGTTCCCAAGTAGGTGTTTTCTGCTACCACTTTAAAAAAGCACTAGGAAGGCTCATTTGTTTTATCATTTGGTGATTATTCTGCCTGGTAATTGCAAACATCCTATGTTAAGTCTGACAAGAATTAACTTATGCTTTGCAAATATTGGTGCTTTCCTTCATGCTCCCCCCTGATAAAGGTAGTCTGACTTTGATATTGCTTAAAGTAGTCATAGTCTTTGTTCTTCAGAAATGATAAAGTGTTTCTAATTCTGAGTTTTGTAATAGTACAATATGGAGAGACAGATTTTATCTTAATAACATCTATATTATGATAAAGAACCAGCTACATGACAGGAAAGCGAACATTTCAGTTCATCTACAATTCTCCATCACATCAAAAGGCACTACATGTGAGAATGATATGCAAAAACTTCCCATTATGCAGTTTGGAAACACATATATTTATTCCAAAAGAACCAGTATTGTTAAGAGTAGCCTCAGTGGTTGATCTAGATAGTGTTTCACAGCCTAAACTGATACTTTAATTACAGTGTAATAAGATACTGATCTAATTTCTGTACATCTTCAAAGATATTTCTGTGGGCAAGATGCTGGATGTAAAGAGCTGATCCTGACACAAGTAATAACACAAACACTCTCCCTTCCAGCTATGTTGGGACACCTAAACTGTTGTTAGCATTTAATGGAACCAGTGACAAAATAGGATAAACTCAATGAGAAATCTACCTGCAGAAATATGTAATAATTTCTGTGAAGAATTGGAGAATCAGGCTGAACCATTCCTCACCCCAAAGAGAGAATTATTTATTATGTATCACTTATTCTGCACAGAACAACATAATAACCAAAGTCTGCCACACCTTCCTGTAATAGAAGATGTGAAAATGCGGAGAACAGACCATATTCCTGTGAGCTTTTGCTTAATGTGCACATTGGTAACTGCATTTTATAAATCCCACACTCTCACGTTCATTCACATAGGTGAAATATATACCCATATGTATTTATGATGGGCCCGAATCTGCCTACCTTGCCCACAATGGGAAGCATCTTACCCTGAGGTAGTCCTACTGAACTCAAGCAGAGATAACGCTCCTTAATCTGAGTATGGATGGCAGATTCCACCTATATATAGCACATCTATATTTATCTCCATTTAAAGTGCTTAATTTAGCTCTGTATTGCTGAATTAAATAAAAATTATCTGCTAGCACAAAAGCAGCTTGGGAACAATTACAGCCCCCTATCTTTCCCCCCACCCCCCCAAATACACTAAATATCAATGTGTAATATGCAAATCCTTGGGGGTTTTTTTTACACTAACCAAGTCAAATTCTTAATACCAGACAAGAAGAAAATCATAGCTTAACATACTCCAGTAGATGTAATAAATAATGAACAGCACTAACAGCTTAACATCATAAGGAAACAGATGGAAAACTTCCCTCCAGAGATCATTGCATCTAGTATTAGAGAATGAGTTTCTGGACGTGCACAGGGTGAACAGTTCAAGTCTGAATTACAATGAGGTTGGTAACACTTTTTTATTATAAATGTAGGAATTTCATGTCTTCCTTTTAGAAAGTACTGCTATTATAGCATTCATCTGTTTCACTGAAGACATGAAAAGCAAAAGGCAAAATCTTAAGCTGCTAAAGCGTGCATAGTACAATCAAATCAAGATCTCTCTCTGGGAGTACCTTGGCTGGGTTTGCAGAATACAGCAGGACTGCAATGCCATCATCTGTCCAGGAAACGAAACAGAACCCAGTGTGGAAGCCAACTCTTCACTTGCAGTGTTTATCTACACTACTGAAAACCCTTATTGAGGCAATAGCAGTTGTACTTGTAGGTCAATGACTACTACATATTTAGAGAATTATAACAAAACACTGTCCAATCTGTTTCACTGATAACATTTCTACATCAAGTGGCTGGTTCAAAGCATCTTTCAAACTGAGAGAACGAGAAACAATGATTTCTCTGGAAAGTGAGGTACATCTGTTTAGTTTGAATAGACCACACTAGAGAAGTGAACCAATTATCATATTTTTTCATGCATTTGTTTACTTTTCTTTTATTTTTAAATAAGTAGTGTCCAAGTAACATATGCACACTAAATCACTGGAAACAGCTCAGCTAAAGCAAGATGTCCTGCTTGAATCCTTCAGCTACATGGCCCTCAGTGGGCATTTGAGCACGTGGCATAGCTTCTCTTAACTTTTTAATAAGAATTTGTGCACGTCTGTGCAGCTTGGATTACTACAGATTCCTGCCTCTCTCATCTGCCATCAGAAAGGTCTCCAAGTGTGGTGCAAAGCTCCACCTCTAGACAGACCCTCTTTCAAGTGTCTGTTATAGCAGCATCTATTTGCTGTGTGTGCAGCTACATCCCGTATAGAGTTTTGTGCAAAATAACAAAACTTCTCAAGAAGAGGAGATTTTCTTCCCTGCTTCCTTTCTCCATCCTCTTCACACACACATGCACACACACACTTTACAGACCACAAAAGAAGCACAAAACCTAAATTCTTTATTCAAGGTCTCAAAATCCATTTCAGCAGAGCATGCCCAAGCCAGCCCAGCTCCTGTCTGCTCTCTCAGCTATTAGGTAACATTGCTTCCAGGATCAGATGGATGCAGAGACCACTGATTTCTACTATGGCTGAAAATATATGAACATAATTGAAACTTGTATTGATTTTCAAGCCAAAACTTCTAGATGACTAAAACTCTGGGGCAACTGTAGGGTCAGCCAGAACACCTTTGGTAATAGGGTGAGGAGCGGAAGCTGATATTCTCCTGACAAACTTGCTAAGCTTATAAATGTCTAGCACTCATTACATTATACACAAGGCTAGCCAATAATTTCAGGTTGCTGTTCCAAGATCCAAATTACTTCCAAATGCAGGACTATACAGAAATAAATGGAAGAGATCCGATATTGGAATATAAGAGACACCAAAGGGTTATTTCAGTAACAAGACTACTCAATAATTTTGTGTTGCACAGTTTGATACTCAATCAAATAACTCTACAGCACCCACAGTCTGTTGCAAATGGAAACCTAGTGATGTACTTGCAGAGACTGGCTATAAAACAATGAAATAAGAAGTGGAAAAATAACTTTCTGAAATAATAATAAAAAAAACCCACAACCCAAACATCTTCTGGGATGCTGAGACAGCTGAAAATCTCACCCCCATGTGCACGCCTGAGCAGCATCTGAAGAGATGCAAAGTTGCAGGGCTGTGGAACAACTCAGCTGCTTGCTGGCAGAATTTAGCATTTCTCCCCTGCCCCACCACAGGAGGCAGCGCTGGCAGCAATGAGCTGCAGGCATGGGCACAGGGAGGAGGCTGCCAAGGACAGCAAACCCACTGTGATCCCCCTCAGCACTGGACAAGTGGACATGTTGTAGACAGGAGGGAAAGGGGGCTGAAACAGGAATTTTGCCACCAGAGTTGAAAGCAGATGCCCAACAAAAGAAGCTGCACAATTTCTCCATCCCCTCCGCATTCAGACTTTTATTCCTGCTTTCCATCTTGCATTACCCTGTCTCCTGCTAAAGAAGTTCCCTGGCCAAGCATAGCTCTACCTGGGGACAACAATCTACCTCAGTGGCCAAGAAGCTTGAAGCCACATCTCCCAAGAGAATGAGAGACTTAGAGCACAAGTTTCACCTAAAACTAAACGCGGTCAGTGAGTTCTGTATTAAATCCTGTCATGAACTTCAGGATCATGTCCAAAATCTTGCAGAATGAGATAATTGATTAAGTTCTGCTTAAGATCCCGTTTTAATTTTGACCTTCACCAGGTTAATCTAGCATCTTTTCTGTGCTCTTCATTGAAGGCCCTAGAGTGATTCCAGGTCACCATATTCACTGCATGCCATGCGTTTTAGTGCACCAGCTAACTTTGGATCACACAAAATTTCTTCACAGTTTTCTCTGGTATAACCAGCTTTGCCTGCCTGTGTGGGATTGCTACTGAAAACTAGGATGATAGCCAAATAAGCTAATATGAGGGGGGGGAAAAAGTGGAATATGGTGAGAAGTAGCATACAAGTTTGATGCTGGCAGGCCAGATTTGTTTCTTCCTCACGCTTCCCCTGCATTTGCTTCCATTTGTCACTCTCTCTGTCCTCATTGCATTTTTGCAAGGACTTCCACACACCCTTGGTAGCTTTCAACAAGAATTGAAAAAGAAAAAAACAAAAACCAACCAAACTCAGAGGTCATTTCTTTACCCTTCCCCTTACAGCTACTTTAATTTTGTTCCTCTTGCAAATTCAGAGGCCAGCTACATTTTCAAGTGCTGGGCTGGGGACTTTGCAAAAGATCCACTAGAAAGTGATGCTTGGGAACTTATCCAGAAACCTTGCTTGGCACAAGAAGAAAAATTTCTCCTGGTGCATTTGAGGCTTTTCAAGGAAACCACATATTTTGTGTCTGAGGTTTGCTCATGACCTTTCTCTTTTCCTTAAGCTATGACACATTACCTGACAGTGGCTGTATTTGCAATTTATTAACTTAAACCCCTTTAAAAGTGAGGCACTTCCTATACTACTTTGGGAAACCAGAAATGACCAGAAGGAATGCTAGGCTGAAGGCTGAAACAAAAGACAGCATCTGTTCTGGGAGGGATCTTGATCCAAGCAGAGCTTTGTATCACCCGACTTACAAAGAAAGTGAGGTTTGAACCACTAACTAGGTGGATTTACGCCCTCCAGCATACATTACATCAGTCAAACATGTACATGCTGTTAGGCTGTGGCCACAGAGACTGAGAAAGCCAGGTCAAGGGCCGAAGGCAGAGGTCATGCTCGTGTGAGCAGTTTCTCGGTGCACGAGCGCCAGGACTGATTCCTTCATTATTTTGCAAAAAGATGTCAAGAGGCATGAAAGGTTGAAAAAATCAAAAGAGAAGTCAGCAACGCTAGCACATATTTTTCTTTAATGAAGACCAAATTCAAAGAAATTAAGTGAGACACTAAGCTGCTAGCCTTCATCATGTGCTCAGGTTGGCTTCATAGACTCAAATCAATTGAAAGTATTTGGCAGCCATTAAGTCACAATAGCCCATACTATTAATAAAAATAACTGCCTACAGGGTTCTCCATTTTCAAAGCTCTTTACTATTATTATCGTTAATATTAAATATTTATGTTACCATAGGGCCCAGAGGAAATAGTCAGAATCAACTCCCTAGAGCACCAGGCGCTCTGTAAGTGCACAAGGCTTGAGTTCATATATGTATTTACCAGTTGTGTTACTGCCCAGCTTGCCCTCCTGACCCCCCTTGCTACTTCTACCCGGCCAGTGAGCACTGTCAGAAATGCCCAGCCACAGAGGGTTAAGCACCACCACCCTCCATCCACACTGTCAGTCGCTGTCCATCTCCTTTCATCCTCTCCCGCACCCCTCCAGCACCCCCTGGTGCCACTGCTTTCCAGTCACGCCTCTGCCATTAGAGTCTGCCACGCTCTGCAAACCCCCACCCTCCTCCCCTAGCTGGGGGCTCTGCTACCATATGCCGCAATTGATTTATTAGTCCAAATTTCCCGAGGGAGCACGGCGTACCCATCTGATGCCCCCGCGCTTGGGGCTGTGAGTCACAGGTAGTGGAGCAAGGTGTGAAAACCCCATCACGTATTCTGTCGGCAGAGCGCTCCCCGCAGTGCACGCCGCGCAACTTGCTCGCCTGCACCACTTACCCCACTCTGTCTGTGGCATAAATTATGCTGCAGAAATTTGCTGTCAATGGCCTCTCTCAGATAGTAGCAATGAGTAAGATAAAACCTGCCACTTTATGTCAAGTCGCACTCGTCGAATACAGATTTAGTAATAGTAATACTTATCTTTTATGTAGCACTTTACATTTTCCACTTGCTGCACAGAGATTAATTAATCACTTAGACATATATAAGCCAGGCCTGAAGCACATATTGGAGGATTGACAGATGCCTGTTCTGCCATGAAAGCACAAAGGTGACTGTCTGACCTGCACAGGCACAGGTGTGTTCAGTTGGATCACACTGTGATCAGCTTGGATTTAAGTGGAACTAGGGGGACTCTGAAACTTTGCATTGTCCCCTTTCACCCACTAAAAAAAGTAAGTGTAAGCAAACACCAACCATTCTGCCATACATCCTGCAAACCCTTTCTTGCCACTAGAGCAGTTACTGTCTCTGAGACTGGGAAATGTGGAACAAAGATGGATGGGTTTTTATCTCAATTTTCATTAATTCTCCCTGCCAATGGTGCCCCATTGAGAGCTCTCTTTGCCGCGGCTTAGATGTCCTCCCTCCTGTGCTGTCCCAACCTTGCTGGGCATCTTCTGAAATCTCTGTGTGGTGGAGAGGAAGGTGATGTTTCTGACAGGGATACAGGAGACGGCCCCCAGCACACAGCCGCACCACTGACTGACAGCTCTCCTCCAGTGTGGCTGCCCAGCTGCTGTTACTGCTGCTGCTGATGCGCTTCAGACACACTTTCTGAGTTAAGCCAAGCCTGGATAATTGGGAGTTGGAACCAACTCGAACATGAGCCAGCAGACGAGGGATCATGTTGTTCTCTGAATTGCCCGTTGACAGTGAAGAAAAGCATTTGTGGTGGAGTGCTGCTGCCATCCAGACAGGAGCATTGGCCAGCGGAGCCACTCACAGTTTTGTGATAGCACCAGTTTTTGTCTCAGACTGGTTTTGTGAGGCTCTTCTTGCCCCAGACTGCCCCTGAGGCCGCACAATGGCAGACTGGGGACTTGCAGTGAAGACTTGCCCAGAGCTACATCTTAGCTTGTTGAAAACGAAAAAAAACCAAAACAACCAACCCCTACAAGAAACCACTGGCATCTTTATACTTAGGGACTTTCTTTTTTGACATCCACATTCCTGATATCTTCAGAGAATGCAGGGATGCATTAATATGCGCATATGGGATTGCTCCTACCTTTATGCCTGTCATATACTTGCTGTGTGGAGAAAAATCTTACACTGAGCACGTGTAAGATACTCAGATGAGCTAAAATTGAAGCCTTCACAAAATGCAATGTGGGCCTTTGAAGAAACAGTTGAATTAAGTCAGTGTTTTGAAATCAATAAATGTGGAGTTCTTTTTATTTGTCTTTTAGTTTCTGAGTCCTAAGTCACAATTTTGGGATATTTATACTCAGCCAAAAGGACTAGCAGTCCAACTGGTATTTAAAGTGGAAGATGAGATCCTTCCACAATCAAAAGACTCCAGCAACTGAGATTTTTTAAAAGCTCAATTAGCCAGAAGCTTGTAAAAAGACCTGGCAACACTGCTATGCGACATTATTTTCCTTTTTTTTTGACACTGTGCCTGTTTACATTTGTATTCATGTAAGTTTTCTCGCATTTAATCTAAGTGGCACTTCTGTCATCCACAGGTCCTTTCCCATCTTGCATTTACTGTCTCCAAAACCTCTCCTGTGATACAGACTGTGGAGCTGCCCAAGGTTCTTAATGGCTCGCTGTGATACTGCTGGTGGAAATGTGATTTTGCACTGAAACCAAGGTTGAAGCACCTTAAACTATGCTCCAAGCACCTTGAGGTACCTTGTCATCTCTGTCTTGTTGGGCAGCCGCTGCAGAGATGTATCTCCTCCTCTTTGCTGGGGCTCAGACTGACCTGCTGTGCAAATCGGAGATGTGAGTCACTGAGTTCACATATCACTTTTGTCTTGGTGTTTCTGAATTCTCCCTCATTTTTGGAGCAAGGAGATGATTGTATGCTGCTGCAACATTGCAAGTTAAAAGCTAAGTGCCTAAAAGCCATCAAAGAAACATGCTAGATTGTAAACATAATGCAAAGCCAGCCTTGCTACGCTTCGAGTCTCCTCTTGTGGTTTCTTAGCCCTGATGAGGTGTGATTTAACACTGAGACTTGGAGCCTGTCTGTGACCTGACTCATGGGCATCTCCTGGCACTTCCCAGGCAGGGAAACACTGGGGCTGCATCCAAGTTCAGGCCCTGTGATCCTTGGGAGGGCACCTGAGGCATTGCTTTGCTCTGTGAAAGGTGAGCAGCTCCTGAAGCCCCAGGAGGTTATGCACCAGTGCAAGTCCACCGTGCTTACCCTGTGTATACTGACTCATGCTTAACTCCTGATGTCTTGGAGGAAGCACAAAGAGCCTGATTCAGGACATGCTGCATTCGCAGGAGCTGGTCTACAGTATTTTCAAAATGACCAGATAGCCAGTTTTGGTTTTTCACCGTGTAATGAACTGTTGTTGTATCTGGACTTTCAGAGGAAAAGCAATTACTTTTTCTGAACGTGCTTTAATCAAAATTGTTGTTGTGGATGGAGAATTAAAGTGTGCATGCAGGCCTGTGATGTGATGTTTTTCCAAAGTCAGAGCTCCAAATCAAAACCTCTTAGGTTATACTCAGAAATGACCGCATTGTGACCCTTGTTTCATGTACAAAAAATAACCACCCCCCCTCAAAAAAAAAACCCAAAGAGCACAAAATAGAAGAGGGTCACTTTCAAGAATATCACCGTTTCAACTATGCTTAGCAGAAACAAATGTTTCTTCTGTCTTTTTCCCCCATGATGAATATCCCCCCAAGACTGACAGTCAGATTTTGTAAAGTCCTTATTATCACACTTCGCTACATATCAGGATGAATGAAGAGAGCTGTGCAAACACTGCAGATATCTTTTCTTTATTACAGCTGCAGCCACTCCCCAGAGACATTATTAATGTCCACAGCTCTTGTAGAGAGGCGGTGTATGCTGGCATCTGATTGCTATTCAGATCAGCATCCTCCTCTGTCTGTCTGTGAACCAGCACATTAGTAGGTACATAAAGGGCTCTCGCTGTGGGCTGGACAAGTTCCTAGGGCCTCCGTCATGAAAAGATAATGGCAGCATGATTGCAAAAAATTTTGTGGAAATTGTGCTAAGCCAAAGCAAAATAAAACCCAAGGTACAGGATGCATTTTTCCCAGGCAATTTATTATTTATCACTGCTTAGCAAACCCTTTGTTCTTGTGTATGGCAGTTACTCTCTGTTTATAGCTCACTTGGGTGTATAATTCAAAAAAAAAGATATATAATGTTTTTTAAGAATGTAGGGGTAAGTCTTATTCCCTGGACCAGATCCAGGCTTGACAAGGGGCAGTTATTTGAGAATGAAGGTTCAAAAAAACCCAGCACACAAAGTGTACATCCACTGCTGCCTTGAGCTTTCTGCAGGGAGAAACCTGATGCGTGGAGCCAACAGCCAGAAGTATTTAATGGATCAGAGGAGGCTCCTGCCCTGCCAAACCAGAGCTGCCTACCAGTGGCTTTGAATTACGCATTGGCAGGAGAAATTAGGCAGCCAATAAGTGCAGCACCCAAGAACAGGACCTGGGTGAGAGTTGTGGGTCTGCCTTGCCTGCAGCCACAGAGCCCTGTGCGCTGGAGAACAAGCACCCGCCACTCCAACCTCATGCCAGCTGCTTGAATCCATGATAAATGAATCTGTAATAAATCAGGCCCCATAAAATCCTACTCACAAGCCTATACTGTTCTGGCATGAAGCAGGCAGCGTACCCACGAAGTGCCCATTCCGGCTGGAAAGTACTAAATACCTAGCCTCTTATGACACACCTGTATCCTTGGCACAGTCACATGTCAGAGAAGAAAGCAAAAAGATATTTAGCAGTGAAGACCTGAGCCGGGAGATTTGAGTTCGCACAAGAGAATCAGGAAGAGACAGGTGCTTAAGGAAGGAGAACAATGTAAATGCCCTGCTATCTTGTTCCCAACCAAATCACAGGCAGTGGCGGGTCCCTCACAAGAGCAAACCTCAAAAATGACCCACTTCATGTAGATGTTGTAAGATAAAAGTAGTGCATGGCTGTGTAAATGCATCCCACGGACATCAGGAGATGCTCTTGGAAGTGCAAAAAGAGAGCAAAATTGTCTAGCTAGTGACAGCCCACAGGGAACCCAGAAAATTGATTTTTTTAGGGAAATATGTCTATATACGTGAGACATGCAGAACTGTGATGCATGTGAGTGTGCAGCTGCGGTCCTCAGAGGAGACGCAGGAGAAGCCCGTATCCATATCCCTGCAAGAATGCATTCAGAATGAAACCAGGCAGTGCAGCTGGAGCAGAGAGGAGGAAGTATTTCATCCCTTCTATTGACTGAGGCCGTGTGCTCATCATTGAACAGTTTTTACAACAGACCTTCAGTGTGCACATAGATCAAGAATGAGAAAAACCGTAGTTACATTCTCTTATTTAGAGCCCCCATGGTAAGTGCTACCCACGATTATCAGCCTGGACCCGCTTTGTCTCAGTGATGTGCTTAGAAGGAAGCCAGTCTGTGGAATTTGTTGGCAGAACGGTATCTCTGCCCAGCTTTGTGCATCCTGACACTGAGGTCTCACATAGTGTAAAGAGCTCCCTGGCTTAGCACAAGCACTGCCTTTCCCCTCGCTGCCTGCTTCCACGGCCTGGAAAGCTCTGCCAGCCATAGTGGAGGTTACCTGATACGCCGCCAATGCACCTGCTTTGAGAACTTGTCACTGCCTGAGGCTGCCACCTCCTGAGCCCTGCAGAGACATGACTTGCCCTTTCACTTGCTTTCCTTCCAAAGGAGCATAGGGAGGCACATTGCTGTGCAGATTCCCTTCTAGCTGTGCTAGACACTTTGCAGCAAGAGGCACCATCTCCTTCCATTAAAACAAACCTGGAGGTCTCAATGAGCTCTGGCAATGACCTGATTCTCTGCAATGCTGTGGGCTGTCAGGGCAGAGATGTAGAGCATCTGCTGCAGAGAAGGGACTCTCGACTCACAGAACATCCAAGATAGATATCTACTTTTCAGTGAAAGCAGACTTTTTTCCATGAGCCAAAGTCCTGCCCTATTTTACAACTGTATGAAACTGCCTCTTCTGCCCCTCAGTGTATGGAAATATGCTCCTGTGGGAATCTTATAAAGACATTCAGGAAATCTGAAAAAACTGTTTTGTCTGCTTCATGACAAAGATACACTGCCTCTTGATGCTATGAAGAGGTGGACAGGAATATCAAACAGAGTATTTTCAATTGCATGTCCACATCATGAAATCACATCACATGAGGAAGAACTTCCTTATTGTGTGGGTGACTGAGCACTGCCACAGATTGCCCAGAGAGGCTGTGGAGTTCCCCCTCACCGAAGATCTTCAAGAACCATTTGGGGCAATCCTGTGCTATGTGCTCTGGGATGACCCTGCTTGAGCAGGGAGGTTGGAGCAGATGACCCACTGGGGTCCCTTCCAACCTTTCCCATTCAGTGATTCTGTCATTCTGTGATTCTGTCATTCTGTGATTCTGTTTAAAGGCCTTGTAAAGCTTCTTCCCTCCTGGCAGGAAGCACAGATATACGAATGTGACCTCATACCTGAGGATGACAGGTTTTGACAGATTTCCTCTTGTTGTAAGTAATGAGCTATCCAGTTTTCCAAAGAGCAACAAGCAACACACAGACCAAGGTGTTATTTGCTCTTAATATAAATGACAAAAAAACCTGCTAAGCCCTCTTGGGAAATGATTTTGCTCAGAAAGTGATGTATTTCCACGGAAAAGTTTTATTTGTTAGGCACTTCAGTACAATTACCTGACCATGTACAGTGTGGCTGAGTTGCACTGAAAATTGATACTTTCCATAATGGTGTCTCATTACCAGTGATTCATTGGAGAGGTGCTGCTGTGGTAATTAGTGTTCTATGGGTGAATGGGCCACACATTCTTTTAGCAGACCACTTCCCTAACAATGATTTATTTAAGTGGCTGGTCTCTGATAGTCACGTAAATAAATACATGGCAATGGAACATAGTGACAGTGCTTCTGGTGACATGTTTCTCTGTTTTACTGTAAAGCAGCTGAAGAGCTAAACCTACATATACAAATCCATAATGGTTAGGGGCTTTTATGTGTTTTTGCAGGAACAGTTTTGACTGAATGCACAAAAAGATGCAAATTTCTCATCTCCTTCAATCTTTACCTCCCAGGCTGGCTTCAAAGCTTACTTTGTAACTCAGATATTTGGAGAGGCTGATGTTGGATGAATGAGTACTATGATGTCTGTTGACAGCCTGCTGCTGTTTCGGAGGGCTTCCCCCTCCCATTCCATTAACACACTCTGACTTGGAAGATGTTGTGCTAAACACTTTGAGCAACGCCCTACCAAACCAATTCTGTGTGGTCAGTAAAAGCAGGGATTTTAACACTGGCTGTAGTGGGCAGTGGGGCACAGGATGTGATGGCTAAGGTCACCAGCCCCAACTACTTGTCACTACAGCTTTGCTGGAAGTTACCACCTCCCGAATTTACCAGCTGAGTGACCCATGTGAAAATGAGCCAGAAATGGTAGGTCTGTGCTAAGTCAGTTGTTGGGACTGACTTAAGTTAGGGGGTGTGTGCTGGAGCAGAGAGCTGGCAGGTCTAAGGGCAGCCAAAGATGGGAATCTTCTTTGTGAAGAACTCTTGCAGGCAGGAAAAAATATAAATAAAAATTGAAATTAGATTAAAAATCAGCTGAACCAGCAGCTTGGCAGGTTTTACTTCCTTGGCCTGAGCGCCCTGCCTTGGGAGCCTCTCTTGGATCCCTGCGAAACCTGGCTGAGGGCTCATGGGACAGGGTGCAGTGAGTGAAGCTGGCACAGCTCTTCCACTCTGTCATTCTCTGATCACCGTGAGACAGCCAAAATAAGGGCTCATAAGCAGTCCTCATTCAATCAGCTCCAGAAAAAAAAATGCAAATAAGCTCAACAACAACAACAAAACCCCCAGATTTTTTCTGGTGCAATTATGGAGCCTATAAACACAACTTCAGCTTCAGACTCACAGTTTATACTGCTTCTAGAAATTCCTGAGACATGAATAATCTCATTGAGCAAAATCCTAGCCTCACATAAGTAATTAGCAAAACTCCTTGCCATGTTGACGAGCAGAATTTTGTGCACCATGAGCAGTTTTTGCTTAAATCCAGAATTCAAGCATGAATATATAAAATTAAGATAGATTATTATAGCTGTAATAAAAATATATACATCTGCATTCATATACTTAGAAAAAGGAAATAAAGGAAAGATATTTGCTAATGGAATACATAACAGTTTACATCTGCTAGTATAGTTGCAGGGAATTAGACCAGATGTTGAAAATCTGTTGTCTTTTATTTTGAAAGATATTCTTTCAGTGTGTATTATCTGGTGTGTCAATTAAAATATGTTCAAGAGTAAATTTCTTCCTCAGCATTATAAACTTACTGTGGCAGGGTGGCTGAGTCATGCTTGTCTGAATCACTTCAGATTTCCTACATTCCTTCAGCTAGCCTTTATTCCCCACGGACATGAAGACAGCCAGTTCCTTGGTCGTGCCAGCTGAGAGGGCATGATATGGCTTTCGAAAGCTGGCAGGCAGAGCACGATGTCCTTCCCCTTAGTTTGTCACAAAGCTGTGTTCTTCCCGGGGACAAAAAGCTGTTTCTTCTTGAGGTGAAAATGGGAGCGGGCTCTTTTCATTGATTTTCATTTCCATTTCCATTTCATTTCATTTTCTTTTAAAGCCTAAGATGTCTGGTGAATGTGCCATGCCCTCTGACTAGATGGAGGCCAGGAAGCAAAGCAAGATACTACCTATTTAAAGAAAGGTTAGATTTTAGTGCCCTGCACTTCAGCTGACCACAGGATACCTACATATCTTTGAGAATTTCAAACCACGGGACTCCATACAGCCCACGACTCGCTGGTTTCTTCAGAAGACACAATACTTTAAAGAGCACTTGTAAAATAACACCTTGCTGTAACTGTGCTGTTTGAGTAACATACAGATAAATCTCACAGAAATTTGAAGAGAGGTGCTGACCCAAACACAGGCTATCGTCACACTGACCTCAAGGTAGAAGCATGCGTACACAGGCACATGCCAGGCAGGCAGCACGTCAAGGTCACTTGCATTTACTTCCTAGGTTCCAAGAACAACTTTATGCCTTTCAGTGGCATTTTCCATTATTTAGCAGAGGGAGCAAGTGGAGTTGGAAGAAGGGTAACCACCTTGACCACCAATCTCAGCAAAATTATGGATATCTAAGCCCATGCATGGGTGCTGGCAGCAGCTGGGTCACTCCAGCAGTGCTGGCTGCCCTCCTTGGAGGGTCATCTACCACCACCCTCAGCCACTTCATGTCTGCTGCATGGGGGCTGCTCCACAGAGACGTCTGTCTCAGCTCTCCTTCAGCTGCTGGTAATGAGGCCTGCCAATGTCTCTTGACAGACCCTGCCTCAGCAAGGGAGGCTTATATTGTGTCTAACCTCGCCATCTTTGCTGCTACATTGGTTCAGTTGTTGTCTCCTCCAGGAGAGGCATGAAGGCAGATCAGCTATCTCTCCTCAGGCTAAACCAAACCCGTGTCTTTCACACCTGAAAAACAGATCCTGCTTTCTTGGCTCTGCCTTTTCCAGTGGTCTTTTCTGAGTTGTTTCCTCTTGGGTCTCACCTTTCTTTAAGTGCAGTACCCCAAACCTGACACAGCCTTTCAGCTGAGACCATGCCACGGCTCAACAGAACTAGAACATTACATGTGCTTATGTACATGTAGGAATATGAGATTTATCTTTTTTATTATATCATGACAGTAGACCCACCTTCAACAACCAATCCACTAGAGTTTTTAATTTTTTTTATGGATTTGTTTATTTGCAGAGCTGATCCCTCTCTGGCATATACTGTTAGCACTTTGGATATTTTCCTGTTAAATTGCGTATTTTTTTCTTCTTTTTTAGAAGGACATATCTTAAATGCATCAAGGCTTTTGAAGCCTGCCCCCCAGCAGCAGTGAGGTGCTCACTCCTTGTTGCTGTCTGTAAATGCGCCGGTCTCATTCTCGAGTCCATCATCAGCACCGCTGGCTGCACTGCCCAAGACTGAGCAATCACAGGGCCACGGCAGCCTCCCACCGGGCCCTTCTCGACCAAAACTTCCATTTTGATAATGAGCTAATCACTGTTACTCTCTGAGTAATGTTTTCCAGCCTGTTTTGTGCCCACCACGCAGTAGATCTGTCTAGACCACACACTTGCTGCACTTGCCTGTGAGCGCTCTGCGGGAGACGCCGTGACCAGACATGCATTTGCTTCTGTCAGCGAGATCTGTCACCCTGTCACAGAAGGAAATAAGACCAGCTTGACAAGTCTACACTGGCAGCTACTCCTTCCCTGCTCCCTTCCAGGTGTCAGATTATTTGTTTCAGTATTTTTTGCAGGAACCAGTGTTGCACTGGTGGGGGTACACTTCCCCAGAGGGCCTTGCCCTTGCCCTCAATGACAGGCACCCTCCTCTCCTGTTACAGTCCTTCAGAAGAGGTGGCAAGAGCTCAGCATTTCTGAATTCTTACAGAAAAACCCCAAGGGCTCTGAAATTTTAGCACAGTCCCCCCCCCCTTCAGTTTTCTTGAGCATCTCAAGATTTAGTTCATGAGGTCTAGATGAACTTGAAAGCACCATATTTATTTAGAAAGTACGCGTTAACCTGGTGCTTTGAACTTGGTTGGAGGGCTTGTTTGTTTTCAGTTTTATATTAGTTACATAAATCTCTTTTTTATGTTTCTGCATGAAAACTTTTCTGTTGGCCAAGACTGTATACAAAGACTGAATCACTTCCTTTAAGGCATACTATGTTAAAACATGGGATGAGTGTCTGAGATCTCCATTTTGTGGTGAAAAGCTAAAATAAAGAAATCTTCCAAGAGCAGCTGGCAGAAAATATTTGTAATGAGAGCTGCCAGCTACTAGAGGAAAGTGGCTTATTTATACAGGGGCACCACTGAGACAGACTGAAGAGACAGACTGCGTTGGATTTAGAAAATGAAAATCACCCAAGTGGACAAGGCTGTAAAAACTATATAATATAAAAAATGGATCTTGTAATGCAGCAGCACCTGCATCTGGCAATCTCATTCATGCCTTCTGCAGGAGATAAACCTTCTTGCTCTATCAAATAAACCCCATAATTACATTGCTTAAGTAGGATATTAAGTGGCATCATATTAAGCCATTACATGACCCTTGTCATCATCAGCCCTGCCAGGCAGTGAGGAGAGCTGTTGCTCCCTGCTGATTACTCTGGGCATCTATTTAAACATACTGTGGTAATTAGAAACATCTAAATAAAGCCCTGCCCGAGGATTACAAGGGCTGAACGAAGAAACCTTTCTTTCTGGTGACTACAATGCCCTTACCTGCTGTTGTTGTGTGTGCGCACACATCCTTGCCAACGTCCCTCGTTTGATATGATCCAAATCTCTATGAGGTAGGAAAGCAAGGAGGTTCAAAGGCGGCATCATTTTCCTTCTCTGATTGATAGGGCCTCTGCCACTGGCAAAGAGGATTTTTCCACAGGGCTTGAAAGCCAAATGTGCTAATTCCTCCTGCTTTACTCCTTTATGCCTTTCTCTGAAGGGAAACCTGCAGGTTTCAGATGCCAGCTTCTTTCTAGGCATCCTTCCTAATTACCTGAACTGCCATTGTTAAATGTAGCACACATATTGATGACTATCATGAATGTGGCCTTTCTAATATTCAGTGAGTGTGAATCAAACTGTGTCACAGATGTGGATTTCAATCACAAAGTATATCTGAGAGCACCCCACAGATTACCCTTCCTTATAGTAACTATAGCTGAATCAGAAAAAAAAGTCACTCAAGTTCCTGTTCTTTAGTTATCATCTAAGGTAATATGAATAGCTCAGGAACACTACAGGGCACCTAGTCCTGGGGAAAATTTCAGCTTCGGGTGGGAGAAACCCCTTGCTGATCATGAAAGGTGTTTGGGAACACACTTCCAGACTGGATTGCCTCCCAGATTTAGGAAACAGATGGCCTAGAAAGGTCTACGTTCATTTTTCAAAGCACCAATTTTAGCATTTGCCTTTCACTTAATTGTGTTTCAAGAGAACATTTTTTCACTTCCCACAGGAAATCCACCACAATGGATTTCCAGCTCTGCGCTGTGCTGCCATCCCTGTATTCTTTCTCACCCACAGGATTTACCTCTCCAATGCCTGGGCTCAGATGCTGCTGTGCTTTTCATCAACTGCAAAAATTGTTTGTGAGCAAGCTCACAAACAAGCCATACTTCATGCCACTGTCAAGTAATTATAGTGGTAGACACAGTTTGTAATGATGCTTTGTGGAAAGGAAAAGGTCAGATATACCAATGATCTTTGTCAAAAGGGAGGTTTAAAGATTTTGAGATACTTGAGGAGAAATTGAAGTTGTCCACCTCAATGACAAAGGCAGCCTTATATTTTCTAGTCAAGAGCCAAAGAATCATAGGTTGAGACATGACAATAATGCAAATGATTTTGCCTGGATTACTTCACACAGACACGTGAAAAGAGCTTGTCTGAGAATTATCTTGGTGTACTTAATGCATTGCCTGCTAACAACCTATTTCCTTTTTCCCCTCTTTCATGACTGTGTTGTATCCCAGGTTGAAAAGAACCACTTCTAGCCAGGAGATGGTCCAAACCATATATTGCCAGGTCTTGCACTTGGGTCAGAACAACCCCAGGCAGTGCTACAGGCTGGGGACAAGAGTGGCTGGAAAGCTGCCCAGTGGACAAAGACTTGGGGGTGCTGGTCAGCAGCTGCTGAACATGAGCCAGTGTGTGCCCAGGTGGCCAAGAAGGCCAATGGCAACCTGGCCTGTATCGGCAGTAGTGTGGCCAGCAGGACCAGGGCAGGGTTTGTCACCCTGTACTCGGAACTGGTGAGGCTGCACCTCAAATCTTGTGTTCAGTTCTGGGCCCTTCAGTTCAGGAGAAACATGGAGGGGCTGGAGCACATCAAGAGAAGGGCAGTGGAGCTGGTGAAAGGCCTGGAGCACAAGCCCTGTGAGGAGTGGCTGAGGGAGCTGGAGGTGTTTATCCTGGAGAAAAGCAGGCCCAGGGGAGACCTTATCACCCTCGACAACCACCTGAAAGGAGTTTGTGTTAAGGTGGGGGTTGACCTCTTCTCCCAAGTAAGAAGTGACAGGATAAGAGGAAACAACCTCAGGTTGTGCCAGTCAAGCAACATTGGGTATTTGGAAAAATTCTTCACCAAAAGGGCTGCTGGGCATTGGAATGGGCTGCCTAGGGACGTGTTGGGATCACCGTCTCAGGAAGCACTGAAAAAACCTGTGGATATGGCAGTCAGGGACATGACTTAGTAGTAAACATGGTGGTGCAAGAGTAATGGTTTGACTTGATGAACTTCAAGGTCTTTTCCATCCTTACCAATTCTATGATTCTATGATACGAAAAGCTACAACATTTGTCCAATATTTCCCCCTGCATGCAGAACACATCTTCTGTGATCAAGAAGGGCCACACACCACTCAGATTTCTCAGTGCCTGGCCATGTAATATACCCACATAATTGTGCGGCTAGGTGCACAACTGCACACTCCCAGCCACCTGGGGTGTGTATGTATGAGAATACCGGGTTATCTAGTAATCCTCTGGCCTTTTTAGACCAGAGTAGCTGCTCCAAAACAAACACGCTGCAACAGCTGCTCTAGAATGGCTCATCAGGTGGCTTTGCTTTCCTGAAAAAGATTATTTCTCATGAATAATCTCTGCCCTCTGGAAATACGGTGGCTTTTCTTCAACTAGCATGACCTAGTGAGAACTACTCCCAAGCAACTATTTGGAGATGATTTATTCTGTAATAGTTACTATAGAAAGTTTGCTCAGGTAGAGAAGGTCAGGGGAGGTGTTGACTAGAAGGGCTCTTGGACCAACTTGGCCAGAGGTTAAGGACAAATAAGGAGCAGAATGGAAGATTTTACTTAGGCAGGCTCAAAACTGATGCGGAAAAAAAAAGCAAAGTCTATTTTTGTCTCTTGTCATCTGCACCTCAATCACGGTATAAATTACTCTGGTCCAGCAACTGCCTGCCCAGAGAAAGGCCCATATTCATTCCACCTCCAGGGTTTCCATTAACACAGCAGTTACATTGTCGTTTGGGCAGAAGGCCTGAGTCAAAGCACTGCTTCATTTGATGTGCATCTGTCCTAAAGTAATATCCCTCTGCCCTTTCCATCCTGTTTCCCTCTGAGGAAGCAGACTGCTGTTTTTGTGAGGAATGACTGAATCCATTGGACAGTAGAATACTTTGGAGCAATCATACTAAGTAGGCAGCACTGCTGCTATGAATTACTGTCTATAGCACATTATGGTGACCTCCCTACTTTCTTTTTCCATTTCATATGAGGACCTAGAAAAGAAAGGCACCTTCGTCTGCGTCGTAATCATTCAAATATGATGCTTTTC
The DNA here is from genome assembly GCA_013397975.1 of Machaerirhynchus nigripectus. Taxonomy (NCBI): domain Eukaryota; kingdom Metazoa; phylum Chordata; class Aves; order Passeriformes; family Dicruridae; genus Machaerirhynchus; species Machaerirhynchus nigripectus. The sequence continues at coordinate 1,932,343 of VZRQ01007361.1, forward strand.
AGTGATTCTTCCAAGGTTACAGAAAGCAATTTTCTTGAAAAAGAAGAATGCTCTAATAACATGGATTCTACTCTCCCCTTGTGTTTGGCATGGTGGAATTTACAGAAAGCCCCTGTATTTCTATGGGATTGAAAATTTGGCACTCTGGAGGTCCCAGTTCAAAATTGTCCCTTTTTTTACCACCCAATTTTACTGTTGAGATATCAGGTTGCTTTTTCATATAACCTAGAGAAATTTATGGATCTGATATTTTAAAAGATGGATGCTTTACTTCTGCTGGCAATTTCACACATTTTCCCCAGTCTGCATGTCTTTTAAGATAAGAGTAGGCTCCAGCTGTAACACTGAGAGATAGCCATCCTCTACCAACCTGAGAAAGGCAAAATTTTGAGGCTTATTTAGTTATATTTCTTTTGCTGTAGTACCCTGGGAAGCCATAAACCAAACTGTGGGCACATGCCTGTAAATCTTTCCAATTAAAATATCTTGATTTGCAAAGGTCATTCCTTGACAAGGAAAATGTTGAATGGTTTTAGTTTCTTTAAAATCTAGGATTCTTAGGACTAATTTAGCAATGAGAAACTGTTATCTCAATGGATTTGTTTTATAAGGTAGATGAGAGGGATATTGTTCGGGGAATATTTATTCTGAACGACCTTATGTTGCCTCTAAGGGAGAAAGGATGCTCGGCTCTCAAGTGTCAAGTTCTGTTTAGCTATTGCTAATGATAACAGTGACCTCTTGTGGATATTTTTTAAATCTTTTCTAATTCAAGTTATTTTAACCCAGTGGTAGGTTTGGATCTGTTTTTCGGCATTTCTAATACATTTGTAACTTAATAAAAGAAGAAACAATTTCTCCCTTGACCAAGACTAGACCCCTGACTTCAGTGTACCAGATCTGTAAACTAGAATGGAAAATAGTACATATATTGAACAGGAAGAGGGTTGTTTTAAAAAGTAAGTGGATGGGCTTCAGGTTTACTAATTAAGTGTGCAACTGTGACCAGAAGTCATGAACAGATTTTGGTATTTCCGGTTAAAGACCAGTCAAAACCAGTCAGTAGTAACTGCAACCGGGCTAACAAGTTTGTCTTTTGACTTCAGACACTAAAGTGGCTTCGGACTAGTGTCACAGGATGTTCTGTACCGTACCTCTCTTTTTGGTTTCCAGCTGCATGTTGTGCCACTTTATACTTGGGCTTAGCCCTCATGCTGTGGCTTCTCAAAGTCACAGACTGACGCCTGGTCTGCAGTTAGCATTCATCAGGGTTCGAACCCAGGAGCCCGAGCTTTATGTCAAAGCGGCTGAGTCTCGTCCACACCCTGCTAAAGGGGCTGGTAGGTTTTTGCAGAAAGACCTGATGAATAAAGACAGGACATGAGTATCTCTTCCACTGACACACAGAATGGTTTGGGTTGGGAGGGACCTTAAAGACCATCTAGTTCCAACCCCCCTGCTGTGGGCAGGGACATCTTCCACTAGACCAGGTTGCTCAGAGCCCCATCCAACCTGGCCTTGAACACTTCAGGGATGGGGATCCACAGCCTCTCTGGGGAACCCATTCCAGTGTCTCACCACCCTCACAGGAAAGAACTTCTTCCTAATGTCTAAACTAAATGCACTTTCTTTCAGTTTGAAGCCATTCCTCCTTGTCCTGTCACTACATGCCCTTGTAAAAAGTCCCTCTTCAGCTCTCTTGTAGGCTGCTTCAGGTACTGGAAAGCTGCAATTTGGTCACCCCAAAGCCTTTTCTTTTCCAGGCTGAACAAACCCAACTGTCTCAACCTTTCCTCATAGGAGAGGTGATCCATGCCTCAAGTTGAAAAGGAATTATGTGGGTGGAGATGGGGAAAGAATACCTAGTGTTTTTTTCCCAAGGGCTAGTCTTGGGAGAAGTCCTTCCTGTTCAATAACTTTTGAGGTTCACATAACCATGGAAGTGTTTTACAAAGCTGAAAGACACTGGCATAGAGGAGGAAAAGGACAATGTGCCAGAACACCCACAGGACTGAACTGAATGGAAATGAAACTCAATAATGCAAAATACATTTTGGTAGCAGCAACAAGAATTATCTGGAAAATGGGAACAGAAACCTGGAAATGCTGAAAAGAGAGAAAGAAAGAGTGAGCTTATGATGATCCATCAATGGCACTGGGATCCATTAAGGGGAAGATTCAGTCTTGAGAGGGGTATGTCCCATCCCGCTGGGGAAATACTGGAATATAATACAGTGTGCATTTCTAGGCACGTATATTAAAGACACAGGAACTTGAAAGATGATCTAATGCAGAGATGGGCTACTTTGACCACCAGAGAAGAGGAGGAAGCTATCCTACTCCTGCCAGTAAAAGGAGAAGAAAGTTGTGATTGCTCTGCACAGTTCCAGTTGGGCTGGAGGACATGGAAAGGGCAATCTGCAGAGCATGCACCAACAGCTGAGCCTAGAAGCTTTTGCAGTCTTTGCTTTGAGCAGTTGGTGTCTGCTGTAGGTGAAGGATCAAAGTCCCACCGCTGTGTGAGGAGCCTGAAGGGACTGCAGACAGAATGATGTGGAGCAAAAGGAGGAATAAACACCCCTTCCACGTACATCATGGGATAGACACAAGCAACAACTTACATTTATGCAAGAAACCAAGCTGTTCCCTGAAGAACAAATAAAAAGGAGCATGCACTTTGCTGAATTCAGCAGTCATTAGAAACGTGAACCACAGTCTGTTAATGGACTTTAGGAACATGTTGTCAATTGCAGGTATTAGCATGGAATAATGGCTGAATAATGCCAACTTTACACAATAATATCATATTCAGAGGACTTATAGCAGAGGATAGGAGACAGAAAGTTTTGCAGAGTGTAGTTGCTTTCTTTATCCAGGAACCATTTATTAACACAAATAACATCATCCCCCCTTCTTGCCCCCAAAAGGCCCCAAACAATGTCATACTTTAAAAAGGGAAGGAAAAAAACCCCAGAAGATTAGCTTCCTGACATTGACTGTCCCCTGTAGCTTCTGTTCAGGACCCTGTGAGATTTAACTGACTGGTAATGAATTTTTCATTTTCTTTACTTATACAGTTAATTCATAGTGAAAACACGACCTATATAGAAATATATATTCTGTAAAGCAGATAGCTGATAAACAGCCGAACCACAAGATACTCATATTATTTTTTGTACACATTTTACTGAGCACTGTGAAACTGGGACACACTGTACTTAAAGCATTACACTACACCAGGAAACCATATTCCATTACCATTTCACATGGGAGAGGAAGGGAAAAAAAAACCACCATTCATTTTTCTTGTTTTTCTTTTTCTGTAATTACTTCTTAAGGTTCATCACTTAATATGATTTCAAAATTTCCATAGGTCTCAAAACCTCTTTCTCGAGTTTCAGAAACAGCAGACTGGCAGCAGCACAGCCAGGGGTCAGCATTTCACCTAGGCAGTGACACTATCCCCACAGCTTTTGATTGAGCTCTCTTGCCATTAATCCAAGGCTCTGGCCTTCAGATGTTTAATTACCTTCCTTTTAAGTGATGCATGGTCATTTACAGTAATGTAATTGTTCTCCTGGCCAGTGTCTGAGACATGGAGTTCTCCTTGAAGCTGAGGCACAGCATCCCTGTGATTCCTGGGCTAAACTGCTCCACCAGCACGGGGCCAGCACCAGGGCGCTGCACCGCCGGCAACACACACTTGTCAGAGAAGCACTACCATGTGCCACAGCGCAGCAAAAGGGTAAGGGGAAACCCATGGGAGTCCGAGTAAGGGGTCAGGAGGGGTACAATGGCAGGATCACCAGGTTCCCGCCTGGAAGCCTACAAAAATAAAAGCAATCCTGAATTAGTCACAAGTCCAGAGGCCGAATACTGCTCTAGTCACACTTGGGCAGAGCAATAGCCAGACCCCTGCAGTATACTGCAGGATTAGTCATGCTCTGAGGGAACAAGACAACACAGCAGATTAACACGAAAACAAGTAATTCCCAGGGCTCTCAGAACCCTCCGTCTTATTTTCTCAATATTTGTTTCTTCTGCTTGATCAATAATCTCAAAATATGCAGATTTTTCCTTAGCAGGAACAGGAATTGGAATTAGTGACTCTGTCCTCTCCTTGGCCACCACTTTTCCCTACAGTTACAAGAACTGAGGCTTCTCTCTTGCTGAGAAGTCTTGTTGAAATCACCAAGCAGATTAAAATTTTGTGGAGGGAAGGACTGTTGCTCCAGACCTTACAGAGTCCCACTGTTGTTGTCCCAGCTGGCAGCAGCACTTGGAACCCTCTAGAAAGATGGGAAGGATTAGTTCATGTTTTATGTGCTCTGGGTATATTTTAACCACAATAATAAGTAGTGGTTGCAACATAACACTGTGTCTGTCAGTGGTTGTCATGGTTCAGTCCCAGCAGTCTGCTGGGGCAGGATAATGTATTTACCTCCCAGTAGCTCTCCCAAGGGAGAGGTAGCTGGTTTCAGTCATCATGCACTGGTGTGGCTGACAACAGAGGCACAGCCTTGCACCCAGGCAGGGTTTTCTATCTAAAAATTTAGCAAGAGAAATGAAGCATTAAAAAGAGTCTCAGTGCCTCTTTCCAAGAGCAATCAGGAACCAGGTTTCTCTGAGCAGGATGTGTGGATGCAGGCAGGTTCACGGGGCTCTTTCTAAGCTTCTTCTGGGAACTTGCAGGGAACTCCTGGCTCCCGGGAGTAAAGATACTAATTTTCCCAAAGTACAAATATTATACTAAAACTCCCAGAGGGGTGTAGAACGTACAAGCAGTAACTGCCTGCATAAGTGTGCCTGGGAAAAATACTTGCATCTGTACAGCCCTTGAAGGCATAAAGTTACTGTCCCAAAGAGAGTTGGTGGGGCATGGCATGGCATGGCATGGCATGGCATGGCATGGCATGGAGGATTGCTGTAGGGCCCTTCCCCGTAGTGCCTGGAAGTGGCTCCAGATTAGGGTCAAGGCTGGCTCAGTGCAGCACAGGCGCTGCCTTTTTGCCTGAGCAAGAGCCCAGAGGTAAGTGGAGGTGAGAGAAGATAAGGTGACAAGTCACCTGGTGTTCCGGTCAGACGTTACGCAATGAGGGGACCTGGGGGACCAGTGGCAACCAAAAGAAAGGTTTTGTGTGCTTGCTGTGTATCACGGCTCAACCCCAGACAGCAACTGAGCAGCACACAGGCACTCACTGTCCTCTCCCTGGTGGGATGGGGGCCGGGGGGGTAGAAGTGGGAAAACTTGTGGGTTCAGATAAAGACAGCTTAATAGGTAAAGCAAAAGCCACACACATCAGCAAAGTGAAGCAAGGAATTAATTCTCCCCTTCCCACAGACAAGTAGGGGTTCAGTCAGCTCTAGGAAAGCAGAGCCCCATCACACATGATGGTGGCTTGGGAACACAAATGCCATTACTCTGAACTTCCCCCCTTTCTCCTTCCTCCCCCAGCTTTATATCCTGAGTCCTTAGGGTGTAGGATATCCCTTTGGTCAGTTGGGGTCAGCTGTCCTGGCTGTGTCCCCTTCCAGTCTCTTGTGCACCCCCAGCCTGTTCATTGGTGAGGTGCGGTGAGGAGCAGAAAAGGCCTTGACTCTGTGTGAGCACATCTCAGCAACAGCTAAAACATCCCTGTGTTATCAACACCACTTCCAGCACAAATCCAAAACTCAGCCCCAAATGAGCTACTGCAAAGAAAACCAACTCTATCCCAGACAAAACCAGCACACCATAACAACAGCTACACGCAACTCCATGACCTCCTGTGTTGTCCAGGAGGGGCTGGAATGAGCGATGGAGTGCAGTGAGTCAGGCTGGGATGTCAGTGATGTAGCCTAGCAAGAACCCAAGTTCTGGCTTTTTCAGAATCCCTCTGCTCCCCTCTGTACCCTCAAGCTCCTTTGTATCCCAGTGCAGGAAAGAGAAAGATAGACAGAAAAGGTGTAGGCAAAGAAGAACAGGCAAACTCAGCAAAGGACTGCTAGACTTAGAAGATTTCAGAAGGAAAGCATTTTGATGAACCATAGAATAATAGAATCTCTCAGGTTGGAGATCACCCTTAAGGTCAACATGTCTAACTCTTACCCCAGCACTGCCAAGTTCACCACTAAACCATGTCCCCAAGTACCACATCTGCTGGTCTTTCAAATACCTCCAGAGATGGCAACTCTACCACTTCCCTGGGTAGCCTTTTTCAGTGCTTGACAACACTTTTGGTGAAGAAATTTTTCCTAATATAAAGCTCCCTTGATCCAAACTGAGGTTGTTTCTCCTTGTCCTATTGCTTATTACTTGTGAGAAGATGCCAACCCCGACCTCGCCACAAGTTCTTTTCAAGTAGTTGTAGAGAGAGAGTAGAGGGAGAGTAGAGCTGTAGAGGCTCCTCTGAGCCTCCCTTTCTCGAGGCTAAAGAACACCAGCTCCCTCAGCCGTCCCTCACAGGAGTATTCTCTTGATAATGCTGAGTCATTCAGGCTTATACCAGTGAAGACTGATCCTGAGAAATTACAGAAGGGATCTAAGTGAGAGACTAAGCCTGGACTCTCTGGTTGGATAAAGCTCTAGCAGTGCAGGGAGATCACCGGCTTGGAGGAACAATCCCTTTCCTTGTTCAGCTCCTGGTGCCTCCTGTTGGTGCCCCTTATTTCCTCTATTGGAAGAAATTATGAGATGTTAAGGCCACCTGCCCAAGGCTTCTTCCAAAAATCTGCCTTCACTAGCCCATCTTCCCCCACCCGAGCCCCCAAAAGACCAAGTGCCTATTGTTTACCTTCAATTTTCCCATGCAAGAGCTAGGGAGTGCAAAGGGAAGCTAGTGAGATCCTAGTCCGAAATGAAAAGCACACATTCTCTAGTCAGCCTCTGGACATCCTCGTCAAATAAGTCTGTGGGCTCAAAACGGTGCCATAAAAAATAAAGGTCTGAGATGTACTGAGGGCTGTGAAACACACAGACAATGACATCTGGCTTAGGAAGTCTCTTCAGTGCTAGAGGCTGAGAGATGAAGTATTAGTACTGTCCTGTACTCCAGATAATGTTACACCCTCTTCCTCCCCAGCTCCTCAAATTTGTCCAATTCAGGAACCATTCCCAGCAGGTAGTTTGTGTGAAACTGCACATTTTGGGTGTTAAAGAGGATTTAACACTGTGGACACACACATCTGTTCTGTGCCAAGCAGTGCCTGTGCCAGAGAACAATCTCACACGCAGCTTATGAGCAGAGGCAGAGCTAAAAAGGTCCCTGCTCTCCCTGTATTCCTTCTTCCAGCTGGAATGAATGGAGGCAAAGCGACGGTGCCATTGGCTAATCCTGCCGAGCTCCCCCTCCTCGCTGGTGTGTTTTGACTTGCAGTGCCTGTTCTTGGTTCCTGCCCAGGCGGTGCATGTCGGACGTGAGCTGTGCGCTCCTGTTCCAGGACCAGCTCCAAACCAATACGTGCTTGCAAGCAAACCCACTCCCCACTCGGGGACAGATGACTCAAGTACGAGCTCAGAAATATTTAACTCCTCTGCGCCAAGAGATTTTCCAGCACCAGGCGCAGAAGGAACAGAGCGCTGAGCAAAAGGCAAACTGCAATCAGCAGCTGTCTGTCTAAAGGGGAACAGATATTGCTGCTAAAAAAAGGATGTAAACCCAGGCTGTCTTACAACTGGAAGAACATCAACTCTTACTGATGCTTTAGTACACATTCTCCAACAGGAATTATGTCTTACTACTCTCAAAGATAAAATGAAGAAGCCTCTGCACTGCAGAATTTGCACATGCTGAAAATATTTAAAAAGGTCTGGCCAAAGCTGGCACTTAGGGCACAGAGTCAATTGCTGCAAAGTAAACAAGAAAATTGCTTTCTTGAAAGCGTCATCTAGTCAGGAGGCACCTCTGTGAAATGAGAAGCCCGTGATTCAGACAGAGTTCTGAACACAACCTTGTAGCTGTCTACACAGCAAACAAAACACTTAAGTGTGTGAAGAGTGGGAGGTACAATTTTTTACAGTTCCTTTATTTAGGAAAGTGTGATCGATTTGGGCCTCTCTAAGCAACAGAAAACATACTAGAAATAACAGAAGTTCTGAGTACAGACAAAATACAAAAATGAGGAAAAATGGAAGATCTTTATGCACAATTAATTTGAGGAATGTGTTGATACACTGGGGTGCTGAGGTCACAATATCACAGGATTATAGAAGGAATCAACTGGTTTTTATGAATGCCATGATTATGCCACATTACTTGCTCAAACTCAGAGCCTCCCTCAAATTCTATATATAAATTAGGAATTGAAAAAGTTTTCCAGGATATATAGAAGACTCAAATGGAGGGATCTGGGAGAAACATCTTGCCAGATTCTTTTCATTTTTCCCATTCAGGCATTTCTTGTACTTTTCAAGTGTCTGGTAGCATTCAGTACTGAGAAAGGACATTAGGCTACTTGGAAAAAGACCCAATTCTTATGGAGGATTTACTCTGCCTGGGTGCAAATGACCGTAGTACTGAGCTTCATAGGGAAACCTAGTGTGGGGGAAGAGAGTTGATTCATGACAACAGTGAGCAAGGGAGAATAAAAACTTACTCTAAAGTAACTTCTTTGTCTTCCAAACAGTTTTTCCACAAATACACATAAGCTTTGGGAATGCTGCATATTAAGCAAACCAGGCTGGATACTTCAGTATTAGCCTTTCCTCTGGAATTACTGTGGTCCCACCACAGAGCTTGGTGCCTGAGGTTTGGGTGTTCCCTCATGTGGCCTCCTGCCCTCCACTTCCAGTAGAGACCAAGGAAAGAAAGAACCAGAAGGAGGGGGAAATTACATATTCAGTGATTTCTGGTTCTGGGTAAATAACTTTTGCTTTCTTTGAATACCTCTATTTCAATCTTGGTCTCCACTGGCAGATGAGCTTTGGTTCTACAACACAGGGCTTCACAGAGTTACTTAAAAAGAAGTTGATCTGAGAGTGCTCCACATGGAGACGCACCTCTTGATGTGCCTGTGGAGAACAGTGTCCTTTCCACGGTGTTTCTCTAAGTATGGGCAGGGGTCCAGCCACCTGCATGAAGGTATCAGAAATGAAGTCACCCTTTAGCAAAGCCCCTGATGCAGTTTAGGCTGGTGACACGTACTTAAGTGGCAGAAACCAAATTTACCTTGACCGTTTTGTTACACCTCTCGACGTAAGGCCTGCTCTCTGTAACACACATCATCACTGGTGGTTTAACTGGAACTGAAGAAAGACATGTTGGTGGCAGGTTCAGATCTCCATGCAGCCTCGCAGTGGTAGATCTTCCCTGAACACAGCAGAATGGGGAAATCACACTGGGGCTGGGTCCTTGCTAGGTGGACTTCTATTCAGGCAACGGATGATCTTCCTCCTTCTGCCCAAGCCAAATAATTTCAGATAAAAGAAAATAAAGCTGGCATGGAGAACTTAGGCATTTTCTGATACCATGACTACTTAGCCACAGCAAGTCTGTGTTCTCTTAGCCGACAACGGCAACCAGCCAGCACTGTGAGGTGCCTCAGCCACCAGCAGAAAACATGAGGTACTTGCTCCAGGGCAGGGCAGAGCTTGAAGTTGGGTCTCTCCACTTATGATGATGGACACTGTCGTACATATTCCTCCCTCCTTCTGCTTTAGAAGTATCTCTTTCCCTGCTAGATCTACACTGATTTAAGAAGTCCTGCTGCCTGAACCTGCTCTCTTATTATAGCTTTGGCCAAAGAACTGGCACCTGAAGCTGAAAGTCAGCAAAACCTTCCTGGGCTTTTGGTTTATTTACCTTTTATCTCTTTTCTCCCTTGAAAAGAAAGCCACTGGGTCAGCAAGGGAAGAACAAGATGTTGTGGTAAGAAGGGGCAGGGAATCACAGGAAAGATTCAGGATGATGGGCAGTGGGTCTCCTGAGGGCTTCATGAGCTGAACTGATAGTAGGAGGATTTTATGATGTCATGAATAGGTTGTTGGGCTGAAGGGGCTACAGAGAGGTGCCTCCCTTTGGCTTTTGCTGTGGTTAAAGACAAATTATGTTCTTGGTCACTTGCTGTATACCATTCTCAACATGCCATCCTCAGGTTTGCATGGACACAGGACTATAACTTTGGAAGCTTCAGCTCTCCCTCTGGAGTATACTGGGTAGGAAAAAGGGGACCAAAGTTGTTTCTCTAACTTTGTCTGCGGTGAGGTTTACTAGCCTGACCCCAAGAACAACTTCTGTGTTCAAAATTCAGGTCCTCCCAGGAGCAGGGCTCCAATATGGCTGTTGCACAAAAAGAGCAGCAGATGTTTATGAGAAAAAATGTAAGCAACATTTACAAGTGAAGACATTTCTTCCATGGATGCATGAAGTCCCAAATTTAGCAGACAAGGCAGAACCCCACATATGGCAGAACAGAGCTATAAAAGTTGTCAGCAAGTGATATTCATCTCGATTTAGAAACAACTTGTTCCTACCATGTAACGTAAACGCAATGGAAAACATGCTTGTCTTTTAGCTGCAAGTGTAGTATGCACAGTTGTTAGAGGAACTAAGCAAAGTGCTGGCATGGGTGGCACCTGACTCATAGTATCAGATTTTCTCCCCATCTTTCTTATTCTATGATTCAATAGCTAACAGCTTCAAGCAAGCGCTGTTGAACAGAGTTAAGCAGCATTATTTTTAGTTCCTGGTTTGATTAGTCATGCAAATAAGACAACAGACCATTAAGGTTTCCACACTCTAAGAATGACATTACTCAGGGAAGCAGGCAGTCTGAGATGCTGCCTTTCCAGGGCTTAGTACTTACTTACTAGCAAAGGACATGCAGAGTAAGGGGAAAAAAAGCTATTTACTAACTTCATGCAGTTACTTTACCTCTATTGTTCTCAAGTCTCGAGGTGCATGAGGATCTGGGTAATGAAAAGGAAACCTTGATAACCTTTCTTTGGTGAAAGGAATGACATTTCAAGAATGTTGTTGTCCAGGGTATTGAAGCAGCTCAACCAGCATTTACAGATACTCCCACACACACTTGCAACCTCAAAGAGCAGTCCTGTAACTGCTATTTGTGTGCTCAGACACTCACTGAATACAGACACAAAGGTCAGTCAATCCGACACCAAAAGGAAGGGAAAAAAGGCTAGTATTTACTACTAGTAAATACCTTCATAGCAGTTTTGCTCCACAGCTTAGCTGGCAGGAAGACGTAACTGAGGAATGTGATATACTCTCCACAATCTAGCTTGGTTTTTGCCTTCACACAACTCTATTTTAGAAGAGAATATCCTGAGTTGGAAGGAACCCACGAGGATCATCAAAGTTTTGCTGCTGACCAGTGTCCCAGCCCCCATACACTGGTGCTAGCCATGTCCAGTTGCCTTGTTCTGGAACATTGCCTTCCTCACAGCATCCTGAAAGTATTTTATTTCACTGGACTTAGACAAGAAAGCATTTGTTGTTCTTCATTGTAACCATGTAATTTTTAGAGCTTAGTCTATCAGGACAGTCAGGTCATGCTTAGGGCTATAAAATAATCCAGTAAGTTACAAAAGGAAAAGCCCACTTCATCATCATACCCCATCTTTGTCACAACCCACTCCTGAGGAAGCTAAAGGTTCATCTCCCCCAGCCCCCCTTATTTTGAGGCCCTCCAGCCCTCCTTCAAATCCACCCCTCACGTTCACACCCAGTGCCAGTCTGCCCTGGGTGCCCAGCAAACCCCACTGTGCCACAACCTCTGCAGCCTCCCCCTCTTCCTTGCACTGGGGCTACAACAATTGTCATGCAACTATGAAGCCCAACATCTAACCACTGCTTCTGGGATGCCATTTGCTTCTTAAAGCCTCATGAGGCCAATTCTCAGCCCTTGGACTCCTGTCAGTAAAATCAAACTATCACCTCCCTTCTCACAGCAGCACATCAGTGGCTTGTTTCTGTTCAGACCATATTCATCACAGCTCTAGCTCTTAGTCCTCACGAAGTGATAAAGCTTTCTCCATGAACTCACACTCTTATAAATTCAACCTGGTTTATTCCAAATATCACATAAATTAAACACATTTCCCATGAATATTGCAAATACACATGAAATGAACACTGCAATTTTTAAAAAAAGTTTTGGCTTCGTTTATGCAACAAGAAGTGCCAAATGTGGTTAGAACATGAACTTCTCCTGTATTTACTAGATACAAAAAGGTGCAGATTAATAATTTATATTTATACATATGTACACACTCCATTTCATTTCTAGCTTTAAAACAGTAAAAAATGGTTTCAAGTTTATCTACATTAAACATACTCATTTACATCTGGTCAGAAGCCCCAGATAAGAGTTGATACAATCATTTCACAACTGCAAAATTAAGGCGCTACCAAAATACCAGTTCCACTAGTGTAAAATGTAACAGGAATAGAGTGTACAGCTTTCTATTTATCAATTTAAAAGTGGACTGGAGAACAAGGAAAAAGGAGCAGTAAGAAACATGACAAGTTCTACAGGTTAGAAGTACAAAGAGATCTTGATGACTATCAAATGAACATATTAAAATACAGTAGATAAAAGGCCTCAGTGGCAAACAATTAGTATGCTTCTGAAAGACAAAGAAGGTTAAAATATATATATAATTTTGTAGCTTGAAATTTTACAGGTGAACAACGGGTGTAGAGGTAGAGGGATTTTTTTTTTTTTTGGCCTCTTTACGATGTATAAAGAAGGGCCACATTCACCACAGTGAAAAGATGCATCATATATCCCAGCATCCTTGCTTGGACAGCAAGCAAGAAAAGTGTAATGAGCTAGAAAGGCAACAAATCCTGTCTATCCCTTCCAGGAGCTCAGCTCCAATGCTTCCACATGTATCTTGGCAACAAGTTACACCTAAGCGCAGACTGGCTGTAACGTGGACATTTCCTCTAGAGAGCAACGAGACAGCTTTTCCCGTGAGGTACTACTGGATGCTGCAGATATTATATGGCAGAGGTGATTTGGTAAAAATGAAACTGGTACTTTCCCTTAGAAAGCAAGTACCACAGGGCAGTGGTGATTTTATTTATTTATTAAAGCTTTGCTATTTGATCAGCATTCAATGTTTTGGAAGAAATGTCAGCTTTGGGCTGCTAATATGATTATTTGCATCCATACACAGACAATTCCTTTGTTGTTATCATTTATCCAAAACATCAGTCACTGAAATATTCACAAACTGCTTTAAACCTTGACTAAAAAAAAATCCCTCTACAGTTCAGCTTTCTTTTCAATAACAATCACTCCATTAACTATGCAGGCCTTCATGAACACAGTAATGTCACTTCCCATGTAGAATGTCTTTACACACTACAAAACAGCAGTAAACAACCTCTCACTTTATAGGGTTTTCTGTCAGAAGTACCTCAAAAGTAGGTATCTTGAAAAAATCACTTTTGCAGAGAAGAATATTAACATTAACATTTACTGAGGCAAAGCCAAGAAGACACTAACTAGCACCTTGATATTTTTTTTCTTAAATGCACTATCTGTAAAATTAAGCACATATAAGATCAGGGACCAGCAATATACAAATACCATCAGCATCCTCTTCCAGCTAAACTAGTAATACTCAAAACTAGGCCAGACACACAAACAAGCAAGATGAGTGAGTCTTGAAGAATTACACAGCATGGAAAGGAATGGGAAGAACAGGAAGCTGAACAGAAAGGATTGCGAGATCAAATACAGTCCATCTTCTGGTCCGAGAATTAGCTTGTGAAATCACCCTTTAGTAGCTCAGCTTACAGTGGGCTGAAGACGTACAGACTTTGACATTTCCTCCCCACGAATACAACAATTCCTTTATACTACAGCAAAGTCCTCTTCATCATCTTCATATCCTGGAGGAAACGCATTTAACTTGAATTTTGAGTATTTTGGTGGTGGTAGCAGAACTTGCAGAAGGCTACTGTAGAGGTTATGACATCATTGGTTGTACATTATGCACGTCACAATTCAGAGAATATACTTACAAACTACTTAAATAGAAAAGGCGTGTTCAAGGTAGAGGCAGTTACAGTACATTCAGGGTATGTTACAGAAACCATTTGTGGTAGCCATTTGCTGAAAGGAAAAAAAACTTAATTTTTGTTTCCCAGACCACAGAGGTTATAACTACAATACCCAAAGAGCAATCACTGCATTTTCATGCAGTCTTCTTCCAGAATTCATGTACAAAGTGGAAAAAAAAAAGTTTAAATACCTCTTCATTGACAAATAAGGAGAAAAGAACTAAAAAAGAAACCAGGCACTTTGACCGTTTAGGTAAGCAGCCATTTCTTCTTACCAGACTTCTGCACATGAACAAGTCTTTATATTCGTCTTGCTATGCTTGCAGCACATGGAGATTCAAGTCAACTTTTTTTCCCTGTTGGTAGTATCAGTTCTAGTTATAGGAAACTATGCCAATTGAATTGGTAACACTGAGTTATTTCATTGGCAGTTGAGCAAATGTTGATCATTTGACTGACAAGCGATCAATTTAACAGCTATCAAAGTTAGATATTAACAAAACAATACATAAAAAAATAATCAAAGAGACAAATGAAGGTTAACACCTGACTGAAGCTTGCATTGAGACTTGCCTTAATAGGTTCGCTTTGTGACTCCTTTCATGGTGTTACTGTGGACTGATTTCCATCACATACAGCAACTGGTACTAAACTACAATACTTTTGGGTTTGAAACATGTTCAGTAGAGACCACCCCAACGTAACGGGAGGTTGGCATGACACTGCAAGAAGGAGGGAAATGAAAACCTCCCCACCTTTCATCCTCACTGGTTCCACTCGCAGAGCAGGTGTTCAGAGTAAACTGCAGCATGCCTCCTTCGTACTTGGGGTGATATCATTATTTCACAGCAGTGTTTATCATACTTTAGGGAGCGGCTTGGTTTGAATTTAGCAGTAAGACCAGCTAGGATTACTTTGGGTTTTCTCTTCAAAGAAACCAAAGTACATCTTTCCAAACGTTTTGTATATACTCATTCTGCTACAACATGTAAATCACAAAGGAGGGATTACCTAAGGCTACCAAATCGTGTGCTTATTCAGTAGCTATTATTCTTTCAGATAAACATCCTCAGATGCCTTGACTACAAACAGCTTAACCTGTTTTTTCCTCAGACTGTTACTTACTGAAGAGAAAGAGAGAGGGAGATGTGGGTGTATGACAGACTGCCTTCCAATTTACTAACAGAGAGTACTGTTGGTTATAGTCCTCGTGCATACTTCTGCTGGGCAGCGTAACTCCTCTTCTGTTCACTACCTTCAACAAAGTCTAGGAAACACCTCTTCAATCCACTGTCCAGTTTCCTCTTCTTACTGAGTGAAAATCCAGATCACATGCAGGCCAACGGCACTACTCTAGTACTTAACTCTCTTGGCTAGAAACATCAACTCTATCGAAGTACTTTGAAGCAATTATCCACATCCATCAGCTACATTCTAAATGTAGCACAGCTCTGTAGAGGCTCAGTTTTCACCAGGACAACAGGAGAGTGTGCAAGGTTTGGTGAATACCCAGGTAACAACAAACCAATGCAATCGATGGATGCAGGACGCAGTCAGAAAGGGCTGTTCCTTCTTGAAGGAATCTTTAAAAAATACAAAAAACAACCCCTCCCCCTTTGCCCTCCCCCAGAACAACCTGTCATGAGATGTTTTTCGGTGCCACCTCACAACACAAGTCCATGTTATCTGGGTCTTTTGCGAGTCACAAATATCAATACGCGTCTGATGGCGATTAGACGATCCTTCAGGGAGGTCATAGCCAGTATAGCCAGCTGAGCTCTGTTTTCCAGAGGCAACACTGCCAAGAGCCACCAGTACCAGGCAGGACCACTGGGGTTGCTCTGCAAAAGGATGGAAAAGCATGCAGTTATTTATTCACCAGCACAGCCTCATGAAGAACAACACCTTCCTTCTCATCTTCTATTTGCTAAGAAAGTCACCACAAAACAAGCAACAATGTAATGCAGGTGTTCTCTTTATCTGTATACACCATTAAGACTTATCTCTTGAGCTACCAAATTAGGCAGGTGTATTGTTTACCATGCTTCATGCCGACAGACCAAAATTGGGTAAATAAGAGTCTAGAATGTACAAAACCCCAGCAAAAATCTGTCAGAAAACAGTCTAGTGTTAAAATTCTGTATAGAATAAGGCTGCATAAATAGGTAGGTTTTATTACCTGTGGCTCTGGTTCTTTTCCTGGCATAGATCCAAAATGATTGAGAATTTGCACTTTCATATTGTCTTTAAGAGAAGTAAACCAGGCAACAGCTTGATCATAAACTGAATCATGAAGGCGGACAAGTTCTTCATATTCTGGTCCTTCAACCTTATTGTTAAAGAGATGGGAGATGGAACAAAACAGGTTTGATACCATGGAGTCCATATGCTTTCCCAGAAGCAAACGAAGCAAAATAATGCAGTGACTACAGCTGTTCAAATGTCCTTATCTAAACCAACTGTGCCTAAGTCTCAGATTTCAAACCTGTGATGCTGGAGTCTTTTTACCCTCCCCTAGGTGTTCTGAAGTGACATTTCTTGGAGCAGTAACTGCCTCACTAGTACCCATTCCTAAATGCTGGCATAACAGAAGAATATGCTCTCTAATCCTGGGACATATTTAGCATCTCAAACCCACAACCTCGAGTCCCTATCACAGAATGACCTCTGGACAGTGGTATATCATCTGGCAAAACAAAACAAACACTACTGCTACCAAGCACAGAGATGTGGGGGGGGCTACAGCACTTAAAGAGACCAGCACTGTTTCATAGAAGTGTTAAGGCCATGGTAGGACAGCCAAGGAGAAGGAGGAGGGTAGGCACCCGAGCAGGCAGGAAGCAGGGAAAGTGATGCTTTCCCAGTGCAATACCAGAAACAGCCATGAAGAAACACCCTCATTGAAGCAGAGTGTTTTAGTTGCACAGGCCTACTATTAGCTATTAGGGGGGAAAAAAAAGCATAAGCAAAAACCACTACAAACTGGTGATCTGTGGGGGTTTTTGGGGGGTTTTGGTTGCTTGGTTTTTTTCCCCTTTAACATGTGCACATCACATAGGTGATTTCACCTATGCTATTCACTCAGATACACATCTGATCTAGCTGCTCTGGATGCCCTTCACAATGGAGGAGAAGCAGTTCTAGAGAGCAATTACTCTCAACCTAAGGTAAGTTGTACCTTACTTGATACTTACTTGATACTAAGTAAGTATCTAAGAGCATATAAAACAGGTACCTTTGGACTGAGATTTTTTACCATCAGACATACCATGAATGTAGGGCACTGAGCAGACACCAGCCTCCAATGTGAGACAAGATAAATCTCACTCTAATTATGAAGAGGTGGGTCTCTGGCACCATCTATAAATAATACCTGTATCCCTGAGTTGCACCACTCTTCACTAGGGACTTAAACAGAGCAGAGCCCTCACTCTGAGCAGACTGCCTATTCCAGCCTTTCACAGGCAGAGGCACCTCCATGAGCTCCACCTTTCGTGCCCGGGGAAACAACTGCATCATCCTGCACAGGTTAGCAAAGCACTACTAAGGCTTTACAGACTTTCACTTCAACTGTGAGAGTGTGCTAGAGCTGTATGATCAAACTGACTTCATCAACTGGCAGGAGATTACTGCTAAGCTCAATGTTAATAGCTACCAAGGTTTTATAGACACGGTCTGAAGATGATCCAGAAAGCATGGCCAAAAATTCAGCCTTTGGCCAACACCCATCATGAACACCTCACTTGATGCAGGTTTGCTAAGTGGACTTGTTTATAAAAGTTACTCCCCTCTGCATTTTTCTGCTCTCAGCCAGCTCTAATGGATGCTTGTACAGGGCATGGTTAACTACATGTCACTAAGAGCTCCATTTAAGAGCAGACTCCCACATTTATTTGAGGACCTGTTCTGTAAATGAGAGCCTGGAGAACATACGAAGTGAGCCAACTGTCTGTTCAGTGCAAGAGAACAGTCAGTTCTCTACCACTAGGAGCATGTGCTTCTAGGCTTTATCTTCTGTACCAGATTTAAAATGTTACTCTGACCTCACCTACACACCGTGACCTCAGCATCCTGGAAGCTACTTTGAGATCCATAAAAGGAGTGTAACACTTTAAGCAGAGATAATTATAAGGGAAGAAAGGAAGAAAGGGAAAGAAGATACAAAGTTTGTTCCATGGTTTTTAAAACAGAGCTTTAGTGTATTTGTAATGATACTGGCTTAAAAATAATGCACAGCTAGCTTGAAATGCAACAAGGAAAGGCTATTTAAGTGAATCCAGCAATACATGGGTATGAATAACTTTGCACCATAGATCACCTTTTTATCTTCAAGATACTCGATGTTTGCTGTGTTATATCCATCTCGCTGGCCATGGCTTAAGACCCTAAAACGACGGACACCAACTGTATCAACAACTGAGCGTCCATCAGGAAAAAACTTTACGTCCCTGATCTCTAATATACAGCCATGATCTGCAAATCTGAAATGACAGAAGGGCATAAAAGTCGAAGTCATCAACAAGTATTTATAGACATCAGGACAAATACTGGGCCTAATTCACCATTTCTTATTTGAAAGAGGATTCTGCTTTGGTGACAATACATTTCTGCTTATTCACGTAAGCCACACAACCCCCACCCTTTCTGCCTTCCCTCAGAGGACCTGGGCAGCAGCATTTTCAGGGCAGATTTGTGGGGTGGGAGGGTTGGAAAGCGACAGGAAACTAAATTAAGCATGTTTCATGCTGGGAGTTGCCAGCTGCTGGTGGCAAATTCATCTGGTTTGCAAAGAAAACGAGATGGGTAAAGATACTGTAAGGAAGTACAGAAACTGAGGAACAAATGCATGGCTGTGAGGGCTATCCCCCTACTCCAAGGTGTAAGCAGAAGACTGCAGGCTTTAGAAGAAAAAGGCTTTCTATATGGCAAGTGTTTTCTTGCATTTGTTTCCTCTACAAAAAGTCAAACCAAACACAAAATACCCTCTTCACAAAAGCAGTTTGTATCCATTATATTTAAAGTAGGCACAGGTTTTAATCACACCCTGGAAACAGGCACACAATAAACTTTTACTTTATCAAGCTTCCTTAACTCCACCTTTGTGGTGCAGTGATTTCACTAGAGAGGCTGATTGCACAATGACTCTTCACCACAATACATTTGCAAGTCTACATCTCAGCCTACTGCTAAGCAGGAGAAAGCACTGTATCTAGTCTCAAGATACCAAAACCCTGCAGGATTTGATAAATTCTTTATCAGGGAAATGCTTGTTTCACTAGGGCTTGGCCATTTCTTACAATGGAGTGATGAAGAAATGACTCTTATTTCTGCTCTTATCGTGGGTTTGGGAGGGGTGGGGGAAAGCTCACCACTGTGAACAACTGTTCTCTCCCAGCCCAGTGCACAGGGAAAAAATCAGGCAGAGCAGGAAGAGCAGAGCTGCACACAGCTAAGTCCTGGTGCTCTACCAGTAGGACTGATTAAATAAAGCAAGTTTGTTAGTTTATTATAGCAATATTACACTACACGTTATTTAAACAGCTACATAACAATTGTTTTTAATTAATGATTTTAGTGACTTTCATACTGAATTAAGAAATCAATATAGAAGCGATGATTTTTTCTTTTTTGTTGTTCTTAGAGGAGTTTCTTTGGGTAGACAGTGACCTCAATCAGAGAGACAAGAAAGCACCTGGAGACAGGCATAAAATGTGCTGACAACATTAAGAGCTTATATTCTTTTACCAATTATAAGTTAAAATGGAGAAATAAAACAGAGGAAGGTAATGAACTAAACATGCTTTGTCACTGTGGTTTTCAAGGGAGATACGTATCAACCTCTCAGCAGATGAGGCAAAACAAGTTTCCCCACTTCTTGTATTCCCAAGTTGATTGTGCAATTTTGAATAAACAGAAGAACTTCTTTACTTGTGTAAGAAGCTGGAACAGCCTGCCAGGTGTCTGAAGATGAAGGCTTCCTGCGCTTCAGTGTTTAAGTTATCATGCTCATAAAGTTGAATTATTTTAGTAACTCAAAACAGACAGGACATAGAAATCTAACCATACTGTTGCATTTTAAAATACCCTTCATGATGTTATCTAACAAACCTATTATTGTGTTTTGGGGATTGTAACACCTTGGCCCTCTGTATTATTATACCTGACTCCAAATAAGTTTGGCTCTTCCACAAGCCTCCAAGGATGTAAGCAGACTTATCACTGAAGTCCTAGGGTAATTCTGTCCTCACTCTCACAAGTATTTGCTTCCAGAAAATTGGTAATAGGCCTGAAAGGGTGTGTGGAGCATCAGCTGCTGCTGGAGTCTGAACTCCACTGAATGCAGTACTGACAGCATGCCAAATGGCATTGCAGCACAGCCACAGCTGACTGGAAGCTGCAGCATCTCCCGTATTCTTACAGCTACCTTACTGTCCAGTCTGGGAGAAAAATAAAATATCGCCCTCCAAAAAACATGAAGTGGACAAGGAAAGGCTGCCAAGCCTCAGTAATGACTGCCCCCTCTCAGCTCCAGTGATGATCACATACAAAAATGCTGCTCCTGAGGATGCCTGTCTAATGTGTTCTTAAAAATGCCCATGTTCATCATCCGTTCTACAGCCTGCATCATGCCAGTTTAACTTCTCAAGTCAGCAACTACTGCTTCTTATAAGGCATATCTCTCAAGACCACCTCACGTTTCTCCCACGAGGGTGGTCTCAAAACCCCACTATCTGTGAAATACTTAAACTTGAAGGCTTTCATAGAATCACAGAATAGCTTTGTGTTGTAAGGGGCATTAAATCTAGTCAGTCTCTGCATGGGGAGCTGGAAACACATCAGTGTCAGAATTCACAAAAATGAATGAAAGGTATGATCATATAGGAAGACAATGTAACCCACTCACTGCAGATAGTTTAGACACTGCAACACAGCAGTAAAGACAAACACTCAAATTCAACATTCAGCAGCCAAACAGACTTCTCAGCCAAGGGTATACTTTGTCTCATTAAAATGATATCACTCTTTCAGGAAAGCTATAGGAGGTCTGGATGTTTTGCTTTGGTTTTGTTTTGTTTTTTTAAACTGAGTAGACAGAGGAGAAACCTTACCCAGACAGTCAGCTTTCACTGGAACAAACAGGCCAGCAAGCTTTCCAAACACGCAGCCAATTAAATGCTATTTTTGGACCCTGTAGTAGCAGGATGAGTTGCATTCTTGCTATCATCCAACAGGGGAATAATAAAATTACATTTTTGTGTAAAAAGGAACATTTAAAGTTCAAAACTAAGAAGTAAGCAACGTTAGTATTGGTTCATACAGGACTGGAAGGAACCACAGTTTGGGGAGACAAGTATACTGTGCTGCAGTATTCCATTAGCTCACAGCAGCCTCTGCAACAGGACATTCTCAGCTCATCTCCTTACCCTTTTAATTCATCAGCTAAGCACATGCCAAACTGCTTGGTACCAGTTTCCATGCATCTTCTTATCATTAGGCGGTAACGAGGTTCAAAGACATGGAGTGGACAAGGGATGGTAGGAAAGGCCATGGTACATACGAAGATGGGAACATCTTTATTCAAACTGTAAGAAAATTGTTTAAAAAGAAAATATCACTTTTTTTTCTGGGTGCTGCTATAGCCAGTACATATCCTTAATACAAGACAAATGGTTTTCTTAGACTCAATCTTTGTAAATGCTTATCTCTTCAAGGTCTGCCATTTTCACAAGACAAACAATATTTCAGGACTCTTTTCATTAATACATTAGGTAAACAATCCCTCTAACCTACTTCCACAGAGGAAAAAGGTCAAGAAATAGACAATTTCCCAAAGACATGCATACTGATACATCTTAGATACACACGGCAAGATTTTGGTGACAACTTTTCACAGTAACAAAGTACTTAAGAACCAGCCATGTTCACAGCAAGATGGCAGAGAATCCTCAAACTCACTAAACCCCTTTGATTTCGAAGCAGCCCACTAATCCACCTACTTTTTTTCAGGATTAACTGCACGTTTTGCTTTACTTTTTAGCTGAGCTATAGCACAACATTCACAAGTCACTGACAAAGGTGGATCCTTGAACTTCTCCTGACCTGAAGTATAACCCATTTATAATTTGAATTCTACTCCCAGAAAACCCCAACTGTAACTTCTAAAGCTATTATGTTGTTTCAGAGGAAAAAGCAATTATCTTTATTTTAAGAATATTGTGCTTCTCCACCATCCAAGCACATTGTTACTTATCTGCAACATACATGTCAAAAATACAAAACATCTGGCAGGTTCATTTCCAAATTCATTCCTATGGTGCATTTTCATAAGGAAATGACTCTTCTTCAGTAATTTAGATTGAAAAATACATTTTTGTAACAGCTGTCAGTAGTATAAAGAGAGCCTACTTTGATAATTCCTTCATTTCTTCCTCATAAACTTTCTTCCTTTCAGATAACTCCTCTGGCAAGTAACGGACTATCAGCTCTTCTGTAAGGACGGTCTTCTTGTAAGTTCTGCTTGCCAGAAACTACGAGAGAGAGTCAACTCTTAAGTCTGATAACAAGAAGACAAGTAACATCTCTTCCTCCCAACCCATTCTCCCCTGAGGCCAAAGTGCACAGTAGTTAGGACTGTACTGATTCCTCACCCTTTTCAGCCTCCAGGCACCAAAACTTCCACTTCAGCATATGTGGTTCACCCCACTGTCCTTTTAACTCTAACCCCATACCCTTTTTGGGCAGTTGTACTACCAGGAAGAAAAGGCAGTCCATCCTCACTTTTGCAAAGATATATGTATCTTTTTCATCTACAGCTGTCAGCTTACTGGCAAGAAGTACTAAGTATGGGATACCTTATGTCTGCTGTTGACAAGTGTTGACTAAAGAGCAACCATTCCTCATTCACCACAGTTTCCACACAAACTGGAAGCATGGTATGAGCATGGCTATGGCTGGGGGTCCCCAGGCATGAGCCTGATGTGATACTGGAAACCTCCAATTCTTTAACAACCAGCGAGACCGCTTGTCTTCCAATGAATGCCAAATCTATCCTTGAGTAAATGGGGTCTGTGCACAGCTTGATGCTGTTGGTACTGTCTTGTTCTGGTTTCACAGAATCATAGAATAGTTTGGGTTGGAAGGGACCTTTAAATGTCATCTAGTCCAAACCCTTCAGTGAGCAGGGACATCTTCAAATGTATCAGGTCACTCAGAGCCCCCCATCCAATCTGACCTTTAATGTTTCCAGGGATGGAGCATCTCCCAACTAACCCCCTGTGCAACCTCTTCCAGTGTTTCATCACCCTTATGATAAAAAAAATCTTACTTACATCTAATCTCTTCTGATTAAATAAATTCTCTTTCACTTTAAAAGCACTACTCCTCTACCAAAATGTCTGTCCCTACCTTTTTTACAAACTCCCTTGAAGTACTGTAAGGCTGAGATCAGGTCTCCCTAGAGCATTCTCCTCACCAGGCTGAACAACCACAACTCTCTCAGCCTGTCTTCATAGGAGAGGTACTTCAGCCCCAGACCATCCTCAAGGCCCTCCTCTGGACTTGCTCCCCTGTGCTGGGGACCCAAGAGCTGAATGCAGCACGCCAGGTGGGGTATCACCAGAGAGGAGTAGAGGGGCAGAATCACCTCCCTCACCCTGCTGGCCACACTGCTTTGGATGCAGCTCTCAAGTAGAGCACAGAAAGTCCCCACATAGATGCTTTCAGAAGAACACAACTTCGTGCAGTTTTGTTAATTGGGGCAAGGACATACTTACTTCTGACAGCTTTTCCTTGCAGAGTGGGCAAAGTGGATTATGGTCAAGGCAACGCTCAAGGCATTTGAGGCAAAAGGTGTGTCCACAGGGTGTGGTAACAGGTTCGTAGAACAACCTTAACATGAAAACATGGAACAGAAAAGCTAAGCTGCCAACAAAAACAATTCTCAATGTGTGGAGAGGAGTGACTAGTGCTAGCTCTTTCTTTCTTTCCTGCTTTTGTATAAAGCACAGTGACAGTGTTACCTAAGGATACAAAAAAGGTTTGCATTTTTAGAAGTGGTAAACAATGGAGAACAGCATACATAATGGAGAAAACCACATCTGTAAAGATTCACCAGATGTAAGGTTCAGCAAAAAGGAGCAGAGTAATGATTTAGACATTCTCTGGCAGGCTTCTCTTCTTACACCATGAAAACTTTTTTCAGAAGCTAGAGAGGCTTTTTTATGTTAATGCCAGGTCAACACAGTCATACCTCATGCAGAGGGAACACTCAAAGTCCGACGCATCCACCAGAGTTGTTGGTATTTCACCTGAAGTGTCAGTAGCGTTTTCAGGTAAAACATCTCCATCTAAGTAGTTGAGAAGATTACTATAGTAAATATGTAAGCATTACTGCATTTTCCGATGTTCGTTACACTGTTAACTTTTTCATAAAAAACCTGATTCATGTATTTTCTTTTCTAAAGTTTTGTTTCAAACAAACATATTTCCCATCTAAGTTTTAGATTTTTTGGCAGGAGATCTTTTGGATAGCAAAGGATAATATCTGTGGCCAGAAAATACACTTTAGAGCTGAATACCCATTATTTGCTTCTCTAAAAATGATTGTGTTGTGGGTTTTTCTAGACTAGTTTTTAAAATATTCTGCTATTGCTTTCCCACCACCACCCCCACCCCCACACCAGCCAGGCCAGATGTTTTAAAGTACATTAAGTCCAGAATTTAATTTGTTTACACACAGTCAAAGTATTTCATCACTGTTTATTATAGATTTCTCAGCAGGGGCAATTTTTCTTACAAATACAAAAAAGCCTACATTTTTCTAGACTAGGCTGTTGTAGAAATCCTAAATTTCAGACAGCTTGAAGTTAAAGGACTATGGGAGTTGCATTAGCTAATACTGCTTTTACTAGCTCAGCAATCTGCAAACAGAGAGGAAAAACACTTCACTTAAAATACTGCCCAGATTGATTTTTGGGGGTGGTTTATATCTCTGGGTTAAACTCACTTTAGAGTATGCACTTAAAACTTCACAGCAGCATTATTTAGGCTCAAAAGCTCTCAGCTCCAGCTTCTGTTGACATTTACACAAGCAAATTCTGCAACTTGTTTTACAATTTGCATCTTTGTGATGAATTGCAACAGAGCCATGACTCCTGCCTCCACATGTTTTTTATTAACCAAATTCTTGACCGTTAAGAAGCTCAGCTTTTTATGTTAAAACACTAGGATGCTTTGTTAAAGAGTAACTTATGCTCAGCATCTGGTTTATCTCGAGCACGGACAGGATAAGGAGGTATGTAGTCTACAAAGAAAAACAGTGCTATCTTTAACCTACATCTCACATGTTAGCATTTAGTAATTGCAAGAACCTGGCTGTGTTAATTCTGCAAATAGTAACATAGCACTGGGACCTAGCACAGACCAGAAATTAGTGCTTATGGGTAAAACACGATCTCTGGCCTTCCCTGTGAAGATACAGGTGGGTCAGATTTCACAATCTATTTACTGAGTCTGCACTTTACAGGCAAGTACAGGGTTTTTTCCTCCACAGCAACGTGATCAGAAACTGGCCATCTATCGATCTTTTGTAGAGGTCGAAGACAGACAACTGTACTTGAGGACCTGTAACATTATGAGGCAGAAGTCAAACTCATCAAGGTGTGGGTTGTTTTTTTTCTTTAAGGGAAAAAATCCACACCAGCACAGCAGCATTTTCAAAGTCTATGTTAACCAATTATTACGTGACTCAGAGAAGTACTGCCTTCAGCATTTTTAGCCCCAAGTACTAAAGCCACTCTGGAGGTCTTTGTTAGAAGCTTGAGAAGCATACAAATTGTAAGCACAGCTAGCACGTAACAGAAAACTGGGGGGTGGGGGCTTATTACCCTTTAAAAGGCTTCTTTGTTTGCTTGGAAAATTTCACGTAAAGTTGCATGTGACCGTTTCTAATGCCAGTTAAAGATTAGTTTCCAGGCTTACTTCATCTTTCAATCATATAGAAAGACAATGAAGTTCAGCTAAAGCTGAGACCCAGAAAATGGTAATGGCACTAGTTACGCAAAGACTAAACTGTGAGTGGATTATACACACATTACAGTGGAAATGGCCCATTTGAGAAAGAAAAATACAGTTTTCATTCAATGAACTTAAACTGCTCTGGAATAAGGTAAATAGGTTGTTAGAGCAGAAACAGACGCAGCAGAGTACAAAGTATTATGCCAATTCCTGTAGGGAATGTTTCATTGACACCTATAAAAAGGGAGGAGTAAAAAAGTTTACAGTTTTTCAGTATGTGCAAGAGAAATCACTTTTCTAAGCCACAACACAAACCTTTTTTAAGAATCTTATTGGGGACATCCAAGCTCTGCAAATCCCTCATATCACTGGACAGCTTTCTTTTTAAGCCAACCCCAGGTAAACTGGAGAGAATAGCTCCCAAAGACTTCTTGTCGTCTTCAAAGTAGAGATCCAGAACATGATGGGTAACAGAAGAATCAGTGCTTCTGAATACATCAGATTCTTGGGACGGGGTTTTTGTTAATCTGAACATAGTATCCTAAAAAAATAAGAACAGTTACATACAGCATGAGACAACTTTGTTCTGCTTTTATCTATTAGTTTTATCAGCAATAGATCAATGTTCCCACAATGAGCCTAGCAATGGAGAAAGGTCTGTATCAAAGGTCACTTCCCAGTTGCATGAAGTAGGATCATGTCTCTCCCTACAGTGCCTGTCTCTAGAAATTATGTTCCTGTCATACTAAAATCTTCAGTGGAAAAACCCACAAATACAACTGACCCCCATGTGAAGGCATCACATTGTTTTCTGAAGAAAAAGGTTCACTCTCTTATTCTTCTGAGGAAGTACATCCCAATAAGAGATCCAACAACAGTGGAGAGAACAGGCTTACCATGAAAGTTAAGTGCCTACAGGGGTGCAAAGACAATGTCACACAGATCAGAAAGATCCATGTGCCTCTTTTGGTATTTTTATGTTGATCACTTTTGCTTTACCTTTGAGGACCCAGCAACAGAGTTATCTTCCACAGCTGACTGTGTGTTTATGCTACTCAGAAACGCAGGTTTCAATCTTGTATGGGATGTTCGACTAGAGAAAGGTGCTGTTAGACTATCATGCACATTTTCAAAGGCTGGGAAAAACATCTCACACATTATCTAGTTAATTAAGAGAGAGAAAAAAAAAAGAAAAAGTAATAATTACAACATAGATATTTATGTTTGTGTGAACACAGATGCACAAACTTCACAGTTTCTAGATGCCAAGAAGCTTGCAACATCCAGGACATCCCTGCATTCCCCAATGCCCATGGGAAACCAGAATGGCAGTCCCCACCACAACCACAGTCACATTCCAAGGTGTTCTTCTGGTGCCCTCCTCCCTTACCAAAGGCTTCTGCTCCCCAAGAGCATTCAGGGCAGCAGTCTGCTGCATCCTTCTCCTGACCCTACCCATCTCCATTTTGACACTCAGACCCTGCCTCCAGAAGTCTTTAGACCATGTTTTCCCGTCAAAACCATTTAACAGAGATGTGTTTAAACATTCCTTGTGCTCTTCATCCATCTCCTCCATCCTCAAGCAGATTTAACCCCTAGCTAAGCCTGTGTAGAGCCTCCTCCTCCTCTCACCAGTCCCGACCAAACATCTTGCCAAATCCTCATTTCATTTTTATAGAAAGCTGCCTGTATGGATGGTCACAGAGAACCTGATGACGGGCTGTTAGCATTTAATGTGTCTAACTTCCCATAAGGGACAAAATGCTACAAAGACTGCAGGATTTTTCCAGGACAGGGCAGCCAGCACACAGCTTCCTCTTCTCAATCCTCTGCCACTTCCCACATAAAAGTAATTTTCTGATGGGTACTAAAATTAGCAGCCTCAAGCCTACGCAGTGGAATTCACAAATATATAATCCCTCTGGTTGAGACATCAACCAAACCCAAGAGGTGCCTCACATAGCATAATGCTAAAAAGGTTTACTGGAGCATCTACTGAAGTAAAATATCCTTTGGTTTACTATCACCTGAAATACCACGAATTTTACTTGGCTGTGGGATTAAAAGCAGCACAATTGCCAAGTAGCCAGTAAAATACATTTTATACCTTTTGGGCTTCTTTCTTCATTGAGCTCCATTCAGGATTTAAGGCAACACAATAAAGAAACTCCTTCAATGCTTCCTCAGTCCTTTCCAATCCAGAAAGAGCTTTTGCTTTCACATAATGGCCCTGTTCACACAAAGGAAACGTACAAATCTAGAGATCATTTCTGAAGTGGCAGCAAAACACCAGAAAACAAATCCGAAAGTTCACGTCATTCTGCAGGTAAAGAACAAGATGATTTTTGGATAACTACCTCTTTGATACATGTGACTGAAAGAAATTCAGCTCCTTCTGGTAAAAAAAGACTACCCAGGAACCCTCTGCTGCATCATCCCTTGCCAAAGGCATTGCTCATTTCCTGAGAGAAGAGCTGGGAATGAGAAGGGGTATTTGTCTCCCCAGGGACAAAGTCTACTACACATCCCACTGTGCCTGGATACATCAGAGAACAGTTTCACATACCAGGACAAACTTTAAAAGTAATGCAGCTGCACAGAAAAGGCAGTGGCACAGGGCAGCCTGGAAGTGGAAGCCCAGAGAGTTCAGGATAGTCACTTCTCCTGGGTGTTGTACTAAGACAGAGATAATTTTTCACCTCTTTTATTTGGCCTAAAAACATAATGAATTTACGGCAACTTACCAATGCTTAACCTGAAGCATTTTAGCCCACCCTACCTCTCACCTCTCCCGTGTTCTGACCTCACACATCCATGGCCAACAGGTATGGTAGCCAGCTTGGGAATAAATCCTACTTTACTTGTTACTAGTAGCAAGAGAGAAATGCCTTACCTCATAACTTTCCTGCAGATATCAAAATATAGTTCTAATCTGACAATGGAAATTACTTCCTCCACAATGAAAAGAAACTATGCATGCATTTACACATTTCCCTTTTGCTTACTAGACAGAAGTGTGCTCTACAAGCCCACCTCTGACCCACATGAACATCTCTAGGCTGTACTGAAAGTACAGCTTCGTTCATCTAAGAGACTGACCAGATAAGCAGATCCACTTTCTGTCGTTCATAATAATGCTGAAAGATCCAGTAACACATCATCTTCCTGAGCAGGTAACTCCCTCATTCTTTCAATACTGCTGTCCAAGCTGAGACCTGTTAAGATCTTTACCATTCCACTGGAATTGGAAGAAGGAGGCTCATGCCAAAAGCAAGTAGCAGGCACTGCATAGGCCAGGTTAATTAACACAATTATCATTCGGTGACCTGTACAAGAAGTCCCAGTACACATTGATTCTCTCCAGGTGCAATACATTTTTCTTTTCCTCAATGCAGTAAGAAGAGAGACAGTGTGAGGCCTGACCCTGACCTTCTTACCTGGATGCTTGCACAGCCTCCATAAAACCTTTTACATGCCTGCCATCAGTGTCAGCATTACTGCACTGCACTGGGGAGCCTACAAGCTTGTTTGGACTCGTCCTTCGGGGCCGTAAGAGCAATGTCCTTATCTGACCCGCAAGGGAGGACTGAGCTGGGCTGTCCACAGACAAAGTACCTAAAGATCCAACACCAGGACTGAGGCCCAGAAAGTAGAGGCCCCTATACTTCAAAGACTACTGCTGCCACCTTCCCTTTCCTATTTTCACATACCCCTGACAAGCATCAAACTGAAAGGGAGATCCAAGAAGGACCACATGCAGCAGGCAGGAGGGCACCTCTGTCTACCCTCCATATAAAAACACAACTGGAAAATTCTCCCTGCCTTACAGAGTCCAAGGACCCAGTTTTCATAGCAACTGAAAAGAAACCAACTTATCTATAGCTCCAATAACTACAGCATACCAAGGAGTTTTACCAGTAACTCACTCAACAAGCCATTACATCTGTTATCAATAAGCCAAAAGATACCAGTAGGTGAACACTTGCATCCTAGGAGCTACTCCCAGAATTAAGTTTAATTTTATGTTGGGTTTGTTTTTTTTTAACTACACAGCAAATGTTTGAGCTAGTCGCAGAAATGCTGCAATACAATAAACAAAGCAGATCCCCAGAACTCCTGGAGAACATGGATTCTGGGTCAGCCCAGCTTATGTCGATGTCCTCACAAACATGAAAGCACAAGTGAAGTACGTCTGAGACACTGCTGGTTACGCCATGATGACAAATTTCATATTCAATTAACATTTTCAGAGATGTGATTAATGAACCTTTATCTACCTACGACTGAGACACATCACGCTTCCATGGATTCAGGCAAACAGAAGACATTTCAAGGAAACATCTGAACGTGCGTAATTCATTTTTCTCCCTCTGCACAGAAACCCAGCCAGCATCATCCGAGATGTGATTCCTGACTTGATGAGAAATTATCCGAGATAGAGAAGCAAACTGGATGCAGGGGAAGATTAACTGCCTTCCAACATGAAAGGTTTTAATGGGTGACGAGACAGATATCCTTCAGAGACAATTAACTAACTTGTTAGAGATGCGGTGTTTCAGACAGCACCTCTCTGCTTGCCCTGCATCATCCCTAACTGGGAATGGAGCACTAGATGCACAGCCCTGCTTGCTGAGGCAGGAGGCCGAGGCATTTATCACCTCCTTAGTCTCCAAAGGAAGACAGTGCCTGCCTAAAATCTTTCCCCAACTCCCCATGCTACGCTCTCCCCAGAAAGCACCCAGAGGCTTTATCTGCTCAAACCTGTGCTGCAGTTTTGCTACTGACAGGAGAGGGATTGACTGCAGGTATAATCCTAGGTGGGGGGAACTGCTGGACACCCAGTCCAGCCTCAGGCAACCAGTGGTAATGACTGGCACCACGTGCTTCTTCCATTTCTCTCTCCTTACATCACTTCTGATACTTGCTTCAAACTGCTCACTGCTCCTTGTAGCACCTCCTTTGGTCATGAAAAAAATCCCAACCCCTCTATGAAACACCATGACACAAGTAAACATCACAGATATGAAATCTTAGGATTAAAGAGGGAAAGAAAATAATCCTGAAATACAGTCTGGGTAGCTCCTCAGAAAAACACACTGGCCAGCAGGCTGTCAAAACCACCCACTTCCATGGGACATGTCATCCCAGAGAGACCTGCAGGACTGATTCTGCTGCCAAACTGCAGCACAAGCTTTAACAAATAGTAGGTACCAGCGTGAACAAAACCACACTGCCAGTAGCCCACCACCAAAATCCCACCAGCTGGAGAGATTCTGAGGACCTCCCAGACTTGTTCTTTGAAGAACTTAAGACATTTTTGGCCCTGTTAATGCCACGATGCTCTTCCAACAACAACCCCAGCAGCACTGTCCCCAGCACAGAGAGAAGCCCTGAGAAGAAGCAGTTTTCAATTTGGTCTTTACAAGAGGCAAGCACCGTACCGCGGGCCAGTGGGGCTTGTTTCGGCAGAGGACGTCCGCGTCGTGAAGAGCTTGCTGGTAGTTTTTCATCAACGTACAGAGTTCTGCCCGCTGTGCTATCAATGAACACTTGCAAGGAGCTGGAAAACAAAAACAGTTGCAAGGAACTTCATTAAAAGAAGTACTAGCACATGTTAAATACAGTAACCTCATATGCAGCCACCATAACAAAAAAAATCACTACTTCACACCCATTACATTTACACTCTCCTGTAATGGAAAAAAAGGCAATTCCTTCATTCTTTCCTGCTTAAAATATATTCTTCTCACCCTGAAGCAATCTCCATGTTTTATCTAGCAGGACATATTTGATATTCACAAACAGGATGCCACTGCTCTTCTTCTCATCTTGCTTACAGGACACTTCAGAAAGCAAAGAAGAAAAAAGTTGCAAGTGTTTCTACCCTCACTGTGGAGAAAGAAATCACCAATGCAGAACTTCAGCTAAAATGTTCCTGGAAGCCATTAAATTACAAAAATGCATGCAGCCTTTACACTTCATATCTGCTTGCCTTCCCCAGGGCAAGCAAACTCCTCATGATCATACACCTTGCCTCCACAAATTCATGAATCATTCAGTTCACATGGATTATGAACTTTCCGAACATTATTATTCTGTCCTTTCCTAAGGTCTCTAGAAACACACTTTAATTTCACAGAATCACAGAAAAACTAGCTGATCCATGTTCAGCCCGTCCACCAGGACCTCCAGCTCTTTTCTGCAGATCTGCTGTCTAGTCCAGCCCACCCTGTTGCACAGGGTTACTGTGTCCCAGCTGCACCTGCCTTTGCAGAAGTACGCAAGGCTGGTCAGCCCATGCCCCAGGTTATTGGTTTGAACGGCAGCCCTGCACTCCAGCACATGAATCACTTCTTCCTCTCCCAGTCTGGTATCGCAGACAAAGTCGCTGACAGCACTCTCTTGCCTGTGATGGAAGCTGTTAATAAGGTGCTGAACTGTGTCAACCCCATTACCAACACCTGGGCAACACCACTGGCAGCCATCCGCCCAGCAGTTCTCAAGCCATCAGCCACCACCTCATGTCCCTAATGGTACAGTCAATTCTCCACCTCCCTGCCACAACCTCCCCGGCTCTGCAAGAAGGACACTGCAGCAGACTGCGGTAGCATCCTTGCAAAACACACACTAAGTCCCAAATAATGCTCTGCTTTGTTCACTAGAACAGTTATGTTATTTTAGGTGATGAGATTTACAAGAGATTTACTCTTGGTCACTGTTGACCTTCATGTACCGAGAGAGGCTTCCAGAAGGCTGGAAGCTGGCTGCTTTCAGCTAAGTGCAGTAATCCTTTCCCAAATGTGAGCTGGTTACAACTGTCAAAACTGGTAATAAACTTTACAAAGGCTCCAAGGTGTGCTGAGACACAGTATCACGTTTCTGCAAACTTTAAACTTCACACCCAAACTAGCTCTCTCAAGACTTTTCCACCAAATGTCACCTTATGCATGTTCACACACAGGGCTCCTGTCTCCATAACTCTCCTGCTCTCTTCAGCCTGCTTTGGCTTCACATTTGGATCTCATTTCGGCACCTAGCATCCTAAACATGCCCTCAGTAAGAACACATTTCCCATACATAGCCCAGGTACAAACGTATGTGCATGGACACAGAGTGAGTACAACTGCTGCAGGTGCCACCACTCATTAAGTTCAGGCACCTACCAGGAGGGATGGCCCAACATCACATCCCCCTCACACCTCCCCTCCCTTGGGCTGATGCTCCTGCTTGTGCAGCAAACCAGGCTCGTGTGGTCGCACTGGGAACCAGAGCAAAGAATCGACTGACTGAAAGTTAATTCAATAGCAACAAATAAATAGAAAGGTTTAAGAGGATCGGTTTCCCTCAGCTAGTTCACTGTACAGCCACACAAACTTGAGTGCCAGGACACCGGATGAGAAGGAAAGAAGCAGCAAGGAGAGCTGCCTTTTTGGCTGTAGTGTCGACTGCTGACAGATATACTAACTGCAGAATGACAGATGAGGGCTGATGCTTCTCCACTGGTCTCAAGACAGTGACAGCTAGAGACTACACTTAAAGAGCTCTACAAAAGCCCACACGGTGGTGTGCTGTTTTTCGCTTGTGTGGTTTTGTCTTGTCATGGTTTGTTGTGGGTTNAAGTACCCAAAACAAAGACCCTTCAGTGCTGGGCTAAGCTTAGGTTAGTCCCAAGCAAAGCACGGTGACATGCAGGCCCTATGATCCCAGCACCGGGCTCTGCCTAGGCTAGTCCCGAGCAGGAGAGTTGCTCTTGTAGGCAGCAAAAAGCAAGGAGTCACGCCGTGCACAGGATTTCCTACCCCCCTGCTCCTCCCATCACCGCCCTCAGTCCGCCTCCAAGGTGGAGGGTGATTGGTAAGTCCGGGGACGATGTACAGTCCGCTATCCAATGGCTCGCTGGTTTCTAGGGTGCAGTCTCTGGGGTGACGTTTCTGGATTTTAGGCGGGAAACTGCCTCATTGAAATTCATGGTTTCCGTGGAGCTTGGTGACAGGCCAGCGGCTGGTTTCTAAAAATAGCCTTCTAGCCATGGGTGCGGGGCTTTTTTCTCCCTGGAACACNTAAAGAGCTCTACAAAAGCTCACACGGTGGGGTTCTGTGCTGTTTTTCGCTTGTGTGGTTTTGTCATGGTTTGTTGTGGGTTTTTTTTAACTATTACACATGCAGGCTGCTGCATGGAGTGATCCACATTTCTACCTGATAGTTTTTAAAAAGACAGCAAGTTAAATAAAATTGAAAGCAATTAACCAAAGATCTCCAAGCAAATTTTTTGTTTCTTTTAGCAGATGCTTGTGAAAAATGAGTCAACTCTTGGTATTTAGTTAAAAAGGAAAACGGGTTTATTAGACAAACAAGTAATTAGCAAAAGAAAGGGAAAGATCCGGGTCCACAACGATCAGAGACTCCTGTAGCCTAAACAGCTAAGTACCCAAAACAAAGATCCTTCATGCTGGGCTAAGCTTAGGTTAGTCCCAAGCAAAGCAAGGTGACATGCAGGCCTATGATCCCAGCACCGGGCTCTGCCTAGGCTAGTCCCGAGCAGGAGAGTTGCTATTGTAGGCAGCAAAAAGCAAGGAGTCACGCCGTGCACAGGATTTCCTACCCCCCTGCTCCTCCCATCACCGCCCTCAGTCCGCCTCCAAGGTGGAGGGTGATTGGTAAGTCCGGGGACGATGTACAGTCCGCTATCCAATGGCTCGCTGGTTTCTAGGGTGCAGTCTCTGGGGTGACGTTTCTGGATTTTAGGCGGGAAACTGCCTCATTGAAATTCATGGTTTCCGTGGAGCTTGGTGACAGGCCAGCGGCTGGTTTCTAAAAATAGCCTTCTAGCCATGGGTGCGGGGCTTTTTTCTCCCTGGAACACAGCTGAACTTGAAGATTTTATAGAAGTTTTCAATAAAAGGTAGACCCTAAAACTTTGTTTAACACCCAAAAACAACACTTAAACATGAACTACAAACTCTCATTAACTTCAGAAACGAATTAACACTTCATTAACCATTAACATTATTCAAAATTTAACTTAATCACTGTCATTTCATGAATGCGAAAGCCAAACCCATGATTTTATGTATGACAATGCCCAAATACGAAATTATTTAATTTAGCCGCATTTGAACGGTAAGGAATGCATACTTTGTATTTCCATCTTTGTCTGCTCTAGGGTATCCAGGTGCAGGGTATGCTGAGGGAGGCAGAAGCAGCAAGCAGTTAGGCACCTCAACAGGAAGGCAGGATGTGGGGTGTGGGGGTATTTCTGGCACCACAGGGAAAGGAAGCAGTGTGAGATTAGGGGGCAAAGCAAGTCAGCTAGCTGCTTCTGTTCACTACTGCACATTTTGACCACACTGATGCTTTCCAGCACTCTTCAGAACGGTTCATACATCTAACAAACCCAGAGAGAGAACAGCTTCATCAGCTCTTTTTCAGGAACTTGTCTTCAGTGCACAAGTTTCAAGCAAAAACAAGCCATTGCAGAGCACAACAGTGTGGCAAAGGCTGCAGGTTCTCCTGAAGCACAGTCCAAAGGGTCTCACAATATGAAAGGAAAATAAACCAACCTGGAGGCAAGCCAGAAAAAGCTACGTGTATTCTGGGCTTGTACCTCTCCTTCACTGAGACTCAGTCAGAAAGCATAAGGTGTGGCCCATCTTAATGAGTAACTGGCAAGGAATGTTTAGTTAACTGAGAGCAAGGATAAAAAAAGCCAACAAACCAAACAGCTTTGCTAAAGAGAACAGTATTTACGAGACTGCAGTGTAGATGCCATAGCTAGAGCGGTGCCCAGCCACCTCCATCAGGCTCACCTCACTCACAGAGCAAGCACTGCGGCCTGAAATCTTGCTGGCTCTACACCCAACCCATGATTCCCAGCCTCCAGCTATCAGCAGGACTGTCCCAGGAGGGTCTGTGTCTCATCAGGGCAAAGTTAGATAGACTGAAACCTTAGTCTTTGTCAGTGGAACTGAGTCATCAGCTGGCTGATACCAACTCAGGGTCCACAAAAAGTGAATATACAGCTGCAGCCTAAATAACCACAGGGTTTCTTGTAAGCACCACAATATTGAGTTGTCCCACACCACAGCAAATGCTGTGATGAAAATAATTAGTCTCAGAAGGCAGCAGGAGAGGCCTTGAGGATGTACAGAGTTTGTGAATGCTGCTAAATGCCAGCATGCCAGTGTTCAAGGCCAGGCTGGACAATGCCTCAAGCACCCCAATCCAGTGGTCTAGTGGAAAGTGTCCTGGCCCATGGCAGGTGGGTTGGAACTAGATGATCTTTAAGCTCCCTTCCAACTCTTAACGTTTTGATTCTACACTATAATAACTGTCAAGTTTATTTGCAATTTAAAACAAAAAACAAACAAAAACAAACAAACAAACAAAAAAAACCCAAACAAACCAAAACCCAAAGAAATAATCCCAAAAGAAAAAGCTGCACAATAGTAGTCAAAAGTTTTTTTTAAAATAATGCACTCATTCTCTCTTCTGAAGATAAAGAGCAGGGGAGAAAAAAGATTCCTTTTATGAAATGACTTATTATTTCAGGCCAAATTAAAAAAGAAAAGCGTAGAAAATTTTACTGTTTCCACAATACCAGCAGATGGCATTTTGTGAATCCAACTCCTCCTGGGAATCTACAGCTGCACAGCAAAATTTATATCCTTGTCAGCACCAGAGATGCAGTACTGAGGCTCCCAGGATCTGCAGCTCTGGGCAGCTGGGACAGAGACTTCCTCCAAGACACAAGTCCTGGAAGTCTTCCCAAGCATCTCCCTTCCTCCCAGCCATAATCCCACTGTACCAGACAAACCCTGGCCCATACAGGGCCCAGAGCAGACATATGTTTGGGTCTTTGCCTCCTGGACCCTTCTTTGGACCACCAAATAGTGCCTTACCCTGAGTGTGGTTGTCAGCTTGGATTTCTCTAAAATCATTAATTTTCCTCTTACACCACCTTTGTGCTCATCTGCACATTTGTGACACTGTGCTTTTACTTATGTAGAAGCTAATACCCAAAATTACTTTTCCAGATGTGCCCAACCATTCAAGTTTTTAAAGAAACTGTTCTGTTGAGTTCGGGAGGCTGGTAGGACAACAGGGCTCCCCAAAATCTCCTTGTGCCAGGAAGGCAGTTAGAGCAATTATGAGAATTTTCCCAACTGACCGCAGATGATGATACTCTAATAAACGACACTGCGATTTCTTCCAGGAACTCACAACAGAAAGAACAAGCTTTAAGTTGCTAGAACTCTCTAGTTCTCCTTATCTGACAATTATTCCTAGAAAATCGTATCTTATTCACACATATTTCAATACTAAGCGTATTTCCTGAAGGCATGAGCAGAACTGAAACAGTGTCATCACAAACACCTTTCAGTCTTGCTTTTAAGAGTCAGCCTGCACAGTATTTCAGCAGAAACTTCTCTCACATTTTAAAGAAACTTCTGCCATGGAAAGAGAAAGAAATTTGGCTTGTTTTGCTACATTATGCATTTAGTTCTGAACAATTCAGTATTGAAAGCCTTTTAGTAAGCTTGAAAAATAATATGAAACATATTTTCATTTCAGTGAGAAATTAGCAAATTTTAGTAAATAACTGAATAGCAAATTATCTATTACTTTTGTCCTCCAAACTTCATGTAAGCATGACAAGGCCATGCACAAAAAATGGATGCACACGATGTTTGGTAGGGACAGAGGGGGTGGCAAAGAGAAAGGTGCAATTTAGACAAAATAATTAGCAGAAGCAGTAAAGACATTCAGGTCATTAAAATAAAACTTCATTTCACAGCAAAGATGAAAACTGGGGTCAGCTTCCCAAACCCGATTATGGAGGAGAATGAACATGATTGCATACTTGCAATCAGCAAACCCATGTTTTCTAAATCATCAGTCCACCTAAATTGGATTAACAACTGGACTTTAAAAAGTATACATATTTTCTGAATATCATGGCTTTTCCTCCTTGCATTTACATCACTGGCATCTTACTGAGGTGATCAAAGACCCCAGAGGAAATGTGCAAGAGCTGTAAGCGCACAGAGAATGCAATAAAAGATGGCTCTTACTCCAGAAACCTTCTTGTGCAACCAAGCACCCTTCCACTGCACTTACGAGGCAGGCACTTGCGAACAGTACTCCGCAGGCAAATATAACACCCATTTCCCCTGGGGGACCAAGGGACCAACGCTGTAGTGTATGGCCTTAGGAACTCTTGAAATAGCCTGTGGTGAGGATGAGGACCATGGGGCACCACCATTCTCCATCTGGAGCCTGTGCCACCAATTTTTAGGAAGATGTAATTTTAAGATTGAACTGATTTCTCTCTGGCCCCTGTATTTTGCTGTTCAAAAGCCCAGGCTTAAGAACACAGACCTTGCAGTGTGCAGAACAAAATGCTTTCGATTCTCAGCAGTTTTATTTCAGGCTCAGTAAGTCCTCAGCTAGGAAGCTCCATATGTTATTTAAAGCTGGACTGTCATCACTGCTAAGCACAGCTAATCACTATTCCCATCATTACTCATGAGAAACACCATGAGGGAAGTTGTATGCTACCCAGAAGAGCTGCTGCAGATGATGCAGCTAACTTTGCACCCTCTCTTTTGTACTGTACCTCTGGCCTCATGAGGCAGAAGCATGCCAGACCAATAACATTAACCTACAGTTTAGTTTGCATGTCCACAACTCCAAAGCCAATGATAACCTTCTTCCCAAGCCCATAAGTCATGAATTGCAGCAGGAGCAGCAAAAGTCCCAAATTAAGAATGTCCCAGCATAGAGCTAAGTGTAATATATTAGACCATTGCTCTCTCCTACGCAAATCCCAATCTTTCAACACTCTGCTAGATGCCTGCTACTCTTTCCAGGTAATATAGCATGAAACAACACCCCCTCCCTGTATTTTCAGTTCCCACTCTACCCTTTGGACATTTGGGCTGCTTCACATGATGTACCCCAAGTCCATCTATGGCCTCTCGGCACTAGTATAATAAAAGCAGTAAGTACACAAATGTGACTCATTTTTCAATGCTTACTAATTCACCTAGCCCTTAGTTCAAGGCTGGGGAAGGTTTCTTACCAAAGCCTCAGTCAGAATGGAATTATCCTCTCACACAGAAGGTACAGAGACTGCCTCAAATCAAGGTATCTGCAGACTGAAGTATGATATAACAAGATTCAAAACCAAACCAAAAAACCTCAAGGGCTCACCCACCTGCCAGATCTCCAAAGCACCCAAGGAAAAGTTCTGACCCTCCCAAAGAAACAGGGACCTATGCTAGGTGCACAAGAACCTGTGATTGCAAGGAGACTCCAAAGACACCATTGTACTTCACAGACAGGCAGGACCAGCCAAGTAGGTTTCCCATGATCAAAGTTTAACAAGATCAATTTACAGCCAGATATTCTATCATAAAGCTACTTTACCAGTGACAACCTGAGTTGCCTTCTTTGACAGGCTTACTACGTAAGATACAAAGCTTGTTTCAGAATTTCTGACTTTTGCAAAAACAACCCTTTTGTTTCTCAGTTACTACCTCACCCCTTCTGTCCTCAAATTGAGTGTTCACTTAATACATTTGAAAAAAAAGAAAAGAGTACAGCAATACCCTACTAATTTTAAGATAAAGAAGCACGAGTCAGTTCTATAAATGTCTTCTTTCAAAAAGCAAAAGACATTCTGCTATATTTTATCAAAGAAAAAAAGAAGAGTATGCTGTTTGAAGAGACTTCAAAATTTCTTCAGCCTTTGATAAGTATGTATAGTTCATTCTCGAGGATTGCTGAAGTAGTTCAGTTGTTTAAAGGAAATTATATCTGGGTTACATACATGAAGGGGGAAGGGAAAATACAGTTCTGTTCCATTTAAGATGTGGTAAGTTACATGAGCAATGTTAATTACTTTAAAAAAAAAACCAAAACAAAAACCCCCAAAAACCCACAGCAAGACGGTCTGTATAGCATGATGCCTCCTTCCCTTCACCAGTGATGAATAAGCCTCCTGATCACCTTGGCTCTGGTCTTGCAGCTCTGCAATGCCTCTGCCTTCAGCAGACCCTCTGCAAGCAGGCAAAAACTTCCAGAGATCCAACTACCAGGACCTGAGCACTTAACCACAAGCTCTGTACAAACCAAGAGTAACGTGAGCTTCTGTTCCAAACAACTTGACATGTTTCCAGTGGTGACATATATGAAGTATTTACTACTATTTTTTAATTTACTAGTTCACAGTAGAAGGGGGGAGCGGGGTGGGGGGTGAGGCACTGAGGGACAGAACTCTGCAAAATATTTCAAGTTCAAAAGTAACGCAATTTCAAGTTTAAATTTAATTTCAAGTTTAAAAATTACTGCAACAGTCTCCAGGTAACCTTGACTCCTACTTTTACACATTTTTCTGTCCATGTGAAACAGAACAAAAAGGTTTTGGAGACACACTTTGAGCGGATTCCAAGATACGATTTTAGAGAGGGATGGGAAAGTTCCTTTTTTAGCACAACTCCTCTAAGCAGCAAGCAACTACTATTTTTTGTAGCAGGTAATTACAGAAACACTACCTCTCATTCTTCTCTTAAAGTCACCTTCCTTTAGGAGTTACAAAATTAAAAATTCTTCTGATAAATTATTAAAATGACTGAACCAGTTGCTGTTGTAGGAGTCATGACAGCTGTCTACCATGGATTTTCTGCTGTTTTTGCCAAATGGCTGGTACAACATCAAAGACTTACTTCTTCACTACTGCAAACAGGAAAGTGTACTCAAGACCCTGTGAGGAAGGAAGATTTGGCCAACATCCTTTTTACCATATCAGGAAAAGACAAATGACCTTATCTTCTAACAGCAGCCTCCTAGAAATGCTGTACAAAAGAAGAGACCATTAAAGTGTTCTAATACATATAATTCACATACAGGTCCACGTAGACACTCTCCAGCAGTATTCTTTGAATGAGACTTTGGTGCAAGCGCACCATTAATGAGGGCACAACCTTAGAAAACAGCAGAATTAATAAAATGCATACGATGGCATCAGCGACCTCTATAAAAATTTAAGCACCGCTCTCTAAAGAGAGTTTGGTAGCTTCCCTTTACAGACCGAATCTCTTCTTTGCTTCTTCTGACCCTGACCCAGGACTAACAGAGAAATCCATCACCGGTCAGGGGTGCATTAGGAACGTACCTGAAGGCTGTTCCACCAGTCCACCAAGAAATTCTCATCATCCTTTCCATCCTTATCTGAAACAACTCAGACACAGGCATGGGAGGAAAATGCCTGAGCAAACTGCAGAAGCAGCTGCTCTTGGTTGACCTCAACAAGCACCTTTTTCCCATGAGAAAGTGCATACCAAAGATCATCTGCAGCCATAAATACCTATGTGAGAATGTTTCAATTAAGTGGCCCAGAACACTGGGCTGTGGAGGCTGTGTGGGATGTGTGAGAGTGTCTGAGATAAAGGAGCAAGAAACATCTGCTCTGCCATTTCTTTTTATGATTGGTTAGTCTCCTACTTACTGGCTGCATAGCTTTGATTCTATGATCTGTAAACAAGAATCCTATAAATAGTCGTGTGTGCTTAATGAAGAGATTCTGTTGACTTAGAACAGGGTCTGTGTTTTTTCCAATCACTACTCAAATTATTTCTAGGGCATGGCAGAACGCTTGTCCATACCTATCTCATAGCTGTAAGCACTCAGTGTAACTCCAAGAATGCTTGGCTGGAAGTTTTACCTATCCCATGCTCTCCAGGAAGGAGTGCAACCCCACAACCTGTCATTTACCTAGCAGGAAAATCTACAGCAGTTGCTCTTGAATCAACTTGCATTGAAGGTCTGTAGCTTCCCTTGTGTCTCTTTTCTACTGCCTCCTGGGCTGCCCCACCCCCTTAATTCAATTCTTACAAAGAGAGAATGTGGAAGGCATCAGATAAATTTCCATTAATTGCTTGACCACAAAAGTAATTAGTGTTGAGCGGCCACAATAAGCTTTCTTTTGGATCAGACCAATTTATGGTGATCATCCACTGGGATGAGTGGGGAGGGCTCTCCAACGTCTGGCCAAGAGAAGCAGATTTTCCTCCTTCCACCAAAGCTCAGGAACGCTCCTGCATTTTGTTTCTAGCAACACCACAACCACCACCCAGTGGGCCAGAGGTCAGTGAGCAGCTCTCCACCCTGGGAGACAGAGCATCCCCAGCGCCCACACAGCAGCAGCTCCCTTGCTTGCCCCGCAGCACTAATCCTCTGACACTACTTTGGGCTTGGTACAAATTCACTTCCTCTCCTTAGCCTCTCCTACACCATCCTTTATCCACTTGAAACAAAGATTGACATAGACGTACGTGCAAAGGAGCCTTTTCTTCCAAAGTCCTCTATCTTTTACTGTGTTTTCAAAACTCAGTGACAGAGTTGAGCTTTGTCTCCTACATGCTCATCCTGAAACCCTTGGCAGGGGTGATACTAAAATCCTGGGCAATGTAAGCAGCTGCACGCATCAGCTACCCACCCCAGGACAAGCATATTTCTGCTCAGAAAGAGCCCATCACACTAGAAGTAAACAAAACCTCTTCGAGTGTTTGCTGAGCTCTTACAGCTCTCCAGAAACAACGATCTTCTCAGGCCTGATCAACTTTGCAGCAGTGGGTAATTACACACCAAAGCCGACGTGTCTGACATAGAAACAGGGCGTCCTGGAACGCCAGTGTCCAGATGGGATGTGTCACCCTGCTGGAACCCAACTATACAGCACACAGCAAGAAAAGTAGCTGCTCCATTACACCACAGGAGCCAGAGCAGGGTCACCCCACCACACCCAAAGAAGCTCATTCGAGATTAGGGTCAGGTGGGCACAATGGGGTCACAGCCCTTCCTAGCAGAGCCACAGCCCTGTGGGCAGGCTTGAGAGACCACCCAAGACCCACAGCTGCTGACACAGCCCAGGAACCAGAACTGCTACAAAACAGCAGCAACAAGAGTCTCAGAACTACACCCTTGGGCTTTCTATTCCTGACCACACTCTTCAGACTAATCTACAGGAAAGGCACAGGATGCTAACAGGCTGTCTCAGCACAAACAAGGGCACAGAGAAATTCTGGCTTAAGGCATGATCCAAGACCACCCCAAACTTCTTGCACTCTGCATGCACGCTGGCTTATGAATGTATCCTCACCCCGAGGAGAGCTTCGTCTCTTTTAGAGATGTACTTGGGAAAAGCTCTATTCACAATCTTCCCAATGAAGCAACAGCTACCTGTTGCCTCTGTAATTGAGAACTGCTTTGGAGAAATAAAAAAAACCCAAACCAGAACACACTACCAAAAGCACACCCTCAAAATACATTAATTTGTCACTGAAATCTAGCTTACTTTAACTTCAGGAACACACCTTAAAGAGGCTCTGTATGCCTGTATATATGGAAACGACTGTTCTCATCGCAGGCACAATCCCTCGAGAGAGTATCTCCATCAGAGAGAGCAGCAGGTGAAAGAAAAAAGGGTGCAGAAAGCACATACTGCACAAAAAGGCCCAAACCCAAACAAACAAAAGAAAACAACCCCACAAACAAAGCAATTCTGCACACATATATCTTATATTTCACTTTAATTTACCTAGGAGCTCGTACAGTAAAAAGACTAGTTAGAAGGGAAGGGATGCCAGAGAGGAAGCCCACCTCTCATCTCCACACAAATGAAATTCAGAAAGCTGAGGTAACAGCCATGAGAGCAACATTTGGATAATACTTGATATTATGATGGCTGAACAGCAAAAAGCTTGGCACAAAAAGTGATCCATCTGGAAACAAATGCTTTCTTTCAAACAGCTTGACATGTGCTTGCTTTGAAGCTGTGGTAATTAGATACCTTACAATAATGGAGGATCTATTCCTATGTCTATAGCAGCAAAAAAAAAAAAAAAAGGCAGTGACTTTGTATAAAGCAGAAGAGATCGCATCTCAAGAGGACTGGAAGGATCAAATAGCAAAGCTGATTTTCTTAAGAACAAAAAACCCTACTCAACCACACCTGAATCCATGGCA
Source organism: Machaerirhynchus nigripectus (assembly GCA_013397975.1). Lineage (NCBI taxonomy): Eukaryota > Metazoa > Chordata > Aves > Passeriformes > Dicruridae > Machaerirhynchus > Machaerirhynchus nigripectus. The sequence continues at coordinate 1,976,397 of VZRQ01007361.1, forward strand.
GACTGTGAGAGTGAACATGAGAGCAGTAGTGCTGTTTTAGATGTCATAGTTAAGGACAAAAGATGAACACACTTGCTAAGAGTATGCATTTGTAAGACTAACTAGTTCAGCTGGAAAAAGCTGACAACTTGAAGGCATGTAGACCTCTTCCCAGGCCTGAAATACGTACCGGACATTCCAGATTGCACCAGAAAGGTAATTCAAGAATTGAAGCGCCTTGAGAACTAAAGTGTGAATCAGAAGAGAGAAGGTCACAATCAGAATGAACAAAGTCATAGGAAAACTTGCTTTAGTATTGCATCACACAAAGCTAGTTGTTACAAATGGAGTAGGAAAGTATTCCACAAAAAAACACCAGTAAAAAAAATCCCACTGAAGTGTGTGTACTGCCAAGAAACCTGGAATTTTACCTAACTTTATACCACAATTGTATAATCAGTGTGTTCATGTGCCTTCAGTCGCCAGAAAGAAATTTTAACGATACCCAGGCCCTTGACATTCAATAGTAATACACAAGCATTTGCAGGTTGTAAAAAGCAGTTATCTTCTCACACATTAGAAGTGAGTTCAGCCTGGAGTAGAGGAAACTGAGGGGACACCTCACCACAATCTACAGCTTCCTCACAAGGGGAAGCAGAGGGCCAGGCACTGAACTCTTCTCTGGTGACCAGGGATAGGACCTGAGGAAACAGCATGAAGCTGAGTCTGGAGAGGTTTAGGTTGGATTTTAGGAAAATATTTTTCACCCAGAGTGCAGCTGGGCAATGGAACAGGCTCCCCAGGGAAATGGTCATAGCCACGAGCCTGAGAGAGCTCAGGAAGTGTTTGGACAATACTCTCGGGCACATGGTGTGACTCTTAGGGCTGTCCTGTGCATTTAAGTTACCCACATGCTAACATTTAAATACTGAACAGTTAGAAAAGAGCCATGGGGTTTTCTCTTTTTTTCCTTATTTACCAAGATACTTGGCTGGAAAACAAGAAGGCAATTCCAGCATGCCGAAAAGCAGTACCTGATAAACACGTGGCAAGAATTTAAGAACATGAGGCTCATTCACAGCAGTTCAATTTGTGAGAAACAGCACTGGCATGCAGAAAACATCAAAAAAGATGATGGGCTGGGGGCATGGGCTGCCCTTCATCAGCAGGAATTTGGATCCACTATAGGATCCTTCCCCACATGTCTAGGGAAGTTACAACTTGTAAGCCTATGGCTTTTGGATTTCAAAAGCTAGCAAGATACCTGTTATTATTTTAAATTACAATTTTATTAAAAAGAAAACATTTAGTTCCACTGACAGAGTGAAGACTTTCTGAACAGATTCCCAGGCTGCTTGGGAAATCACTGAAGACAGAAATAAGGACATTGCAAACGAGTTATCTTGAGACCGTGATGCACAGCAGCCATGGCTGGAGACTGTACTCCAGGGACAGGAAGGGGAAGGACACGTGCTGTGTGAGAACACCAGCAGCACACTACAGTCTTCCCTATCCTTTCACCCCCATGCAGACATAGCAAGCAGAGACAACAGTGAGAAACAGTTCTCTAAAAAACTCTTCAAACATAATTTCATCGATGAAATACTATCTTCCCCAGCAGTAGGACCCTGAACCCAAAATATTAGGAGGCTTCACTACTGAAAACTCACCGTATCCGCCAGTGACCTACATTAAGCCTCTCCCCTCCCTCTGCTTCACCTTCCTTCTTGGGCTCCATCCTGCCCTACTTTAATAGGGATTACTTGAGCTAAACCACGTAATAGTTTTATAGGGACACTCAGCTAGGACTGAAAACTTGTCACATCTAGCTGGAACAGTAGAAGAAATAACAAAGTAATGGTTTCCGCAGCCAGCATCAGCTGTGAGGAGATAGTATGCTATGCTATCCCATCCCAAACTCTTCTGTCTCCAATGCCTACCATGAAACTGTGGCAAAAAACTGAAAGTGAGTCAAGGACTGGCATAACGGTGAAATTCTCTCCACAGCAAAAGAAATTAAAAAAAAAAAAAATCAGAGCCATTTATCCCTGCATGTAACAACCAGGATCAAGGAAAGCGATTTTACTCAATGCAGGGAAGGAGCTCATTCACAGAGGAGTGGCACAGTTTTCCCTACACTTGTCTTTCAAAGACATTTACACGCAGGATTTCGTCAGTGTTAAAACGACGGAGGCTTCTCCCCCCTTCCTCCTCGATTAAACCGGACATCCATCACGCTGAGACCGGAGGAGCGGCAGATCCCGGGGGATTTGCCGAGATCCCGGCTCTCCCCAGCTCCACGCCTCTCCGACATTCACGGTATTGTACCACCCCCACCGCTCGCAGGGCAAACAAGCCGGGCGCACGCACGCACACATCCACTACTACAAGGCTACAACCGAGCGAGCAGGATCCACCTACTACTCGGCGCAGAGCCTGAAAACAAGCTAGTTTTGATAAACTAGGGCTGCCATCGGTTTGGCAGAGGAGGAAGGCAGGCATTTTTATTTAAAGCCAAGCTCTTCAGAGAACACCCTGCACACAGAAATTCTGCGTGCCAACAAAGAGGCTACGCTCAAAACACGGGACGACCATCCCTCCAAGGCTAAACGCAGATTAATCTGAAGTATTTTGCACAGTGTAAGATAAAGGAAATTTTCTGAGCCTCTACGCCTACTGATATCTCATTAGGTGTTTTCAAAGCTTTTATCTTGCTGAAGGTGCAGCTGCACGTAGCTGAATGAATCCGATCCACGTACTCATTTCTTCCACGAAGCCGCGTCGGGGCTCAACACGACCACTACTGCGTATCCTACACTGAATGATGGCTTCTCCAGAAATAGGAAAGCGGGTTTTCTAGAAATACTGCATAATGAGTCATCGGCAGCGAGCAGCTAAACGCCAGGCACCTTCAGAGCAAGGACAGAAATACCAGTGGAACAAAAATAGCCATTCACTGGAGCGGGGGCCGGGCGTGAGGAGACCCGCTGGCAGGATTCCCGCTCGTAACCTCCCCCAGGTGCCCTCTCCCACCATTCACCGCAAACCTCCTCCCCGCCCGGCTGCGGGGGCCAGCCCGGTGCCGGCGGGCAGCGCTGCCCCCGCCGCGCCCCCTCCTCCTCCTCCTCTTCATCCTCCCCGCCGGCGCCACTCACCCATCTCTAGGGCCTGGTTGTACTTCTCCAGGGCGGCCGGCAGCTCCTGGCGCTCCCGCAGCGCGTCGCCCTCGGCGCGGAGCCGCCGCGCCCGGCTCTCGGCGCCGAACCACTTGTGCAGCAGGTTGCCCAGCACCACGTTGACCCGCGGGCGGCCGGCGGGCGGCG
>VZRQ01007361.1:1980449-2052392 GCA_013397975.1 Machaerirhynchus nigripectus
GTGCCCGCCCCGCACGTGCCCCCGCGCCGCTGCGCCCGCACGTGCGCCCGGTCCGGCGGCGGCTCCCAGCGGGAACGGGAGCGGGGCCGGGGGGGCTTCCGCCGTGCGGCTCCTGCTGACCGCAGCCTCTTCCTTCCCGTTTCCTGGTGCCCGGCCTTAACCACTTTCTCGCCGGGGCTGCCGGACCCTCCTGTCCCATCGCCTCTTGTCCCGCCGTGCGCCGGGACCCCCCATCGGCGCCGCCCGGCCGCCGGGCGCGGCCTCTGCGCCAGCAGCAACGCACGGCGGTGGGTCGGGGAGCGTTATCGTTTGTTTCTTTTTATTTCTCTGGTCCTCGAGAAAGCAGGTACTTGCTGTCTCATAAATAAATACACAAATAAAAAATAATAAAATTTCCCAAACCCCACAACTGTTAGAAAAAAAATCCTTTTCTGTAAGTGGCAGCCTCGCCAGCACAGCTTGGGATCCACGAGTCGTGCTGAGCGCTGGCTTGTGCATCGGCAGCAACAATAAAGATAATGCAGCTGGAAGTTAGTTAATCATGCGTGAGTCAGAGAGGAATCCAACTTGCTCCGCAGGAATAACAGGAGCGGAAAAAAAAAATTAGGCAACGTTTATTTTAGACCCAGCTGTAAACAAACCGCTCTGAGAAGCGGAAAGCCTGTCAATCCAATGGGGAGATGCCCACATGCAGCTGCTTTTTGGGCTGCAGCTGGACAGCAGAGGGTATTTTTGGCTTTGCTTCTCTCCTGCTAGGCCTCCAGCCCCCAACTAATGGCCTCAGCCCACATCAGGAAAATCTCATTCATTAACTATTGTACCAAATAGTCTTTATACCATGAAAGTGTATTGTTTTTTTAAGTAGTATGGTATTAACTTTCTTTAGATGTATATGGTTTATGTCATATACTCCATAGTCAGGCTTAAGTAAGCATCAGTATTCGTGGGGGAGTTAGCCCCCAAAAATGACCAAAGGACCCCAGATAAGAGCAAGGAGCCCTTGTTGCTCAGATCCTCAAAGCCATTCATGACAGATAAAGGATGCTCTTAACTAAGATAGTGCCAGTCATCCAAGCCCCTCCAGCACCTCTGTGAAACCCTCCTCTTACCTGGCATCATAGATTAGAAACTGTAGCAAGACTGACTCCAGGAGGTCTAGATCAATAAAGAAGCGGGTGGATGATGGCTATAGAAGTACTGCTGGTTTTCAGAACAGTAATATGTTTGCATTAAGTTCCTCCATGACTTACCCATTTTGCACTGTTTGTGCTTCTAACAGTTGATTCTTTGAGCAATGCTCACTCCTCCAACAATTGTACCATCCTCCTTGGCTCAAGGTTTCTATCCAGAAGGTGACCTTGGCATCGTGTTAGTATTTCATCATTCCCTTTCTTGACATGTTTGTTTGGAATTAGGATGGGATGGAATCCCCTTGCCATTTTATCTAAGTCACTGAGGGACATTATTCATAGCATAGAGGACAGAAACATTGTGGCTAGTTCTATTCTGTGGTATCAAGGGCAAGCCATGGAATCTTGGACAGATGATGAAAATGCAGACTCACTGCTTGAGCCACCCCACAGGTTTATTCTCTTGTTCCTATGACCCCAACAAGGTGCAGCAGCATTTTTGCTGACTGCCCCCATCCCACTCATCTGGCGATTAGGCTCCTTGGCTGGGAACTCCCCAGCAGCCCTCCCTGCTTTCCTGTGGAAGGAGACAGCAGGCAAGTCCTTCCTGTCACGCCACTTTTCCACACGTGTCTTTGGATTGCTGCGTGATGGCCCTTCAGCTCCATCCGTCCCTTCTGATGGGTGCTTTGGGAGGCACTGGCTCAGGGGCTGGTATTGAACATATCTTGTCAGCCCCTCCATTTGCTGCTGTGCCCATGTCATGCCAGCCTGGTGTGCTGGGATAGCTCCAGTCCTTTCCTCATCAATGTTTAGCAGGCGCTTCTAGAAGAACCTCCCATGAAGCAAGGCTACTACTTTATTTGACAACGTGATCAGTAGCCTCTTGGCATGCAGCCTCTACTTTTTTCCAAGACATCTATTTGCAAGGGAACAAAATTACCTCACTGCTGTTCAAACTGGCACAGTGTGCCATCTTTTCCCTGCTTCCCAAGAGCAGAATTGTTTGCCACCTGTGTCTGAGCACACCTGTGTCACTGTTCTCCCCGACTCCTATTGTGGGGACCATGTTCTTTCATAGGTCTTCTTGCTCCAGAACATGGTTCATTTGTACATCTGGCTGCACTTGTATTTGCTGTTTCCTTATCTGAGCAACAAAGCCACTTTAATACAGCTGCCTTTTGCAAAATTGATAAGAGTTTACTGAGCTGCAGATCTTGGAGGGATGATGAAAACATGGACTCACCATTTGAGCCACCTCCAAGTATTAATAATTTTCAGGAAAGAGTGATAGACAAAGAAACAGCAAGAACCAGGGGGAAAGAAACAAAAGTAAAATTATTTAAAACGTATACATAAGAAGCTCATGCTTCTTACTGAAATCATCAGTAGTATGCCTACCGCAGCAAACGTGACATGGGAGACTCCTGCCAAGGAAGTCCAGTGGAACAGGTGCCCCATGACATGGTCATGTGGTTTATGGCTTCTTGCTGGACAAACTACAATCAACTGATTGCAACAGCCACAAAACAGAATGGATTTTCCGTAAAGGATCTGAAGGCTGACAGAAACACCAAGTTGATTTATAACTTTTATTTGAAGAAAAACTGTAGCTACTGCATAGTATTGAAATGTTGCCTACCACAGGACATAAAGAACCACCTCTTGCACTCACTAACCATGGCAAAACTGCTTCTGGCTTCATCATTTTAAAAAAAGCCCCATCACCCAAAATTGGCTACTCCATGGAAGGCTGTTAGAGGCTCTCCCCGTTAGCAGTATTATTTTCCTGTTACTACTATGCTTCCCCTTAGGAGTGGCCTCATCACGCACTTTCAAGCAACGTGTAGAAGTCCATCCACTTCCCAAGGGGACAATTACAGGTACTTACTCCAATGAATCATGGTTACACACTTCAAAGTCCTCATGAGGTTTCCTTTAAGTTTGTAGCCTAATTTTCAACTTCTTCCTGAGGACCAGCTTCCACAGAGTTTTCCCCAAGGTAGAATTTACTTGGAGCTTGAAGGGGAAAGAAGATGAAGTAACTTTGAAGTGACAGAATTTACATATTTGGAGGGCATTTTTAATTCCTCTAACACTTTTCTGTTCCAAGGTAGTTTGAAGTATTAAACTCCAGTTTGTTTTGATGATTTTTTTTGTTGGAGGAAATCTGTCTTTTATTGTTTCAGAATACCCTAATTAGGATATAATCAGAGCACAGGCACCCATAAAAGTACCATGGTAAAACATTACAGAAGTTGTAAAGTCAAAGACACAAAAATTAGGGTACAGTATAATTAAGTCTGTGTATGCTTATTTAATATCTCCTTCATGCATTAACCTGATATGATTTTAATTAATGACATAGTATTTTCTCTACTTTTCAGGATGCATGCCTGTCTTGGTTAAGTCATAGGAAAGAAGATACTTAGTTAATGGGCATCCAAACTGTAATGTTCTCCCTGGTCACTGTGCAGTTCCCTTGCACCTTTTAATTTGTATTAGTCATATTTTGCTGCAGTAGCAGAATTATAAATTTCCTTGTGTGTTTTTCTGTAAAATTCAGGGTACAGCACTGGAATATTCACAAATATGCACACATTTATGTTTTCAACAAGAGCATGAGTCAAAAGGAATAATAGTCCACCCTTTAAGAGCTGGGAAATTGAGGTAAGTCCAGAGTGGCCACTAACTTGGGGCACTGGATTTAGTGGATGAAATTTCAGAATATGATTTTTCAGATATGCAGATTATTTCAGAAGTACATCTTTCTTTGGTTGAGCTGCCACTGGACAGGGGTGCTGACACTTCAGTCTGTGTTTGGGCCGCAGCTAGAGCACTCTCCAAACAAGAGCTATACAATTAGCACCACCACTGCCACCCCCCAAAGCATGATGCAAATGCCTTACGCTTTGGCAGAGCTGAGTGCTGAATGCAGTCCTTCCAGCCAGCTCTCAGCTGCCTTTCTCCTTCCCTAATCACTGACTCATTTATTACAAGCTTTCCAGCTTTCAAAAGAAAAGGTCACTGTATAATTATTACTACTAAAGTCTTTGCCAAATTAATGAATTTGCCCCACCTGAAATAGCAATAGTGTACTTTTTTTTTTTCCCAAGAAATCATTTTTTCAGAAGTACTTTTATAAGAAAGTAGCAGGGTAGTGCCAGTGATGAAAAAGGTGCAAGCTAAAATCTACTGATGTTAAACATAACAAAGATCTTTTCCCCCTCCCCAGAAGATGTGTAATACATTAATCCAACTGCTGTGCATTGCAGGAGCTAGGACTGTTTCTGGAGATTCTCATGTTTCTTTGCAACATCCCAAAGAAGGAGATGGATCTCATCTTTTCAGAGTCACACGTGTTGTGTACAAAAGATGTTATTCATAACTACATCCTGCATGGGCTGATGGGAAGATTAAACAGCTTAATAACTGTCCAACAAATCATTAACACATCTTATGATGCAAAAGCAGCCAATTAAAGTGTACTACCGGATTCCCTTCCAATAGCTTCTGAGGTAAGCACTGCTAAGAAAATTCCCTTCCCTAGCTATGATAACAATCTGTCTTTATAGAATTAAAGTGTATTAACTTTTTCAATTTATGTATTAGTTCACATTATACACTGTAATCTAATGAGGTGGTATTGTTCATGCTTAAGTAAGACAAACTGTAGGACAGCCCAGTCCCAGTTGCTCTGCTTCCTCCTAGCGTAGAATCAGGCAATTTTTTGGTCTCATTCGGTAAGCATCAGCTTGGATTTTCAGAATAATACACAAGTATTTTCCACTGTGCTGGTTCACATACCTGAAGAAATATCAAGATCTGTGTTTCTCTCTGTTGCTGGCACCATCAGGGCTTTTGTCAGGCACGGGGCTGAAGCAGGATGTCCTCATGATGACTGATCTCCATCCAACTTTGGATACCTGGGGTCAGTTTGGCTACCAAGGGGGGGTGGAATCTGCAAACAAATCCATGGTGAAATTGGGTGAAGTTACACTTTTTTGCAATCCCTATTTGAGCCGTGGCTCAGCAAAGCACATGTCACACTCCTCTGCACTGCTGCAGATGCTGAAGTGCAGCAGCACTTGGCCCAGGGTGTAAGTCAACAGCCAGGTGCACGTACCATGCACGGTGGAAAGCACAGTCACCCTGCCTCATGTCGCACCAGGATGTCCTGAAATTCAGTGAGATGACACACACCCTGGCAAGGGACTCCTCTGGTATCTGGCACTGAGCTAATTTTAAAAAGCAGGATAGCATGTTGCAGTTCATGGCATGCCAAATCCCTTCTGGTGCCAGCCACCCACACGGTGGGTCATCCAGCGGGTGGTAGGCACAGCAGGTGGCATCTCCATGGGGACAAGAGACATCTGTTGGCATCTTGGGGCCTTTTCCACTTCTGCAGCCCTGCACAAACATTTTTCAGGGAGATGGTCTGCCTTGGAAATGTGGTTGGGAGAAGCTTTTCCCAAGGGAGAAAAATGTGGCTGGGGAGAAGCTTCTCTCCCTGCTAGGACACCATTATGTTCTCAGATGTTTTCTCTCATCCATGTCCCACTTGACTTTTGAGTACATATAATCTTACATCTCTCTTTTCACATGGCATTTTTTCATCTTGTTTTTTGGCTACTACTATTAGTGGGAAAAGTATCCATTGAAATGAAGCACTTTTAATCCATTTCATAAGCAATTCCCTTATAGTTTTACAGTGCTGGTGTGACACCACATGCCAGCAAGTCTTCTCTAAGACTGTGCTCTGGAATGAGTTTTCTAGGAGCCTGGAGGACATCCTGGTGTTGTCTTTGAGCGTCCTACCTGTGGTCACAGCTTCCCATGCTCTGTGTCATGAGGCCCATGTACTACCCTTATTAACAGAGGTGTGAGGGCTTTCTTTTAGGGAGTGCTGCCTGGGATTCACTGAAGGGAGAGCTGGACCTCAAGCATGAATTTCTTTCCCAACCTTGAAACTCTTGGTTGGTGGCAAACTAAAATGAAAAAGGCAAATAACATCAGTTAGATGCATACACGAGATACTGTTTTGCCTGAAAGAAGTTTTCTTGTCCTGTTTTGATTGCTTTTCTTACTGTGAGTCAGCCTATGACACATTTTCATGAAAACTCCCAGACATTGTGCTAGGAAAATTAAATGTGGGTCAGATGGGAAAAACATCGCAAAGAGCTGACAGTGTTAAGGCAGAGGAGGCATCGCAGGGGAGCAGTACCATGCCTTGTTTCCCCTGGAAACTGCTAATCGCTGTCTTCACATCTCCACTCAAAGAATGCTCTGGAAGTCCCTGCTGCAGCTATCAGTGATTCCTGGTGAAGTGTTCAGTGTGGATCCCTCACAGAGGACCCATCACCTTGAGCCACAGTACTCTCATCAGCTCAAACACTAGAAACCTTCCAATGACATTGCTGGTACTAGGAGTCTGGCAGTCTACAAAATGCATAGGCAGGTTGAATGATAAAATTTGGAGAGAGCAAAACAATAATATGTCTGTTCTTTGCCAGCCAAGAGCAGACAGGACAAGGCAAGTTTCCACCTCCTAAGCGGGAGTGTTTGTCTTTTTTTGTGTTTGTTTTCTTGGGGGACAGGCAAGGATTGGAAGAAGAGTATAGTGGTTTCTCATATTTTGATTAAAAGCTGATTTTGGGTCACCATAGCAGAGCAGACTGCTTCAGAAGCCAAAAAGCCAGGCAAGCAGGGCTGAACAAAGCTATGGAGGAGTCTGAGGGGGTTTCCTGCTCAGGAAGAAGTGAGGCAGTAAGATAACCTGAAGGAGAAATAAGAGAGTAACAAACAGGAGGGGAAGGAGATTGGAACAATTGACTAATAAATGATCATCACCAGAAAAGAGGCCAGAGAGGGAGAGCAGGCTACTCAGTCGTACAGCAACAGTGTGGCTGAGACCAGGAAAATAATACAGAAATGTGAAGAGACATGAGATCTTGTTTGGAAAACGCAGGGCAGGCAGGAATAAAATACTGAGACAAAACCAGAACATTAGGGTCTAACCATAGGAAACCAAGATTACAGGTCTGGTTAAAAAAAAGTACAAGGATACTGATGATTGTGACCAAGTGGGCTAGCCAAGGGCTAGGTACCCACCAAGGAGTATGCATCCTGATTGTGGGGAGTTAGCTGTGGGCAGAACGAAGCTAATAGCTGAAGCTCTGTTTGGGGCTGACATTGCTTGGAGGGGCATCGGCGAGGAAAGCTCTTAGGGACAGCACCCTTCTGCCTTAAGATCTGAAAGAAAGGGAATCAGGAGGCAATGGTCACAAGGCTTCCACACAGGACAGGATGTAACTGCAAAACACATTGGGTAGGACACAAAAAAATACTGGAAGGACCTAAAGTAGAATTAGAGTAGCACATTGATGGCATTTGGAGGTGAGGGGCGGCAGGCAGTAAAGGCAGCACTATGTTCTGTGACAGCTGCAAGAAGTGATGTTTTCCACATAGGCTGGTAAGAAGCTGAGGGGAAGCACGAGGAAAGGGTAAGAAGGCAGGAGATGAGAGGCTCCAGTCTCTAGGGAAGGAGAGGCTGAAGAAGGCAAGAAGCTTTAAACTTCTGCAGCAGCAGTGCCATGGGGGGATGAAACACCTATGAAACCCATGATGAAAACAGCATGATGAAACACAACAGCCTCTTTCAAAAAACTGGGATGTCCTCTCAAATGTCTTTTAGCCTTGAAGAAATGAGCAAGATTCCAAGTGGAGAGCATTTTCAGCAAAAAAGACTGGATTCAGCCACAGGACCAGAAAGATGGAAAAAGTAGAGGAGGAAAAGATAAAATGCTTGCTTTGATTTTTTTTTTTTAACCTATGTCTACAGGATTCATCATTAATTACTGAAGAAAACAAGATCACTTAAGGGAGCTGGCAGCCAAAAATAAGGTTTATGTGCACGTAGGTTGGCTCAGTTGCAACAAAGAGATCCTTTATGCTGCTTTATTCACCATCCAGATTCATTGGGTGTTATCCAGCTAAGAACTGATTTGTTTTAAGACTGATCCAGATCTAAGGAAGCCAATAGTAAAACTTCAAAGGATTAGACCAGGCCCTTTAATGAAATATCTGAACACAACCCTGTCTATCAAAAGAACTACATGAGCACCATGTAGGTATTGGCTCCATCACAAACAAATGGATATTTTGTGAATCACTGTCCAGGAGCTAAAGAAGAACACTGGAAAGTGAGTGTCTGTGTAATAATCACCATCTCCCCAGTTAAAACTAATTACTTGGAAAGAAAAAAGACAAGAAGGGAAAAATACTTCTGTGATTATTTGCAATTGCAGTGTGTTTGCTAGCATGCAAGCAAATCTCTTGTACATGGAAAGAGTACAAAAATAGGTGTAGGGAGTTTGTAGCCATTTTCGTTCAAAATAGTTTTTAATAAATGCAGCCATGATTAGAATGAGTAAGGACACATTAAGAATGTCTTCTATCAAGATATTTAGAATGAGATCTCTGAAAGCTGTTAAGGTTTCCAGTGAAATGTACTCTGAACAGCGATCAGAATCATGCAGAACCAGATATGGCTTTCAAATGTGTGTGATGCTTATACATAAAGCACATTCTTCTATCCATACAACATAAATAAAAAACTTGTAGTTTCTCAGTTATAGAAATATATGGTACTTACTTTTAAGAGCTACAGGGAGGTTTATTTTAAATAGCCATCCTTATAAAGTACTATCCCGGGATAGCCACAGCTGACCACTAAAGCTGACCATTAATTTACTGATTATTATCTGAATAAATCTTTTTCCATCTTACTCTCAAGCAACCTGTGCCCAGTACATAGTCTGCACAGTCTACTTTAATTCTCCCTGCATACATACACACATCTATTTTCTGGTTTTATTAAACTGGTAATCAGCAGACTACATACCACTCTGATCTCTTCTAGCAGTCTCTTCTCTCCAGACTGTTTGGATTAGATCTTCTGTAAACCTTATTTAGATGGTGTCTTTCAATGTCTTTAGTTTCCTAAATGGGGCAGCCTGCCCAATCCCTCAATAAAGTCAGCAGATTTCACGTACCACAGAATCAGTGCCAGCTAACCAGGTAAAGTAACACAGGCAGGTGTCACTGATGAATTACAACTATAGTCAAGGCTTATTAGTTCCAAGGTGTGCCATATCTCACTAGGCAGTCAACTGGCTCACTTAAGCCTGAAATGCAAATTGGTCACTAAGGAAAAGACTCACAGTGTCTGGAAAACTAATCCTCTCATCTCTGGTTTGTCAGGTCAAAGAGAACAAACAACAGTGCTGTTAAGAGTGAATAGATGAAGGTGATTTGCAGAAAGATACAGACTGCTGCTACGCAGCTACAAATTTAAATGTCTTCTGGATACCATGCCAGGGGTTTAGATTTACACCATGAGGAAATAAACGAGCTCCTAATGCCTCTCTTGTTAATTCCTGGCTCCGTCAGCTTGATTTGATTCTTAAAGCAAATTTCTCTTGATCCCATGTACCATGGGGCTGACATACAAGGTCAAAGAAGTTGAAAAGCTGACAGTGCTTCTGCAGTGCATGCCAGGAACAGAGCTTTATTCCATGAGGGTTACTGGAGTGGTGACATACATGAGAACACCAGGGTATAAACCCCACTGCTACAAGTTAGTCCCAGCTCTTCCCACCTCTAATGATTGTCCTGGCAAGGTGCAGGATCCTCCGCTGGCATCTGTGCCAGAAGAGACATCGCATCGAATCAAGCTCCTGGCTGTAGCAAACTGAAACATTCCAAGTCTGAACACATGAAGCTTGAAGAAAGTTTAGAGTAGAAATGAAATGAATAATAAATATTTAACTGTGATGATAATGGAAGGTAATTACCTGTGAAGGTAATTAAAACTAAGACCTTTTACCCAGAGCTGTGCTGACTTCTACATTAATGGACCTTTGTAAATTCAGGTCAGATTCCTTCCTCCTCCAGTTTCCCAAACACGCACCTGTGGTCAAAACAGTTCAGGAGCGCAGTTTAATGGCTGTGTAAATGTAATGCAGAAAGTCAGAAAAGATGACTACAAATTCTCTGTACAACCTATGAATCAGTCCAAGCCAGAGATCCCTAACACAACTTTTTTCCAAGCTTCTCTGCACTCATTCTGGTTCAAAAGTCTTTCTTGGAGTTGTTTGCCCGTGTTTGGATGAAGTTTCGCTCGAGGCTTGCACAGCAGCATTAATATTGCCCTGTCTTCACCAGAAATCCCCACATACATGCCTAAATAACAAATAGTAGGCACAGGAGTGGTGACAATGCTTGACTTGGTTCCAGAAGATCTGCGTAGAAGCATTCACAGCAGGGCAGCTTAAGGGTACTCTGATTAAATTTAGAACTCAAGCATAATTTTTCTTAATTAACAAAAAATACTCTCTTTGTTTCTAAAGTCTGACCCTGGCCTCCTCCCAAACCGTAAAACAACCAAAAAACCCCCATGACAGGCCAAATAAGCAATAATGATGTAAGCTAATCATTACCCACTTACAAGGATTTTCTCTATGCACATTTCATTACCTTCACACAAATACCTTATGGCTTCTGCAGCTGTAGAAGGATTACTAACAGTGGTTTCCCTTCCCACCATACACTGAACATCACAGTTGCTATGTGGGTGTCAGGCTTCAATCAAGGCAATGCGTAGCAGCCATCAAACACTTACTGTATATCTTTGAAAGGCACAGTACATGCACAGAGCCATTCAGGTGTGCCAGAGGGACTGTCCTCCAGTAAAACTGGGTCCCATAGCAGTAGTGCTGCAGGTTAAAAGCCTCCCAGTGAGTCAACAGCATGAGCTGTCAAGCCAGAGGAACTCCCCGACAAGTGAAATTGCTGTTTGTGTTCTGCCCAGCACACCACACCCAGTCTATGTTACTTGAAAACAGCGTGTGAGCAGGAGATCACATTGCCTGGGTACGAAGGTGCTGGTGCAAAACAAGGTAAGGAGGTCAAGAGTACAGCCAAGCTAACTTTGTGTCTCAAAGAAGGGATTTGGAATGCAAGGAATTCTACAAAGGGTCTTGCTTGCATGCCAAGGGGTTGAAGAAAGTAATGTAAATCAAATGGACAAGAAAGTCTAGCAGCAGGTAGGATCACTAAATGGGGATGCTACATCCACACTTGAGGGGTTTCTATTCAGCAGAACACATTAGGTGCTCACATTCATCTGAGGAGCCCAGTTCTCATGCCCCATGAACAAGACATGTGAACCACAGCATCAAAGGAATGGACACTAAGAGCTTTATTTCACAGAAATGCTCCTGACCACCCACTCATAACTTCTACCAAGCTCTGGACAGTCTATGATTTCATAGCCAGCATTAATACCAGCAGCCTTGGTCTCTAGAGAAATGTGCTTGATAGTCCTGGCTCCCTAACCTGTCACCTCACATCTATGTGTTTTGCCTGGTGCTCCTCCTTCATGGCTGAGCAGCTTTTCTCTGCTTAGTTTTGTCCTTCAGGGTGTGTTTGTATGACACTGCCCAGAGCAAGACCGAGAAACTCCCCATGTTTTCTTTTTCTAGCCAGTAACTGCTTTCTCAAAATGCCTGTGAGATGGATCAACCTGGGTTTGTAAGCGGAGAGCTACTGTACAGAAGCCTAAAGAAAAAATACGAATCCATGTTGGAGTGTCAGCTGAGGTACCTGAACCCAAATGTCCTATTCGGGCTCCAGCCTTTTCTGACTTCAGTTGCAGCTGTGAACAAACAGGGCTTGTACAAGTCACAGCTGAAGGTTTGCAGTTAAAGAATGAGGAACCTGTAACCAGTGACAGGATTTGTGAGACTCATGGTTTGGTGACATAATTGGCATCATGCAAAATTTTTATGGCAACTGCTTGCAGATGATAAGATTGTATCTTTTCCTTTTTGCAGTTCTCCCCTCTCTCAGTACCCACCTTCTGTTTTCTTTATTCACCTCTATTTAAGAGGTAAGAAAGCAGAATCACAGGCATTTTAGTCATCTTCAAGACCTGCTTAATAGGAGCCCCATTTCTCCTGTACAATGAATGAGACGTGAATTCTGTGGAAAAAATAGCATACGACAATGTCATGAGAATAACTTCTACACTAAGAAGTGTGGGTGAGAAGGGCATGGGGGAAGTCCTTAATATTGGCATTTCCCAGTCTTTTGTACCAGCTGCTGCAAACTCAGCAATTCCTGAATGTAAATTTCTAGACATTGGCCAAAAAAAAAAAGAGGGAAAAAGCAAAGCAAATCCTATCAGCCTCAGCATCCTTCACAAGTTCTTACACTGCAAGCCTTCTTGCATAGTCAGTCCCTTGCTTCTACTCCACCTCCCACCTTGTTGGATTTCACTACTATTATCCTTCCCTCCCAAAAGCTTCCCTAAGTGTTCAGTCTCCTTATTCAAGCCTATATGCTGAATTCCCCTGAATTATCCTTGCCCTTCCAATCCCCAGTAGGTCTAGTATCTGAGGCTGCAGTAGGCTGCTGCAGTGAGGAGCAGTGATTGATGGAAGAGCCCTCTTCACCATGTGCAGGCCAGGACAGGACATACCCTCTATAAAGAATTTATCCACCAAGCTCTAGGACTTTACCCAGGTTGTGTGGCCTGTATTCTACAAAAGTTTGTCATTTTCCCAGTGGTTCTATCCCACAGACAGCAAAGCGGCCATTTCAAACACCAGAGTGACTACACCTTCTCACTGAGTTTTAAATCCTTCATCCCTTGCTAGAGACCAGTGTAGCACAAGATTTCTTTTTCCATCAAGGGCACAACACAACCTAAGTAACTTAAGCATATGCTCAGAAATCACATAACCGTTTTAGCTCTTAGATACAGTCAGCAAATTAGAAGTAATCGGAGGTTTATAAAGAAAGCATTTCAGAAACCCAGTTGCACCTGGCGGTATCACCTCTACAGCCTGTAAAAGTAACTACCTCAGCCAAATACCCTAAACTGCTTGTAAGCTCCTCCAAGCTGAAGATGGGGTGATCTGCCCTTGCAGAACTCATCTCAAGTAACAGATGTTAAACAAAGCAAACCTCAGGTAACTGCATGGAAGTCTAGGTTCCCTGACACTGCCCTCTCACATGGAGCAGAGACTACACTAGATCTTTCTGTGCCTTCAGCTCAAGTGAAATGCCTAGCAACCTTAGTGTGTTTCAGAATAATACTTCACAAAGAAAGCCCTCAAATGCATGTTAAAGTTTCAGATGGCAAGTCAAAGTACTGCTCACAGTCTGGAGCATTAGGTTGCTCCAGATTGCAAACACACCCCGATGATTTGCGTGCCAGGGAAAAATTAAAATAATGCATCAAAATAAGCTCTTGACAGTATTCCGTGTACCCTGTGTTAGCTGTAAGCACTGGCAGCCTACATGCTAAGTTCACTCTGCATGATTGAACCCAGAGGTTACAATTCTCTTTTAAAGCCATAAATATTTTAGTTCTGCTCTGTCTCCTACAGGAACTTTTCACCTTTTCTAAACGTGTTACAAATACCTTCAGTACTTCACCTCATAGCAAAAGTTTTGTTTATAGGGCTCAGTCATCAATAAAGCTTATTCAGTGTGCTGTTCCCCCAGCAATAGCTTCATGTCTGACAATGGCAGCTCCCCGCTGCAAGAAAGTGCTCTTCATTCTCCCCTTCAGGGACAGGAAAGAGGAGGTGGATTGAAAATTCATGATTCATTTTCTAGAGTAGATACCCGTTTGAATGGGATCAGCAGAGCTGGCAGCAGTGATGCCTTGCAGAAGTCCTTCTGAGCAATGACATCTGTGTGCACTGTGCCATGCTGACAGTGAAGTCAGTCTGGCCAGTTAGAGATGGGATATCTGGATTTGGAGTCTGGTTGCAGCATGCTGTCCAACCTCTTCCTTGGATTAGGAAGTGAAAGAGGCCGGGGATCCAAAAGACTTCAAATAAAGAATTTATTCCATGAGACTCTTTAACTCCCCTCTTGTTTTCTACCAAGTCACTTCTGTTAGTATCAAACATCAACTCAAACATGGACAGGGGAAACACCATAAGCTTTCCACAGGAACCATGAACTTTCCACTAAAGGAAATGTCAGGGAATTGACACTGTGCTCTTGGCTTCTTTCAAAATTTGACATTTCTTTCACCATCTCCAAATGTAATTAAGAAGTGCTAAAGAAGAAAAGGAGACAGGAGACTGCAACATCTCCCCAGATATATAACCCATGTCACGGCATACCAGACTGAGCTGAACGTATGTGGCTGTGCAAGATTGGCCCCACTTGCCTCTGTGGATCCTTCTCCTCCCAGTCAGATCACTCAGCACTCAGGCACCAGCCCTGCTGTGCTGGCCCGGCAGCCACAGCTCACTGGGCTGAGAGAAGAGATGGGACCTGGAGGATAGCTGGGAGCTGGGGTCATCGGGGAAACCATCTTGCTGCCTACAACTACCTGAAAGGAGGTTGTAGCCAGGTGGGCGTTGGTCTGTTCTGCCATGTAACAAGTGACAGAACAAGAGAAAATGGCCTCAAGGTGTGACAGGAAGAAAATCCTTCACTGAAAGGGTTGTCAAGCACTGGAACAGGCTGCCCAGGAAAGCAGTAGAGTCACCATCCCTGGAAGTATTTAAAAGTCATGTAGCTGTGGCACTCACAGACATGGTTTAGTGGTGACCTGGCACGGTTAGGTTAATGGTTGGACTCCATGACCTTAGAGGTCTTTTCCAGCCTACACAAGTCTACAAAGTCAAGGCCTCTGCTGCTTGAACAGGCAGTGGCATAGCAGCCTGATACTATTTTGCTCCCTTTGTATATACCAAAATGACAACACACAGCCTCAGGGTAGGAAACCTCCTCCTATCTTCCAGCCTCAGCTGGCTCCTGGCCAACTCAGACTGGTTTGTCTTTGTCACTGCATTGTCTTCTGGCTCCCCTCCTTCTCAGGATGTGAGATTCTCTTGCTACTTCATTTGTCCTAGTACAAGTTTAGACACCTATTATGCCCCCTCTCCTTTCTCAGGCTGAACAAGTTCTGGTCGTTCTGCTCAAACACCAGCAGCTCTGCAACTCTGCCAGCTCCCCAGAGCCACAGCTGGTGAGAACTGGAAATGGGGTCCAGGCAAGGCCTCTCCACAGCCTTGGTCACCATACTCATATTTATTGGCCACTACTGGAAATACTTACCTGGATGCATGCAGAATCAGGTGGTAGCTTTCTCACAGCCATGTTACACTGCTGGCTTGTAGTTCTTCATCAAAGCCTTCACACTGTCCTTCTGGTGTACCCACAGTCCAACTACACACTTTCCAATGCAAAGTGCTTAAACAGTTTCAACTAGAAGTGCAGAAAAGAGTTCCCAGAACAATAGAGGTATGAAATTTCTGCCAGTACTACTTTAGAACAGGAGAGGAGTACACAAGATAAATCTACCATGCTGTATTTTAAGACCCAAATCCACAAGTAAGAGGATTACAATAAAAAAGCATTGCTATCTAATGAAGTTATTCTTCTCTGACTGGCAAGCAATCATATGACAGATCCTTACATGGAGATAGAAGCAATGCACCTAAGCTGTTTTCCATCAGAATGGCATTTCCAAACATCTATTAAGTCAACTCTAAACCCACAAAAACCAATTATAATTTACTGCACTACCTTTCTGTCACACAGAGATGTATCTAAACAGTGTTCTAAGATTAAAACCTGATAAAAACACTGTTGTTATCACTGGTCATCTTCCAGAAAAGTGAAATCATGTTTATACTCTCCGGTAGTCAAGAGAATTAAGAAACACACAGTTACTGCTCAGAGAGGAAGGAAATAACACCTTTGCTCCATCTGTGCAATGCAGTACTGTAACACTTGATGGAACAAAGGTCTCACCTGTAAGAATCCTTCCTGATTCTATCAGAGAAGAGCAAGTGTGTGCAAGCATGCAGCCAAGACACTGAGAAACCCAGCTACACTACACACCATGCTTCCCATGCTTGGCCCATAGGCCAAGAACCTATGTCCTAAAAGCTGTCAAACAGATGCTCCATACAAGATGGATCAAAAGGTCTGGAACTGTAAAAGAAGGTGTGGAAGCTCCTTCCTCACGCTGCTTCTTTCTTTCCTGTTGCTACACCGTTCTTAATCCCTTCCCTCTTACACATTTCTAAATCTGTAGCTTTAACCACAAAAATGTACCCTGATGGGTTTTACAGCACAGAACTACACTGAAAAGATAACGAAAGGAAAGCAGATGCTGTAGATGGAAGCAGCATACAAATAAAGGTCTGCTTTGGAGTCCTGTTCTCTCCAGAGTATTTGCTGACTCTTCTTGCTCATTGCCTTTTCACAAGTACAAGTGCTACAGCATTGCAAAGAACAGTCAGAAATCAAAGAAACTGAGTAAGAGCAGAGTTGACTCTTACTCTGCAAAATACTTACAGAAGAATGAGAGCAAAGTAAGTGGATCCAAAGTGAAGCTTTGTGGTATGGCAGACTTCAAATTTTACTTGCTGTAAAACCTTACTGGGAGTTACTCAAAACGTAAGAACAAAGATGCCAAATACAGAACAGCGATAATTTTTCTGTAAGTGTATTTCTGCCCTTCACATGAAACATCTAAGAAGTAACCCATGCAATCTTAATGTTTCAGTCACCACAAGTTCATTCATGATTGATGAAAACTTCCTGTATTTTTCTTGTGTTTCTCAAAATGAGAGAGAACATTTTCTATTTCCTGCAGCCTCTTCCACCCTTCTGACAAGAGAAGAATGGTATGTCCTACTGCAGTGTATCATCCAAAGACCTCTCAGGACACAGAAAAGAAAACCGAAGAAGCAGAAAGACTGCAGAGAAGAGGAAAAAAAGATGTTCAAGAGAAAATGTTCCTACTTCTTAAATCACAGCAGGTGCATAACACTTGGTTGTTGAGAAAGCTGATAATCCCACAAGAGCTTTTTCTACTTGTATGCTTCCAGTATAGCTATGCATTTTACCTAGATGAGATCCACTTACTTAGGCACAATTGGGAGCCTTGGCTAGCTTCTCAGTATTAAATCACTTTACAGAGCACGTACAGATTCCCTGTGATCGCGGTTTACCCTCCCATTTGGAGATTTGCTTTGGCCCTGCAAACTGCTCAGAGGTTATTTGTACACATCCAGTTGGCATGTTTCAGGCAGTTAAGAGTGGGTACTGCATTTCCAGGGGTGCAGCCTTCAGAATTATTTTTTCATTACTTCCTTACCACCTTTTTTTCCTTTCTTTCCTGCCTTCTGTGATTTCAAACAGACACCCAGAGAAGATGCTTCACACTTTCAGCCTGCCATGTGCATGCTGTCCCATCAGCATCTGCTCCTCTGGCATGCACATACATGCTATGGGGAGCATGCTTGCTCCTCTGACACCTCCCAGAAAGCTACAGCAACTCTCCTTCAGCATGTCCAGCATCTCCAGGGGCCTTAGAAAAACCGCCCATGGCTTTTTTCAGCATTGATCTCACAGACTTTGTCTTGCTTGGGTTTACCAGTCTGGAATTTCTAACAGCACAGCTCCTTTTCATGACTCAAAGCAAACACACATCTTTTTTCCCTTTCACTCCTGCCTGGATTAAAAGGGAAAATGATGATTTTACAGCAGGAAGCCCCACACAGCACCATTTTCGTGCTTACACCAGCCAGTTGTCACCAGCTGCATGGCTGCAGGCTTAATGCTGCTCTCTTCATAAGGGAAATGTCTCCTGCTGCATAGCAAAACAGGCTGCAGGCCTTTCAAAGCTGCTCTGGTGGCGAGAAGATGAGTCACCTCAGGCTACTGCCACACGCAGAAAACCAAGCTGACAGCTCAGCTGCACACAATTGCATTAAAAGCACAAAAATAGAGATTTATACAAGGCAGCACCAAAGCTGGCTGTACACATCAGTGCGAGCCGAAGTCACTCCTCCTCCACAGAGAGGCACTCTGCTCACCGGCCCAAGCACTGCAAGGCTTTGCTGCTAATAGGATCATTTCCTTCTAAAACCTTCCCCACAGCAGCAGCCCAGGAACACGCACAGCTAACTTAGGCTGAAAGGGAATTTTCCACCACCCACAAGCCTCTTTCTACCTTGCATAAATCTCCTCAAGCACAGGCCACAAAGAATCCACACCAGCCTGTGCAGAAGACATGTAACAAGTAATTTGACAAGATAAATCTCCAGGAACCAACTCCCATGTCAAGTTTCCTGTACACCCTCACATTTCAAATAAGCACATGTTGACTTACACCTCCTTCCAGGTCCCTTCATGCTGCTATAACAATAGGATGGGGGCTTAGCATAAATCACTACACAGCCATTAAGCAGAAAGATCATTCCCCCTCTCTCTGTCAATTAAGCAATATCAGACACAGGCAGATACACTGACAAGACATCCTTTTTCATCTGAGAAAATAAGCTTAAGCAATCCCTATATAATCACTCTTTTTCTCAGCAAACTTTCTTGAGCACAGATAAGATCAAAGGCTGCTTTCCCAGCCAACAAAGTTATTAACACCTCAGGAAAAAGTAATGTTGCACAAAAGCCAGAGCTGTCTGATGGCTTCCTTAATCTGAGGATGGAAACACACAGAGCAGCAGGGAGCCTTACCCCAGTACAAACAGGGTAGCATCTGCGCATGAATCAGAAAAGAACATGCTTTTTTTGGGAAGAATACATATTTTTGAGACATTTTCTCTGACAGAACAGTTCCCAAAATAAAAAAATGCACATGTATTTTTAACTACAGAAAAACATCTTCATGGCACGCAATCAGAGAGCACAGCAGACAATGCACTGCATGCTGAAGTTAAAAGGAAAGGGGATAGGTATTACCATAAAGTTGTTTCACAAGCAAGTGAATTGTGAATCCATTTTCCCAAGACAAACCCTCTCACCCCCAAGACCTCAAAAATACCGGTCAGCTCAGTTTTATTAGGAATGTGAAGATAACAGACCCATGGAATACATTTTCATCTAATTTTTGTCTTTGTTAGCTGAAATAAGAGGCCAAAATGTAGGGAGCACTAGGGGAGGGAGTCCATTAGAAACTAGGAGCTCCATACAAGCAGATACAGTAAGACTGTTTCCTGTCTGTAGTTTCGCTAAAGCCAACATACAGCATGGACTCTCTGATGTACAAGGAGTGTTTTTCCTCCTATTTTCAAGAAAATTACTTCAACTCACTACCACTTGACTTTCCTTTGTAAAATGTGGCTAAAATGGGCCAAAGGATTCAAAAGCTGCTGAGGAAAGACAACAAAATGAGACAGATGCACAAAGTAAGGATATGAATTTGTTTTCTGAAGCTGTAACAATAATAAGAAAGAAGAAAGAATAATCTGGGCCCGCAGTTCCAAAAACGTAAGTATCATCTGCAGTTTGAAAGCAGTATGCAAATGACATCTGAACAGCCAAATGATGTTTCTGCATGCCACTGAGACTACATTTGTAAAAGCCTTGTGGAGAGTACAATCAAGCTAAAACAAACCACAAGCATTTAATTCATCATACCTAGCAAGGCAAGAGCCTCCTCCCTGACACAGCACACTCTGACTGTCCTACCTGCACTGCACCGATTTAAGGAGAGCCCTACTACACCCTGACAAGGACCATCACGGTATCCAAATTTCTTCAAGAGACATGCTAAAATTGCACCATTGTTACTTCAGCCATGTAAGGAAAAAAACCCTCCACCCTTCTAGAAAGAAAATAAAGCTCAGGAACATATAACTGAAAGGAGAAACATCGCATTTGAATTGAAGAAATGATAACGTGCATTCCAGTTCCAGCCTGAAAAGCCTGGGAACATGGACGTGGGAGAGGATTATGCACCTCTGCCTAGGTCAGTCCATAGCTCTATTCACAGATGCCTGAGAGAACTCAATGCAGAGAGAGCTATCAGAAAAAAATATTAATATTTATGTAGCACTTTCCACCTGGCAATTTTTAAGCAAGCAATACATTAAGTAATTTACCAAGAAAAACGTACATTGGCCTTCTATGTGATCAGTAGCTCATGCTTTCAGAGGAAAACAATTCTACTTTATTAAACTTTAAGGCCTGAATTTACTATACATTATTCACTGTTACATTTTAAATTGGTAGCAAGGTAATCAATCAGGTTATTAGCTCCAAAATGCATTTAACAGTGCATTTTGCTACGTTCCCATGTTGAGAAAACCACAGAAAAACCTGGAGCTATTAACATCTTTTTATCATTGGTTAAGAATTAACAAGTTAGGGCACTGTCATTGTTGTTAAAAAAACCAAAACAAACCTACCTGAAAAATATCTCACCTTCCGACTTTGCCACCCTGGATTATTCTCTTGCTAACGATGCTCAGTCAGTGATTCTCCCTTATTTCAATTCATCTGTTGAGATCTTTCTGAAATAATTTCCAGCTACAACAGGGCTTCCTTTTTGTGGGTAGCAGCACATGTCAGCTTGGCATAGCTCTCCTTTTACACAAGTGCAAGATGCTTCCTTGTGGTAATACAGAAAGCTATCAAAAACATACAGTGGCTGGATTTAAAAGCAGATTCCATAGCACTGGCTGTCATTAGCATTTCCAGCCAGCAACACTATGCTGATCTGAAAATAAATCTTTAGGGGCTATGATTTAAAAAATACAGTTCACACGCTCACTGTGACAGAGCAATTCCTGTATTTCAGATATTTGGTCTAGCTCTCTTCCATGGCCTGCAGGATGAAGTGGCAGCACACTGATTTTTATTGCTGGTGAACTCAGACAAGACACTGCTCTTTATAAGACACAATACAAGCACAAGCAAATATGATGGCTGCATCCACTCAATTCAGATCTTTTTTTTTTAAATGCATAAAATGCGTACATGAATTTAGGTGACATTCAAACTTTTGGCAAATAGCCAATCCATCACATCAGTAACATAAATGTTGGTCATTTTTGGTTTGGGATACCATGGCAGTGAATCACTGGAAAAGTCAGAGATTCATATTGTCTCCTTCTCTCCTTTAGCAGTAGGGAGATGAATCTCCAGAGGAGGATAAACTTTCTGTTCTCGGAGGTACTCAACTGAGCAAGGCTGGATATAAAAAAAAAGGCAGATCATTAACACAAGCAAGCAGCTCTTTAATATGATATCTTGCTTTTGTAATTCCTTTATTAATCTTAACTGTTAGAAGAAAAGACAAGTTAAATTGCGTGAGAGCATCTTGTGATTATTATATGTGCTCCCACATATACAACTGATACTTTAAATTAATTTTCCTTAAAGTTTCCTTAGCAGTTTCATATTTCTTCTATGCTCCACCTGCAGCTGGTGTTCTCACATAACATACATAGCCAGTAGTTGAATAATCTCTTGAAAATCCAAAGTAAAATTATGAGGCTCAATACATCAGTAGTAAATACAGTAAACACTTGACAAAAATACAGAGACAACTGGGGTGTGGAACCAGTTCATTTTCTTACATATCTAAAAGCTTCTGTCTAATTAGGTTCATTTTTTGACAAACAAGAAGGGGATTAGATCAGCATTATTGTTATTATAGCAGTCACATGACAGAACCTAGATGGTTGCATTTGTCAAGCATTTTATCAATTTCTAGTCCTGTACTGGCCTCTCATTTACAAAGCTCATGGGAGACTACATGACTTTCTCATGAGCAGGAACCATCATGTTCACCCACATGTCAGGGTTAACCTACAGTGGAATTGCTATCTTTATAAATACTTCACAACAATTCAAAAATGGCCTGCTGTCTGGGAGGAGAGGAAGATCATAGCCCATTTTTTCTCCCTCTTTTTCTTGGAGGGAAGAGGGGAGAAGTCAAATTCTGTATTTCAGATAACAGAGACATAATTCCTAACAAATTGCAATGTCATGTACTGAAAACATGGTCAGGAAACAACAACTATAGGCCCCTACTTGTTCATATGACAAATATTTCACTGAAAAGTGGAGCAACATCAAAAAGCTAGAAAACAGTCATTCTCAGCTCTGCCAGTGTTGCAGCTGGTATTCACACAGGTTTAGATTAATCCATGAGACACTTTTTCAGATCTTATCCCAGGTGTCAGTTAAGCAAGAAATCAGGCTCACGATAACCAAAGAGTTTAAAATCGCCTTCAAATCGTGCATAGAGGCGTCTTATGTCTCTCTTGCTAATTCCTGAAAAATACCGCTCTACTTTTGTTCTGTTGTACACTGTTATGCCTGGTGGGATGGTGGGGTATGACACCAAGTGGTCTATGCCAGCTGCTTTCAAAATATACGGAGCATCGTCCTCCAGGGTTTCGTGGTGTCCAATCACACTGTATGTGATTTCACACGGAGCACAAAGTTCCACATACGTTACCCAGTGAATGATGTGGTCACCAAACTGAACATCCAGCCATCGGTGATTAGGGTCACCCAGGTAACGCACAAAATCCTCAAACTGCAGCCCTTTGGTCTCTGTGCGGTTCTTTCTGTATTTACGAATGATGCCAGGAGCAATTTCATGCCGGTACCAGGGTTCAAACCGAGGATTGTGCACAAACTTGTCTTTAAATGCAGAAATAAGTCTTTCAAATGGATCTCTAACAATAAAAAACTTGAAGTATAAATTCAATCTAAACAGAGGAAGAAACAAGATTAAAGAATTAAGGAAAGTGCTTAGCATATACTTACAAAATATACATAAACTCTGAACACAGGCGCAGCAATGTGAATCTTAGAGCACTTGCATAGTCTATCAGTATTATAATCAACAGGACTAGAAATACAATTTCTGTCTTCTTACTAGCAGTTTTTGCATACAGGACAAAGGGGAAGTAGTTTATCCTAATTTTCACATTTTTTTCAAACTGGAGCTTAGTTTATCTCAATCCATATAAACAGGAGACAAAAGACACTAAGAACTCCAAGTCAAAGATATTTGTAATGCCATGTGACCAAGCTCAAAAAGCAAAATACATAAGGACATAGGGAAAACTGCATTGCTGAAGCTAAATGCATACAGAAGGCTGCATTTTTCACTGGCAGGCAGTTAGATAAATTGCTGCTTAAGTAAAAAAAAAAATTTTAAAATGGTATTTTATTTGATGTTTTCTCATGCTTTCAGTAATGGCTGAGAACACCACTGAAACACGAGACCACATTTTTCAACAGAATTTCATGTATTACTGTGATACTGTATTATGTAATATTCTGTAGTCAGATTATCCGTAGGAGGAGTAAATTAAAAACTAACTTTATTTCAGTTAATAGCTAAGAAAAAATATTGAGAGCCCAATCCTCACTGAAATAAGGATGGATTGACTGGATGTGGATGGACTCTTTTCAACCTGTACAGAACTTGGATCATACTTCTGATTCTCCTGACTCACTCCTAGCCAGGCAGGGCTAGATAGAGGTCAGCAAACTAAATCAACAGATCCACACCATCCCACTTTCCACACCAAAAACTCTGGTAATTTCAGAATTGCTAACCAAACCCACGTTACACACCACCAGCATAGCTTCCGTGCCGAGCAGAATGCAGCAACCCAAGCAATAATGGCATTCAACTCCATATATCCTAACTAGGGCTCACCCCCAGGTGAACAGCGTTCAGGGCTGCTCACAGGGAGGGAGAACAGATCCACGTTCTCAAGAAAGTAGTGTCAATATTTTCCTTCGCACAATATCAACCCAATCAACTGACCCCAATTCTACAGCACAGCTGTAATAAATGTCCTTGTGCCACTGCATGCAACAAAAAACCTTGGGCTGAGCTCTACATCTGACACATGTATAAAGGGTTGAGTCTTCAGAATGGTGTAATGCACACAAACCCCATGCAAGCACACGCTTACAAGTGTTCACTGTCATCTTATGTCCTGTTCTCTCCATGCTGCCACCCCTTACAGGGATTATATATGGCATAGGCTCTAGTAGAGAGGCACAGTCAAAGATCTAGCCAAAGTAATGTAGAAGTTCTATTGCAGAGTATTTTTTGGCTCTGAAAATAACCAGAAGCACTTAAACAGGAAGATAAAGTGGTTCAGCTGAATGGAAAATGTTGTGGGGCTAAGAAGCACTAACATTTTAAACCTAACCAGTTCAAACCCAGTAATTAAGTCTGCTGCAGTGACAATCTTACCTGTAGACAGTAAGGTTTACCATACAAGATATCAGAATGGGCTGTCCAATTAAACCTTCAGTTCTGAAGGTCAACTATCTAACAGCTAGGTATGCACTGAATTACAGAAACCTTATGTCCCAAGGAGCTGGTTGGCTCACGCAACTATATCACAAATTACACTGGTGTTCTCCTTCAAAGCCAGTAGGCAGACACAGCAACATCTGTGAGGATAACAGAATAGTGCCATAATACAAGTGGTGGAGCAGTAACCCTGCTGTCCTCAGTTTCAGATGCAGACTTCAGCTGTACCCTTGATCGCTCATAACACCACTGACCTCAAGCCCATCCCACACTCATTAGAAGGGCCACTTACCGTTTTTTAATTTCAGAGTCACTGAAAGAGGACAAGCGTGGAAGGCCATTCTTCTCATGATCATGTACAATGTTTTCTGGGATCTCTTCTATGGAAGAAAATGCTCCTAGACAAATCAAAATGTGAGAGGAAGTGATTCACTGAAGGGAAAAAACAGTGATTATAAGCAAGCATGTGTGCCTTTGGCTGACAGTTCTATGTCTTTCTCTTTTCTTTATTTTTACCATTTAAAGTTACTATGTTTAAAACTGTTAAATTATGAGAGATTCTGACTGCGAAGCTGAAACCTGCTAAAATTCCTTAGGGTATGTGACATCAAGGTCCAAGACCAAATGGCACCAAAATTCTGAGAAAAGCGTATTATGCAAATTTCATCAACAATTATGTCTAAGCCTGTAACTCCTCACAGTCAGCGTCCCCATTCTCTTTCCCTCTGCCTGCACATACAAATGGAGGAAGACTTGAGGATTAACTCAGAAGAAGGAACCAGCTTTTTGGCTGAGCTTCAACCACCAACAAAAATAAATGCTATGAGCTGCTTTTGGAACTGCTTCAATGCAAAAGTATTTTGCTGTCAGGATCCATAAAGTTTTTTTAACAAGTATGCTGTGCTGAAACAAAAATTCCAATCAGAGAATACTCCATGGATTAAAAGGCACTAAAATTAACGACAAAAAGTCTCCAGATACTCATTTCTGTAAGCACATAAGCTGACAAGAAAAATAATGTCACTTAACTCTGCTGTGTTCATTTTAATATCCTGATCCAGGAAAGTTTTATGACCTTGAGAAACATCTCATGTGGCCCCTTAGGCTTTGGGCATAAGCCTTCACACAACAGCATCATTTCAGAGTATCAACCTGCAACAAGCACAGGGTGCTACAAAACAAGCCTGTTAGGTGAAAGCCTCTACAGCCTTCTTGTTTCCAGAACTGAAGTGAGTAATTCTCAGCTGCTCAGTTTTCCAATTTTTTATTCTCCTGGAGGGGGTGGGGTGTGAGGGGTGGGGACTGGGGTTGTATTTTATTAATTTCAAGTTTTCAATTGTATTTTTTGATACTATAGTTGAATCACATGTGGACAACAGATGTCAGATTAGACAGCCTCAGAGACCGATACCTTGCATTCATTCAGAGAACATATTCAGTACAAGCAGTAGCAGAGTTAGCTCCCCCATTGTGCCAACAGCTGCCTTTCCCCATCCTGAACCTCCAAATACCACTTAGGTACTTGAACATAAATTATTCCCCCTCAAGTATGAGCCCTGCCTTCTGAAACTACCCAAAGGGAGAAAGTTAAGTCAACCACAGCAGTAGCCTTCATCAGCAGATACCAGTGCACTGGCAGCTTAAGGCAAAAGAGACCAGTGTTTATGTGGAAACAATTTTCTATCATTATCTAACATGACAGAACTAGGAAACTCAAGGTGAAAAGTTCCCTGCTGTTAAGATGCAAGTTATCCTGCACTTGGTGCAGCCAATATATCCCTGCCCATCCTGAGGCACTCTGTGCATGTTATCTCTCAAATGTTGATAAGAGCAGGTACTTCTAATGCCCTCATATAGTTCCATATTTAGTACTTTGAGTGTGGCTTTCATAGGTATTAAGACACATGCACACACATAGGTATGGCTGTACCTCTGCTAGATTTTTAGCTCACATCCATAGATCAAGGATGAAACTAACACTAAAGTTTTTAATGTTAGTACTGCTTGCTAGAAAAATTTTGCTGAGGGACACAGTTCACTTTCTTAGTTTTCAAACATACTCATCTCTTTATTCCTTCTTTCATCATCTTTTATAACATAACTTTGGTGACCAAACTATTGCGTTAAGCACCTCAGAATCTTCCGTACTCGTAAGATGGTTCACTGATTGAACATACACAAGACTTCAGTGATATAGACCAATAGCTCCTGCCAAGTTTTAACTGGCTTTCTTCACAACTAAAACCTCTAGTTAAAAGTCACTGGCCTTTAATCAGAAATTTCATATTATTGTTACTTAGGAATTATGATACCTTGGCATATACTTTCAAATTTTATAAATTAGTGCACCCCTTCAAAGATCAAAAACCTGCCTACCACATGCATATGGGTATTCTGTCATAACTCAAATAACTTTTGAGCCAAGTAAAAACAATACTTTTTTTTAAAAAATAACAGATCTCATTTTAAGGGGATGTTTTGAAAGGACTAGAAACAACTGTGATAAATGCAAAGCTGAAATTAAGAATCAGTGTACAGGAATGCAGAAAGAATCCATTTTAGTTGCCCCAGTTAGAGGAATTCTGTTTCCTCCTCCTCCTCCACGAAACCCACACACCCACGGAAGAGTAGATACCATTTAAAACGATCAAGACTTTTTTCCACTGAGTGTTGCCCACTTTCGGCGTCTGACAAAACAGGATCTTGTGCTTGTCACACACAAATATTCGGTCCAAGACGAATTTAGAAACTGCAGTATGAGAGAGATCTCTCAATGCAGTGTCTCTGCAGACATTCCTGAGAAGCTCAAGTCTTTCCATATGAACCAGAGGTTGGCGGATCAGATTTCCTGAAAAAGCTGTTCCAGTTGGCTTTATGAAATGCAGAGGAGAAAGAAAAAACAAATGTGAAAGACTTTAGTTTTCAGATCGAATTCTAAAGTATAAAAATCCCCAAACTATGCACGCTAATGACTCCCAGATTCATGATTAAAACATTGCTATGTAGTATTTAAAGGAGTAGCCCACAGGTTGCTTTCTGTGCTGCTGCTGCTATACATTGTTTCAACTCTTAAGACATTACATGGTAGTATACAGTAGTAAGAGCTTTTCTGTACAACATTTTAAGTCTGCTGCACAGCAGCAGGGTCTTATCTGTGTGGATAAAACATGCCTTGATCAAATGCTGGAACTCCCACAGAGTTTCAACAAACTGTAAGAAAGCTTCTGAGAGGTTAGGACAGGAATTTCAACATAAATTATGGTTTAAACTCTGAGAAAATGGGGCTGACCCATGGTGTGATTCTTGGGGATGTCCTGTGCAGAGTTAAGAGTTGGACTCGATGATCCTTGGGGGTCTCTTCCAACTCAGAATATTTTGTGACCCATCTGACTGGGAAAGAATTTAGGATAAAAGTTCTGTGTTGCTGTGTTGTTTTCTAGCACCTGTAGGCATTCAGTGTTTCCATTTATCCAAGTTAAAATAAAATCAGGTGAATAACAACGTGAACAATGAGCATCAGTGTGACAAATAAAAGAAGTAGCAGGATACCTCTCCCCAAAAAATGGATGAGCTTTTTCACATGTCTCATTTTTCTGAGACTTAGATGGGAACCACAACCACCTCTTGCCTCACAACTAGAAGAGTGAGAGGAAAAAGGAGTTTCTCTGATTAAGACGTGATGGGAAAGTTTAAATTTCTACTGACAAATTTTCACCTTTCCACTAACTGAATGGCAATCCCCAGTATCAATACAGACTAGCAGGTGAACTGATTGAGACCAACCCTGCCAAGGACTTGGGAATACTGATGAGTGAAAAATTGGGTATGTGCTGGCAGTGTATACTTGCAGCCCTTCAAGCCAGCTGCACCCTGGGCTGCATAAAAAGGCACCATGGTCAGCAGGTCAAAGGAGGTGATTCTTCCCCTGTACTCTGCTCTACTGCCACCTGGAGTGCTGCATGCATCCCTGGGGCCTCAGCACAGGAAAGACCTGGACCTGTTAAGGGAAGGTTCAGAGGAGGCCATGCAGGTGGTCCGACATGGAGCACCTCTCCTATGAAGACAGGCTGAGACAGCTGTGGCTGTTCAGCCTGGAGATGAAAAGGCTCCAGGAAAACCTCACTGCCGCCTTTCAATGCTCACAAGGGGTTTTTAAGAGAGACAGAGAGACTTTTTACCAGGGCCCGAAATGACAGGGCAGGGGTAATGGATTTCAACTGAAAAAGATAGCTTTAGACATTAGGAAGGAATTCTTTCCTATGAGGGTGGTCAGGCACTGGAACAGGTTACCCAGAGAAGCTGTGGATGGCCCATACCAGAAATATTCAAGGCCAGGCTGGATGGGGCTCTGAGCAACCTGTTCCAATGAAAGATGTCCCTGTCCATGGCAGAGAGGTTGGAACTAGATGATCTTCAAAGATCTCTTCCAACTCAAACTATTCTGTGATTCTATGTGTTTAGGTACAGTGCCCAAGCTGTAGATGAAAGAGGAAAAAGGAATTATGTTACTTTTTNAAAACCTCACTGCCGCCTTTCAATGCTCACAAGGGGTTTTTAAGAGAGACAGAGAGACTTTTTACCAGGGCCCGAAATGACAGGGCAGGGGTAATGGATTTCAACTGAAAAAGATAGCTTTAGACATTAGGAAGGAATTCTTTCCTATGAGGGTGGTCAGGCACTGGAACAGGTTACCCAGAGAAGCTGTGGATGGCCCATACCAGAAATATTCAAGGCCAGGCTGGATGGGGCTCTGAGCAACCTGTTCCAATGAAAGATGTCCCTGTCCATGGCAGAGAGGTTGGAACTAGATGATCTTCAAAGATCTCTTCCCACTCAAACTATTCTGTGATTCTATGTGTTTAGGTACAGTGCCCAAGCTGTAGATGAAAGAGGAAAAAGGAATTATGTTACTTTTTGTCCCAACCTTCCACAAGGAAAAAAAAAAGAAAAAAAAAATTCTACTTTTTCTGTTTGTTACTCTCCTCCAATATCCCCTGCTAAGATTGTAATCTGACCAGTCTGTCAGATTATTTTATCTGTCCAAACAATTCTTTCTGCATGCAACCAAAATTAATGTTGTTATTCTACATTTCATGCTGTCAAGGAGTCAAGAAGGAATTGTTTTAAATCCAGAAACCTTATTATCATCTTCCATACTAGTAAAGAAAGCATTTAAAACTCACTACACATCTGCCAGCCTTCCACTGAATGAAATGTTTTTCCCAAGTATTTTGAGGGTAACTTAAATTTCATGTTTTTGAAAAATGAAAACAAAAAGAGTCATGTTTATACAGCTAACCTACCTTCCATGCTGCATCACAAAAATACTTTAAATACGAGATGACTTACGTACTAATGCAAAAAAAAAAAATTGATTTAGCCCACTGTAACTGGTCTCAAATTTACGTTTGTATAAAGGATTTTCAGAGTTTCCTTGTCAATCTGCTGAAAGCACGGAACTGTGCATCTAAAAGATCTACTGGTATCGACTACTGTTGTGTTTATATTCTACTTTGGAAAAATGTTGAAATGTGACACACAAAGACACAAAACATGAAACAGAAATTGACACTGATAGAAAGAAACAGAGAGATTGGGCAGAAATCTAAGAGAATAGAGAAAACACCGCCTTGCCCTCAACAACCACAAACCTGATCACTATGGCAAGACAGAACTCAAGGAATCCAAAACTGGGCCATTATATTAAAAAGGCTAACAAAAATGACTGTCCTGACTTGATAAGGGAGTACTGTAACAATTTTCTCCTGGAAATGGAAACACATTAAATTCAATCATTCAGATGAAACAAGACAGGAGGTTACCGTGACAAACCAGCTTTGTGAAGTTAAAATGAATTCTGTCGGCTCTATCTAAACAGAACAGTCTGAATAAATAATTCCTGTCTAGCAATTCACCTTAACAACAGAAAGCCCTTCCTTAATCTCTTATTTTCTTCTACTCTCTAACACATGTAACCCTTATCTCAACAGTATGCACCTGGAATTCTTCAGGCCAATGTTTCTCCTCTGGCACATGTACTTCCTCCACTTTTGTCACAGCTGTCAGTATCAATGGCTCTTGCTTGGCACTGTAGCCTAAAGAAGGAAGAGAGATAACAGCATTACAGAAGGTGAGGGGAAGGCAACTATTCTTGCTTTACAGATAAAACATGAACTTTACTTTCTGTATTAAGCTTACAAAACATTAGAATTTGTTTCTACATGGAAAGGTACTAGACAAGACAGACACAGACTATGAATATTTTAAAGGATGTACTCTGTTGGAATTTTGGATGCAACTTCATTTGACTTTTATCAAAGAAACATGCCCATTATATTTTACTTAGATTTTTTTAGTTGTTTATTTTGCTTTTTTCTAAAAACTGTGCAGAGAGACATCGAAGTCTTGAATCCAAATATCGCAATTGATAGACAATTTGGTATAACTACAGGGACTTGTGCATAGGAGATTTATATTTTTCAATAAAAAACTTTACAAAGCATGTCCAAGTAAGAAACTTAATCTATCAGGTTTCTCTCTCCCCTTACACCAGTAGAAATGTTTCTTCTTTTGTAGACTACTAAACTTAAAAGAAGAGAAGTGTCATTATGGACACTCTTTTATTTCTGTGGTGCTCTAAGTAAGCACCTATAACCAACAATAAATAAAGATCATCTCTTCCTTTATTACTGGACCAACGGCCTTCCTTGGAGATTCTCACAACAACAACAAACTCAGCTGATACTCTTGTTCTTTTTTAGCGATTTTAGGGCAGCTAATAGTTTGAGACCAAATTAAAGCATGTAAGGGAAGAACCCTTTTCATCTTTTGCATTTAGTACGGTACATAAAAACCAAAAAATAACACAAGGTTATAGCTTTAGTCTACACAGTGCAGAAAGATCAAAAATAATTTGAAGCAGCTTTCCCTAACTATAAAGCAAAAAGAACATGATTTCTCCCTGAAAATTTATTTCCATCCATATCGGATTACTTTTCCCTTCATACAGATTCTTCTATGAATAATGTTTCTTCATATGCATCCACAGGGGCTTACTGTTTTATGGTTGAGAAAATGTGTGTACTGCCTATGTCCTTTTCTTCAGGGAGCAGTCTACTCTGCCTACACTGGATTTTAACAAAGGGCACGCATGGAAAAGCAAGTTAAAACTGAAAGCAATGTAAGCATTCAAGCATTCAGATACTGTAATTATTGCTGTGCACAGACTTCATGGTATTCTTCTGGAAAATACAAGTAATCTGATTCAACTGAACTATTTTTCACTTTCATTGTGTAAAAGCATGCCTGTGGATGTTACTAGGAATGATGGACAGAAACTTGCTCCTTAAGAAGTTCCTGCTGTTCATGCACCCAAGACATCAGTAAAAGGCTTAAACAAAAGAACACTGATTCATTGAACATCTGCTGGTTTTATTCTACCTGCTAAGAAGACACATCCAAATAGGAAAAATTTCTGACAAACCGTATTTTATTAAGTCTAGAAGAGCTTCTCCAGGATTTGCCATCCTGTTTGGACTTCCTCCAAAATTCTGTTGGTATATTTGAAGTATTTCCCTTCATTAGTTCTATTACAAACACTCCAGCACATACATACACTTAACCACAGCCATGCCATTGCAGGACAAGCTTAAGAATTTATATATCATCTGCTCAGAGAACTATTCAAAAGGAGTGGAAGATTCAGCATAGGAAAAAAAAAAGAGAAAAAACTTGGCAAGCCAAGATAATAAAAAGCAAGTAAATGCAGAGGGTATGCTCTATAATATTTATCTATTAATATCTATATTTTTATATTATTTATCTACATTACTATCTACATTACTATCTATTAAATTATATTTTAATTTTCCCAACAAATTCTGATGAAAAGAACCACTCAAAGAATACCTGAGCTGGGAAACAAGAGTCAGCATAGAGTGAAATACTGGAAGATATAACTACCTAACATAAGACTAGCTGATTTGCAGATGTACCAAGACAGAACAGCTGGGTCCAAGGAAAGTTAAGTTAGCCTACAGTTCTCCTCTGCAAGACTTGCTGAATAAATCTCCACATAGATGCATACTATTTATAAAGGTACACCTAATGTATTTATCCACTATCAAGTTATTGAAAAATATGGCACTAGTGTCAATGCTTCAAAAGTTACATTTTTTTGGCATATCTTAGGAAGATTCAGAAACACAGATCTCTTAGGACTCTAAGTCATATCATCACCTTCACCCAAAACTCTCATGAGTTTGGACGGCTTTGTAAGAGCAGCTCCCCAGCAGACAAAAAACTAACATGTTGGGTGGTGTCAGCAAATGGCTTAAATTCCTCATCATCTTAGTAACATCTCAGCTACTTAAGCTAAGCAAAAGCCTATAAGCTGTTTACAAGTCAAACAGCAGGCGATAAAACTGAATGCAAGAAGCAGGGCAGAGGTGGCTAGGCAAAGTGCATTGCAAATTATATAAAACTTCCCACAAGTTTTACATAATACCTCAGCCACAAGACAAGCAGTCACAAAAAGACAAACTAGTATCATGTGAAATGAACTCTTCAATATCTTCTGAGTCTCTTTTGACTTTAAACAGGTAATAGTGCTCTGTTGTTTTTCCACATGACTTCTACCCCTAGTAGATCAAGATACAGACACTAAATGTATTTGAAAAAGCAGACCTACCAAAGCAGTACTGCCAAACATGATCCCTCCTGTTCTTAACCATCAAAACCCCCACCATGATGTTAGATTTGCAGACTTCTAGCAAGAAAAGAAGGACCTGAATATCAGCACTGTCACTTCTAGAAATTTAGTTGTTCTGTTCTCAGTCCTACTGAAGAAGTGGTAACACGCCAAGAACTACTTTTCACAGAAAACAGTATTTGTGTGAAGCACTATTCAATTTTCTATTTCACATCAAACATTAAAGCTGAACTTACCATCTGAGTCTTTAAAAGTCAGTGTGATAAACTTGCTAGCAACCATGAACATGAATATCACCCAAAAGCATGCAGCTAGCAGCAGCCACTGGTGGTGCATGTTGTCAGATGTGAGCCATATAAAGTTGGCACTTCCTGTTTGAAAGAGAAAAGATTGAAACATTAATTATTTTTGTTACAGTTTAGAAAAATACTTTCCATAACCAAAAAGAAAAAACTTTAATATGTATGTGTGTCATAAAACACAGCAGTAGATTTCACTTTTTACTTTTTGTCCATTCAGCTGTATTTTTAACCAACGTTAACGCTGAGGCAATGTAACCACTGACTGCTATCAAAAGGAGGCTTCACTCCTTCACCCCTGTGTACACAATTCCCAACGCCATGCTTGTGCTGGGACTAGCACTGTCTGGCTGCCTGCTTGGGGAGACAGACCAGCAAAACCCCTGATTTTTTTAAAGAAGAGTTTATTTTTTGATTCAGCTTAGCAAGACAGCCCACAGTAGGAAAGGAAGAGAGAATGGAGAAAGCTGTGCTCTCAGAGGTAGATGTAACATTAACACTGTCCTTGGTTATCCCAAGTCAGCTTATGACATATAACATGGACTCTTCCCCTGCCCAGCCTACAGAAGCTACCAAGATGCAACGCTAAGCTTAACCTGGCCAAGTATTTTTAGGTTTCCTTGCAGCAGTGCCTACTACCTGTAGCTGTGTCCCTGCAGGTAAGCCTCAAAGACAGAACTTGCGGAGGAGTGCAGGAAGGGTTACCCAAACAACTGAGACTGCAGTTCTAATGTGCAAAGAAACCACCCACAGGAACAGACTGAATACACACAGTTTTATCCTGATTTTTGAAACAGCAATCCTAATAAATTATTTTCCATGATTGTACGTTAAGATCAAATATAAGGAAACCAATGATAAAAAATATTGA
The DNA here is from genome assembly GCA_013397975.1 of Machaerirhynchus nigripectus. NCBI lineage: Eukaryota > Metazoa > Chordata > Aves > Passeriformes > Dicruridae > Machaerirhynchus > Machaerirhynchus nigripectus. The sequence goes on from VZRQ01007361.1 coordinate 2,014,603, forward strand.
AGCACTCAGCCACTAAGAAAAATGGAAAATCTTAAGCTGCATCTTTTGCTGAATTTCCATCTCCTGATGGGCAATACACACAGGGGTGGACAGCAGGTATCTGTGAAGCTCCACTGCAAATAAAAAACAACCCACAACAAAAGCCTACAAAAATCCAGCACTGTTATCTCTACTGTTGCTGGAGAGATAAGACACCTGAGGGGCTGAACTCAGGTGCTGAAAAGAGTGAATGCTTCCTTTTGAGGACACATGCAACACAACATCAGAACACTTAACTGAAGAGGATCTAATACAAAAATCTCACACAATTACATCCTCACAGCAATCCTATAACTAGCAATAGGATCAAACTCAGTCCTAAAGTAGCCACACGCAACTTCAATGAGTCACAAGTGCATGGTTTGTGATCACAATTTTTATACAGCCATTTGAGTGAATTGACAAGGAATATAAGAAACGCCCTAATTCCCAGTTATGACGCTAAAAATTTTAGTTAATACTTTTAAGGAAGTATTTATTAAGTTTTTCAGTCATATACCAGTAATTCACCTTCTTCATTCCCACAAAGCTTCAATAACAGAAGTAAGCTACTACTGTTACAGGTGCCAATTGCTCTTCCAACTAGCTTTTGCCTTGCAGCAATGCACATGTTTCCAGGAAGAGTTCTCTCCACAGCTGACAGCAATGAACCATCTTCAGGATATGTTGAAAGCCTGTGCAGGCAGTCAAGCAGTTCAAAACACATTTGGGACCCAAATGATGCATGCAAAATGGGTAAGAGGATGAAAAGAACTGAGTATCTCCAGTTAAAGGGGAAAAAAAAAATTAGCTAGGGTGGCAGTGTTCAGGCCTACTTTTATTTTCTCAGTGCAGCATTTTTCAGCCCGGCTTCTGAAAGTTCCTTTCTTTCTCCTTCTTCTTTCCTGAGTTCATTTTTGAGTACTTCTATAAACACCACACCTAGATATCAACTGTCTTTTAGAAAACTACAGGTGCTGTGACCTCCATTAAGACAGTGTTTGTCATCTCCTGTTTTTTGCTGCAATTCCCTGGCCGACAACTGAGCATGCAATGTCCAAAACACATTTATTCTTTATGATCTGGAAGACTGTTTACCAGGAAAAGGAAATATGGTACGAATTCCATCAGACTGGCCTCTTTTCAACGAAGTAGTTCAAAAATTATTCCCATCCTACCATTACACTAGTGCAAAGCCTGCGTTAAGATTCAAGCTGAAAATCACCAGGTCTCAAAGGTCCTCAGTTTTCAGTCTGCCATGAAATCCACAATCTTCCACTTAAGCACTGAGATTTGTCACCTTTACTTTCAGACATCACATTTATTTCCAACTCTCACAGACGACAGAAATTCAGATTGAATATCAAGACACAAAAATGTACCAACGACATCTTTTACTTTCTACGTTGCTCTGCTAAAATCATGAGAACCATTCAACATCCAAAGCACTGAATGTAGCAGACTGACAGAAGCTTGCAGAGAACACTCTGCAGGAGGAAAATCTCTAACCATCAGCTATGGGCTTTTCAGAGGTATAATGAAAGGTCTGGGCCAAACCTCTCTGCACAACTCAGTATATTTGTTCTACATAAAGCAGGGTAGAAACGGCCTCCAACCTTCATAGCATCCCTGCTAGTCTGCCCACTTTTATAATGGTGATGGATGTGCACCATTCAGTAAGGACTATTGATCTATATCCCCTTATATAATTTACGTATTGGATTTCTAAGAAATTGTGTTAAATCACATGGGAAATGCAGTTAGAGAGGACCCTGCTGCCAGGTCCTGTGCTGTAGGGACAGGACAGCATTTCAGCTACAGTCACCTACAAGCAGTACAATTCTCACCTCAAGGACAGGGCTTAAAGAGCTGGAAGGGTTCAGAACTGCAGCCACCCATAAGAACCACCACTTTTACCCTTCAAGATGTGGAAGCTGAGAGGAAAACGTTAACAGTTTTGTCTACTTTTTTTTTTAATGTGCACAGGAAATCTGCAACCATCCTCATGAATGTAAGAGTCATGTCAGAGGATCTGTCATAATGTAATTACAATGTTACTACACTGTTACTCATTTCTAGCATCCCAAAGTACATCTGTATCAGCAGCTCATCAGTGATCTCGAGAAGCAGAACTATGCAAAGTTACAGACAGGAGTACCTCAACCATTATGCTCACTTAAGTGCAATGATCAGTACTTTTAAAAAAAAATAATGTGTTTACGTTGTTTCTCTGTCACTACCTTAATTTTTATTGTTTTCACATAGGGCAATTGCATTTCCTATTTTATCTCCAACCTTACTGCATTCTGTTGCCTCTCTTGCACTTATTTTCTAGTAAATACAAGTACTAGCTTCTGTTTTTTTCTTTAATAGTTTCCTTCAGCTTCCAAAACAGACTTCCATTTCTGGTTGTCTAAAACACAATTTTTTTTTACAAGTAGAAAAATGTAAGAAATATGTTGAAGGTTTAGTCCATTTTCTCACAAAGAAATACACAGAGAGTTTTCCGGTTACTCTTTCTCCCTCTTATTGTAATTCCACACTTTTTAGGAGCATGAGATCTCAAAACTCCTGTCCCCACTCATTCCTCTGTCCTTCCGTCTCAGGGCTACCACAAAGACAAACTGCCACATAACCTTCAGATTAGCAAGATGAAGAGTTTTGCATGAGAAAAAATGGGATCACCAACACACGCACACACAAACATGAACCAAAGATCAAGACACAGAGTTGAAGGCTTGACCCCTGGCCTGCAAGTAAACTGATACCTCGAATAAACACTCATTCTTTGCAGAAGACTGCTGTCTTCAAGTGAATGATGAGACAAAGAGTGAAAGATTTAAGCAGCTTTGAAACTCAGTGCACAGTCTCTGCTCTGCAGTTTATGCTGCTTGGGTAAGGACTCCTTGGCAGGACAGTCCCTGCACGCATCGCGGATGGCAGTGACACGCCAGGAGGCTCAAACTCCCAACTGCTTGCCCATCAGCACATGATTAATGACGTAACTGGAAATGGAACTGGTAAGGAAGGCCAAACACCAGCTAACTGGGGCACCTAATCCATTTTCATCAATGCTTCCTTTGTGTTATCTTACATGTAAGAAAATCTGGCCAATTTGTTACATTTTAAAAAAAAATTCTGACTAACATCTATCACAGACGTTCCTTTGGCAAGTTGCGTGGTGCTACTAAACGTTGTAACATACACCGTAACAGGCTGCTTCTTTCCTAAGGCTTTCCTCCTCCCGAGGGCACTAACAGGCCTGTGCGTCTGGCTCTTCCAGCTCCTGCTGGGGCGCGGAGCGCTCCGTGCGCACGCAGTTCACCTGTCAGCGGGATGTGAACCAAGGCCCGGGGCAGCAGCGCCCGCACCAGCTGCGTGACCCACCTCAGCCCGGGGCAGGCCCGGCTGGGCCGGGACCCTGCCTCCCCTCCCGTACGCCGTGCCCTGTATGACAGACACCAGCTCCCACTCCAGGCACCCCACGCTCTTCACAGCTGGGAACGGCAGCGGCTCCTCTCTCCCCTGCGTCCAGGCTGCCTGGGTGCTCCATTCGTTCCATAAGAAAAGAGCGGTCCCCGCCAAGAAGAGGGGACAGGGCCGTGCTCTGACCGGCAGGGGACAAGCCGAGGCAATGCCCAGCCCCAGCCCGGTTCCGGGCGCGAGGACCTGGGCTGAACAGACATAAACTTTCCCCGTTCTGGCGGAGGAGGACGAAGCTGGGCGGGCTTCCCCTCACCCCTGGGCGGGACGGACAACACATGCCCGCAGCGCTCGCTGGCTTCCCCGCCCAACACCCGNGCCCCTGCCGCCGCCCGGCCCTGCCGCCGCCGCCTCCATTTCCTCCCGGGGCCGCGGGCAGGCCCCAGCCCCACCGCCGGGAAGGCGAGGAAGGTGAAGGCCGCCGCGGGAACTGCTCGGTTCGGCTGCGAGAAGACGCAGCGCCGCACCCGGCCGCCCGAAGGCGGGAGGGAGGGAGGAATGGTGGGCGGGCTGGGCAGCTCTGCCCTCCCCTCTCCTCCCCGCCTCTTCCCTCCTTCCCCTCGAGTGTGGCTTTCCAGCCGGACTCACGTGTATACGTGTTTTGGGTTGTTAGGTTTGGGTTTTTTTAACGTTTAAAACATCTTTCGTAGGTCACCAATGCTCGTGTTAAAAAAAACATATACATAGATCTGGAAATCAGAGAATCATTTATATTGGAAAAGACTCTAGGATCTTCTAGTCCAACCATTTCCCCAGCACTGCCAAGGCCACCACTAAACGGTGTCCCCCAGGGTCACATCCATATGGTTTTTGAATGCTTCAGGAAGGTGATTCCACCACTGGCCTGAGCAGCCTGTGCCAGTATTTGACAACCCTTTCCATGAAGAAATTTTCCCAAAAACCTGACCTAGATCTCCTCTGGTGCAATTTGAGGCTGTTTCCTCTGGACCCATCACTTGCTACTTGGGAGATGAAATCAATCCTTGCCTGGCTACAACCTCCTGTTAGGTAGTTGTAGAGATCAAGGGTCCCATTCCATGTGTCTCTTTCTCCCTGATGTTTCTCCAAACACCTCTTACTATTTCTTCCATTTTCTGAAGCCTGCCATCAGGCAGGAAAGTTGCCCTCAGTCAGGCAGGAATGAAACAGAAAACCTAAAAGCATCTGGCAGAGCCAGGCATTCCCCAACCCCTCACCCTGATATCGTAGACACAGGGCAGGTGTAGGCTCCAGGAGAAGAGGAAAGCTGCCCTAAAACACTGTGAAGAACAGCAGGAGTGGGAAGGCAGGTGTTGTCTTAATGCTGCTTTCCACAGCCTGTAGCCAAGCTTCTCCAAGCTCCTTTCCTCCCAAAGGCTCTGCATAGTGCACACAGTCACTGCACACAGCTGTGCACTCAGCTCCGCTCTCTGGACAAGAAAGATGCCCACCTACAGAACTCTGATACCTGCAAACCCCATCAAAACCAGGTGCTGGTGATGAGCCTCTTTTTAACATCTATTTAAACATCCTTTTGAGGACGTATTGCAGTCTTACAGTGCACTCCTACCTGTTAGAGGAGGATTTAGTCCCTCTGATCCATGCCTTTTCAGACTTGACTACCGTAGTGCACTTTGCTGAAGCCTGACCAAGGAAGTCCAAGGATTCTGTCACTGGTACAGATACCATGCCCAACCTGTGGAGCAGAACAGGCTAATGCAAATGTGTTAAAAACCATCAGTTCAGTGCTACGCTGATGGCTGCTGGTCTCCAGTGAAGCAGCAGAAACATAGATCTCACTGGGAACCACTGGCCAAAAGCCAGTAATCAGAAACCCAATTCTCTGCCTGACTCTATGTTTGTATCAGCACCTCGGGACACCGCATTCTTGTGTGTCCCTTCCTCTCTACCTGGGAAGTACAAATGATTGTGACAGTTACCTTGTTAGCAAAGCACGTTGGAAATCTGTGGCTGTCACCAGTCTGAGTCTTGCACAGGCTAGAAAGCTGCTTCTTTCTTCAGGTTTCAGTGATGACTACAGTTGCAGCTATGCGTAGATTTATTAATAAGCAGTCTCCAGCTGTGGAACCAATTCCTGCCAGATTATCAGGCTCAACTTAGGAATTTTAACCTTTCAAGTATGTTGTTACTGACATGTATAATAATTAATCCAGTACAAAAGAGACCAATTTTCCAAATGAAGCACAGTTAATAAGCTTTGTTGTCAGTAATCAGGCCTGAAAACGTCTGATGAGGTTGAAGAATACGTTGCATAGGCAACTGTACTGTTGGATTATACAGTTGCTAGTTCAGGCCAACAGGATTCTTGCTACTAATAATGCTAAACTGTAGTGGAGTTTAGTGTTTCAAATAGGCAGCAAAATCGATGTGTGAGTCTGGGTTCTTTTGAATACTAGGAAATTTTTACATTGCCAGAGAGATGTAAAGAATAATTGAGCTGGTGAAAAGCCACCCTGCTCTCTCTGGGACCTTCTAGAGTGTCTTTCCCAGATATATGATGCTAAAGCCAATGGAAGTGATCTAACCTTTTTTTCTATCAAGACATAGGCCTAAACCTAAAAAATTCATCTTAATAATATGTTCAATGTTTATGCCACTAAGAAAAGGGGTATATGTCCTAATAACTCTTGTATGTCTTTATTCCAGGTTTGACATTTCTCCTGGAATGGTCTTACAAAAGATCCACATTTGCAGCTGGGCCAGTCAGGGAAGACCAGGTGTAGCTCATTCAAGCATTTTAAGAAGTTATCTGTCAGTGGCAGGCTGTTTTGACTGCCCTTGGTATAAGTTAATTCCAAATAGCATTTAAGCATACAAAAATGTTTAAATAAGCTCCTGTCTTGGACAAGATAAGTAATCATCCATACTGCAGTTTGCAGTTTTGAACACATCCAGCCAAATCACACTGAAAGAACCTTCATTTTCCTTGACCTTCCAAGCTCATCCTATTCAGCAGAAGCCTAGGCTTGCCCATATTGTTAAATTTACGCTATGTTTATTTTTTGTTCTTTGCTGTTATTTCAGGTTTAAATCCAATGCCAATTACTGGGATTAGTCTGGGTAGCCCTTTTTAGTCATGCTTTGTTTCCATAAGAGCTGACCTTAAGACATGTCACCTGCTCAGCATCAAGTACTCATGAAGATTTAAATAAATCTTATTTAAATCAGCAGAAAGACATGCTTTTCCTAGTGCAGTGCCAGTATTAGTGAAATCATCTATCGGCTTCATGACTGCATTTCTGAGGCATGACTGATCACCAAAGGAGATCTCTTGGGTACCAGTACCTTGATTTGCAGGTCAGACATGGCACCTTTCATAAGCAATACATTTATTAGGGCGTGATCTTCATCACCAGATTCTGTCTCTTTCTGGAGCTTAAGGGAGCTTATTTAAATGTGGTTTGGGTTGATACCAGATATAACATATAGAATACTTTGCGGCCTCTACATTATTAAGAGACACTGTGGAAATAAAAAAAAAAGGCAGGCCGATGAATGCAGGGAGGTACAGCTTCATACAGATGCAGGATTTACTAATATGGCATAAATATCATACATAAAGTAGCATGTGTTCCCTGGATTATTTTTTAATATAAAGTAACTTTAACAAAGAATAAAGTGCATGTCAAAAATAGCTCTTGCATAGGAAAGATTGAGGTGTGTGGAGGGGCTGGGGGGGCCTAGGGCTGATATCAGTAGCAAAATCATACTGGCTGTAGGTGGGGTAAGATCAGATCCATAAACAGCAAATGCTCATTTGAAGATTAAGTTAACTTTTTATTTTGGGTTAGAAGCAAGTTTTACCTCATGGTGAGTGCCTTGGAATTCTTAAATCTTTGCATATCATTACACCATTTGATTGCCCTTTGAGAAGGAGACAAAAAGTTTAGATTGAGGTAAGTAGGTCATTAGCTGAACCGTCTAATTTATCTTCTATTCTTCAGACATTTAGTCTGAGCTGGTAGTTCGAAAAGGGAAAACAAAGGGAAAAGGTGAAGTTTATTAATAGCAAAGAACGAAACGTGCTGCTAGGACTGGACTAGAGTAGCTGAGAACTACATTTAATTATCAAATCAATGTCAATTAAAATTGAACCTAATGATTCAAAATTAATTATGTAGGTCATAAAATGAGTGCAGCCAATCAACAAATTATCATGTCAATGTAGCAAAGTAAGTCAATTCTTTAAATAAAAATCAGAAATAACAATTGAATTTTAAGTCCCAGCAATGGGTGTTTTCCAATGTAGAGAAATTAAGACAATTGACTGAATCCCTTATTGTTCAAAGCAAGTTACTGTATTGCAAAGTGACCTGCTACAATCTTTTAACCCTCCCCATTCCCCACTGCCCAAATCAGACAACTGGATTCACCAACTTTCATATTCTCTCTATGGCTGGGAGAGTCAAACTGGCAAGCAGCTGAGTCTTAAATTCACCTGTTGCATTCCCCAAGGGACAAGTAATTTCCAGGCTGTTTCCAGGTAACAAAGTTGCTGTGACCCTGCAGGTACGGCGCTCACGGTCGCATCTGTGACTTAGGCTCCAGTGAGGGCAAGCTGCAGGTGCCCATGCACCTGCCAGTGCTGTGCCTTGCTTTGAGAGGAGCTGCAAGATTGGCATTGTACAGATGGAGAGCACCAGAGCTGCTCCAGGCTCAGAGAAAGAAGTAAGGCAGATTTTTAGGTGGGTTTTTTTGTCATTGTTTCTCAAAAGGGATTATTGTGTGGAGGCAGCTGTGCTACACTGTACCAATACTTCTCTTTGCTAGTGTTTGAGATTACACTCTAAAATATTGAAAAAACACCTAAAGACAGCATGCTAAGCAGAAGACACAATTCCTGACGTATCTGATACCAGGAGTGCTGCTGTAGCAAGGGTTAGAAGAGTGGTTGTCTCCTGCTTGATTATCCCCACATTAGAAAACTCACCAGTTTAGGTAAGCAGAAACACCTGAAGGAGGCTGAGGGGTCACTTGGGTCACAGGGGTGTGAGATTATAAAGAGAAAGAGAGGTGGAGGCAGGCACAGAACCTGGGTCCTATTTGCTAACGAGTGTAGGTAGGATTAGAGTGTTTATGTTACATTAAGTGGAACGGCTTTCACAGGGACATTGAGTGCATCAAATAATTTATAACCTGCTGTTTAGGGCTGGCTCTTGGGAGGTGGCAGGTGTGGTATCTATCAGGAGGAATTTGAACATTTGTCTCCCATATCCTTATAGCTCAATAATTAACTAGGAGCTGTACCACTCTTGTGAAGGCAAGAAAAAAGTGTTTGTGCCAGAAATTCAAGGAGATGCAAGTCTGAAAGGGTTATCCTAAAATGACAGGCATTGCTCAACAATCCAAACTCGGGAGGGCAAGTCTGTGAGAGGTGGGACTTCACAGCTCTTGGCACATCCTCCTGACCAAGGCACTGCAAGAGCAGTCTGTGCTCTGACCACAGGGAGTGACTCCCCACGGAGGGCCCATGTCCTCCTGCATGATGTGGCCCCTGTGCCATACCTCAAAGTGTGGTCCTCTGGGGGCATGGTCCTCATCCAAGAATAAATTTGGAGCTATTTATATGTGACTGTTTCCAGTGGAAATTAAGAGCCCGTCATTTTACAGAATCTGGAGCCTACTCCATAGTTTCCTTTACTCTTTAAAAGAAACAAACAAAAAGGCAAAAAAAAAGCTCCTCACTCCCCAAAAGAAGAGAAACACAAGTTGAAAATTCTTTGTGTTTTTAGGGGATTATTTTGCTGCCTTCTTGAATATGAGCTGTTAACTATGTTACCATGTGTCCTTGAACTTACCATGCATGTTCACATGCTACAATACAAAAAAGAAAAAAGGGACAAGGAACTTCCCCAGTCACCATGTAGACAGAAATAGGGATGGGAGGAAGAATTAAGAGGGAGAATTTGGATTGTTTTGAAGAATGGGGCCTTTGGAGTAGCAACACTGAGGTGAAATGAATTCTTCAGTCACTGAAACTTATGTTGAAGTTTCTTGCCCTTGAAAAACAGAGACATCAGGTCCACAAGATGTAGCTTCACCTTGATTCTCTGTGGCAAATTTTATTTCCTTCAGCTTAATGTTTCCCAAGATACTAGGGCACAGCCAGTCTTGGGCTGCAACAATAAAATCTTGTTCTCACTAAGGTGAGAACACATGGGAGACTGTCTATTTGAAAATGCCCATTTGTAAAGTAAGTGTAGTTTAACAAGTTATGGCAACCACCACCAAAAAGAGCCCTGAAAATATAAGGGGTAGGGTAAATATGGAAAGTTTTAGTGACACTGCTTTCAGCCTCACTACAAGGAAAATGCGTGAGAGCATAAGATGATTTTCAACATTTAATGTAAAACTTTGAGATCTCCCGAAGTATAATGGATGGTTGCCAACTAGCCTCTTCATTTATTCAGTTCACCCAAAGAGCAGTTGATGTTTTGGAACTGTGTGACCACCAGATATTCACCAAACCTTATGTCAGGACCAGCCGTGATAGATCAACCATGAAAAGCATTGTGTTTTATCTCCAGAATTTCTTCACCTAAGAAGAGGGAGAATGATTTTACGTCTTCTTGCTATGTATTCAACTTAAATGAAAGAAGGTTAACAAGATGAAATTCATATTCACAGATGATCTCTGACAAGTATTATAAGATACTCAGTTACAAAGCATACAGTTAAATGAATAAGTCACCTATTGCTATTGCAATTGGTATTTGATAAAAGGCAATATTGAAGGTGCCAGCTTTATACTTCAAGCAAAGAAAAAAGTCGTTGTTTAATGCTTTATATCCATCACTGTAGTGTTTAAGAAAGTATCATGATGTGTTTTTTCAAGTGATGTTGCTCTAAATGGCAAAATCTACACCTGAGCTCAAAATGATGAAATGAAATAAAAAACGAGTAAGCCAAGCCAAGATGTTGTTTTCAAGTGTGAACTAAGTATTGTAAGTACATTTTTTAGTGGTTCAAGATACCATATTGTAGGACAGATCCCACAGACTCTTTTCTCAGTTCTTTTAAAAATATTGTGGGTAGCCCATATCAGCTGTATTAAGCATTCCTCTCTTACCATATAACAGCACAAATTCTCATTAAATACTTTCTTTTTTGACCATTTGGAGCCAAACCTTTCACTTTCTTAGGCTGTCAGCTCTTGCTGCAGGGCACTAGATCCTCTGTTCACCTTCAGGCTCTGCTCACAATAATCTTTGAGAATTACAACTATTTCTTTTTTTCATATAAGGAACACCCCTGCATTTGGAAGCATCACACCACTTGGGCAGGCATTTTTCCACAGCAACACTGTCTTTCTTCTAAGTTGTATCCCCAGAAAAGAAGGAGGCTGCCATCCATCCATCCATCCATCCACTTACCAATTCACTCTAGATATTCTGTCCTTTTATATTTTACATCATTTAACTAGTGGGCTTTCCTGGTTTGAAAAAATCCCTACCAGAGCAGTTAGCATGTACTTTGCTGTGACATCCTTATTTCCTAATTTACGCATCTTTATTGAGCACTCACTTCATTAAGGAAACCATGTCACTGAGCAGTGACTCATTGATCCAGCCACTGCAAAGAGGGCAGATTATTTTCTCCTTCAGGAACGATAAGCAACAGCAACTCACTGAGCCTCATTCTCTTGGATAACTCGTGGTCCACATTGTGCCTTGCACTGTTGCACTGTTGTTGTCTGAATGCACTCCTGTTACAAAAGTTATTGGGTCATATCAGCTTCTGCTGTTCTCTTGATATTGCTGGAGTTAGAACAGGAAAAATAATTTTGGCTATGTTTTTTCCAAACAGAAGGCAGGGAGCTCTGCTTGATTTCTCCTTTTTGTTGCTGTTGTTGTTGTTGTTATTGTTGTTGTTGTCACACTGTAGTTATTATGAGGCTATCCTTAAGCCATTGCACACAGATTTCACCTTATCCAACTCCTTCACACAGGAGAAATCTCTCTTCTTCACTAGCATTTTCTGACTGGATAAGTGAAGTACTTTATTGATTCCATGGCACAAATAAAGCTGCTTTAAAAAAGTGCTTGATAATGGTAGTTTGATATAGAAGTTACTTCAAGACTGCCTTTCAGAGTTGCAAGGAAGACCAGGAACTGCAGCAGCAGCACTGTTTTATGCCAAAATCTCAGCAAATTGCTAGAACCTGCCAGGCTACACTGTGAAGTAAATGTATATTTTTTAAAATATAAAACCAGCAGAAATTGGATACACAACTACATAGAACAGAGGATATTTAAAAAATTTTTTTCAAATGATAGCTTGAGTTTTGGAAATATATCCAATATACTGTCTAGAAATTTTTTCTCTAAAAATTTTCTCTATTATGCCTCATGAAGCTATATCATGGTCTTTATTGGCTTCTTTATTGTTGTACTCATTTATCTTACTGTATTTCATCATAGACGAATTGATTTTAACTTTACATCATTCCTCACTATCCCATTAAACACTATCTTCTTTAGACACTCTGTTGCCAGCTGGGAATACGATAACTCTGTCAACAGAAAGAAAAAGAAAATTGAAATTGCATGCAATTAATTCTCCTGTCTCAGGACTATTCATCCAGCTAAATAAATGTAACATGATCTCCAGTTTCATATGACTTCATGATAGGCACATACCTCTGGCCCTCATAAATCTCTGCAGTGATAAACTAAACAGGATTCGCCGGTTTGTTTTATATTAACAAATTAGGAGATGCGGTCCTAATGTGTCATCTCTGCTAAACCTCTCCCCAGTGACATGTACTTAGGAGAAAGGTACCTGATATAACCATTGATGGCTGCCTGTTTTGGCTTTTCCTCCTCCTTTAACAATTAAGTCTTTCCAGGTAAAACCCTAAATTCTCTGCTCACTTTTAAGTGGAGTGCCTTACAGCAAATTATACTGCAGAGTAACGTCTGTCTTCTCCACTTATATGGTAGAGAGGCTCCAGCCTCCACATTTTTCTGAAGTAGGGCTGAGAGAGGCAGGGACTGCATTTGATAAAACATGAGGGGTAGAGTGGTCCTCTGCTGAGTCAGAAAGTAGTTTTCCCTGTGGATAAGATCTCTGCTCTGTTCTTTGTCATTATTTCCTTCAAATTCTCTCTCAAAATTTTTGCCTTCTTTTTTGGCTTTGCAGTAATTCCTTCTTTATCTTGGAGCCTTCAGAGCCAGCAGATAGTGCAGCAGTTCCCATTTAAGACAGACAAGATGCATTCTCAAGATGTGTTGTTATAAAGGGGAAAAGCAAGCTGGCCTTCCTGCATTTTGTGCACAATGTTGCTAGCATTGAGAGATGTTCAGGTGCTTAATTATCACAGGGAAAAACTGCTCATAGTTTAAACCAACTCAAGACTGAAGTAGTTTATTGAATTATTAACAGCACATAATTGATCAGCAACTGGTGAAAAATATATTCAAGAGCTATACCAACAGATAAACCTCAACATTAGACACTCACAAACTGTTACTGAACTAGAAATTTTTGAACACCCTTGTATAACTAATCTCCAAATGCTCAAATTCTGCACAGGGAGGGACAAGTGCCTACCCCTCTGTCCACAGTAAGGGGTTCCCCTCCTGCCCACTTCTCCTTTGGGGGATGTGTGTGCTCTGGCTGTGTGTGATCCCCCACTGCTCCCAATACTTCCTGAACCCTCATGCCACCAAGTGAGCCCTGTTGGACCACAGGTGCACGGTCTGCACTACATCCAGTGGGTCACCCCTACTTGGTTCTGGCTGTGTCCCCCAATCCACATGGGTGCTGCAGTGCTAGAGCTGAGCAAGGCCCCTGTCGCTGTCAAACCCTGCTCTGTTGTCATCACCAGGGCACTACCCTCTGTTGCAAATTTTGGTGCATCTTTTGCACTTCTTTTCAAGCTCAGTCTATTTCAGAAGACTCCAGTTTCCTGGTTACTGTTAAATCCTGGTGATGGTCTTCTTCATCTATAAGCAGCACCAGTTTGGGCAAGCATCTTCTCAAACAGTTTCTGGTGTTCCACTCATGTGTGTTGTTGACACTCGACTTCCTGTCTTACCAGGCTATTTTGTCAAGGGTGGTCCACAAAAACATCCCCCACACAATATTTTGCTGTCAAGGAATACTTACTAAGAAGAGAAAGTAAATACAGATGGAGGATAGGAACTCCCAAAATGTCTGTATTCCTGCCACCACACTATCATTCTCCCTCATTTGTCTTGTCTTGTCTAGCTGGTGCATCATATTATGGGAGGTCTTTTTCTATGCATTTATGTCTAATGGTGTGTCTACATCTTGGACTGGAACTTTGGCCCCTGTTGGGCCTGGAAAGGGCTGAGCAACACACAGTTCCCAGAGCAGACATCAAGCGAGCAGAAGTGCTTATTAATGGGGTCCTTCCCCAGGCAGGGAGAGCTTTCTTGATTCAAGGTTTGGCCCTCATGGAGCAACTAAACTCAAGAAGATAATGTGTAAATAGGGTGTTAATGGATACTAATTAATTCTGCATCTATAACAAATGCCACCGTGCTTCTGCAAGCAGACCTTTGGGAAAGGATAACAATTAAAAAAAACTGATTCAAATTTATTTGAGAAGGAGATTAAAAGTTTTTAAAAGACATTCAACTGTAAAATGGTTCCTTCAAAGGAAAACCTGCCTTTTGTTTACCTGTGATTCTTCTCAACAGTGGCTTACAGGCAGACCAGGCAGATCTTTTGCCATAGAGAAAAGATGTATGTGTTCTGTGCACAAAGGGCTCTAGGGCTCAGTTGTGGAGAGAAACAGCTTCTGAGGGTGAGATGCACTTTTCAGTAGAGGCTGTGGACAAGACATCACTACTGACAGACAGGTTTGGACCCTAATCCAAGTAGTAGGATTAGTATTAATGGCTCTTAGTTTATCGTTGGATTACAGTCTGGTCTGATTCCTAGACCCAGAAGTGCATTTCCATGAAACTTACAATTCCAATCTTTTCAGGCCAATAGAATTCTCTAACAGCTGAGAAGTTTTGCTTTTACTACAGTAAAGCTTTTGTGGAGTGATATAATCTAATAAAATAAAAAAAATTCTCAGGCCAGTGAGTGTCAAGGCATAACCACTTTGGCCAAAGGACAGCATAAAAATTAGCTTAAGTTTTACAGCTTAAGTCAGGAGTCAGAAGGTGTACAACAGTTCATACAAATGACATTTAATGTGTCAAAGAAGCAGTCACTTCATTTTCAGTACCAGCAGTACTCTGTAAATATATAGTTGACTTGAAACAGAATGAGAAAAATTAATTGCTTTCATATTAAGTAATTCAAATTACTTAAGAAGAAAAATACAGGTATCTCCAGCAATAATTGTAAGGGATAGTGTTTGCGTACTTACTCATTTTGAATGGCACTCAACTCAGATGTCTGACAGGATTAAGTGCTGATAAGTATGGCTAAGGGAAGCAGAGCTTTGGGTTAAACTCTTTGCTCCTCACTCAATGATAAGTGACACATAAGCTGGAGTGTCCACAGGCCTGAGCTCCAGTTATTGAAGCACTCAGCTTCCCAGATGCATTGGTTTTTGTGTATCATGTTTAAGTCAGGCAGATGATGGGTCATATCACCCAGCACAGGGTGGATGGGTCATATGATACTGGACTAGATTAATGTAGCCTGGTGATTTCTTCTCTCTGGCTGGTGGGTTTAGAGTGAGTGATCTTCGAGGAAACATGGTCAGGTAGTAAAAATGGTCTGGGATTGGCTCTCCCTGTAGTCAGTGCCTGGTGAGACAAACATTTATTTTCAGCTACACTCTTCTTATATAGTAATGGAGATGTAGTATTTGGGTATTTGCCAGAAATCTGAGATGTATGGTATGCATGTTAACCTAAATCCTTTACTCTAGTAATCAGTGTACAGTGTCCACAGACTGCGGTGATCCCTCTATAAACACAAAATTATGATTTACATTTAGCTATACTCAAAGAAAATTACAGCTACAAATGCAATCATTCAGATTTAGGAGGCATGGATGAACAAGTGTCAGCATTATAATACAGCTATTAAAATCAAATTTGTTCAGCTGATGGTGTGAAGTATGTGTCAGCCACTCCAGCATTTGACTCAGAGACCACCTGGAAATTTATGGCAGGGCTAAGATGCCAGGAATGACTCATGCTGGATAAATCCTTGATGAAAGCTCAATTGCAGATACTTGATTGAGTTATCCCACCAGTTGCCTAAGCAGAAGAGCATACTGCTTCCCTGTCCAGCTGGGGCGACGCCAAATAAAATTAAGCCAAGTCAGAGCTCCAGGTTAAAGATCTTTTCAAATGTCTCAAAATCTAGAAATTATACTGATCCTTTGTCCCACTGTAGCCAAATACAGCCCATTGCTACAGCACGGTTTCCATACAGCACAACATGGTAGGTACAAACTGCTTCATTTCAGAGGAATTCACACTTCTCTGGCTGAATGAAACAGACATAAAATCACATTTCTCCAAAAATTACCCAAGAATGCGAATATTCAGATTACTGGTCTAGTTTCCTAACTTCACCATTAGCATCTGTCCTCCATTTTGGTACTCTCGGTTAATTCTTGTCTTTGAACTCCTGCCCTGTGGGACATGCTTTTAACTGATCCCCTTGAAATATTTACTTGCTGGCCTACTCAGCTTTAAGACCATGGCTTTATAGCTGTAAAGTATAGCAACCCAACCACAAACAAAAACATAAGATTGACAATTCTGTACTTACTTGACATTCTGACAACCAAATCAGCACCTATAGCGGGTGTCAGTTTTAGAAAAGTGTGATATGTGCTGGTAAAGCAAAGTTTGGGCACACAGCTCTGAGTGCCGAGTGGAGCCTTGCCAATGTAAAAACCAAAATGAGACAAGCTTCCACGGTTTGGACCACTTCTTTGTGCTGGAAAGGTAAACAAATGTTAACTAAAACCACATCAAACACAGCCTTGTACTCAACGTAAGTAGGCGCTGTCATATGTACCAGAAGATGAGTGGGGGAGATGTCTGCAGGCTCTGTAGAAGGTTTGCCTAATAAATACCCTCCATTTTCTGCAGCTTTCCTCATCTTTCCAAACAGGCTGTGGGTGAGGTATTGAAAGCCCTCAGAGCAGGAGAAGGCTTTGTACAAAGTACTGCTGAGCTGCGGAGGGGGAGAGGCATGAGCAAGCAGAAGCAGCCAGTTGGGATGCACTCGGGAACTGCTCGATGGTGACATTTTGCAGACTCTGTCCTTGCTGTCTGCAATAACTACTGATTTCATTGCAGAAATCATGTACAAAAAGGAAACCAGCCTTTCACCTTTTCTGCCCATTGATGCCAATTTTTCTTCTTATTCATTTATCAATCACAGTGTGTTTTATTCTAAAATTATGGGTGTCATAATATTGCTGCTGCTAAATATATGCCAAGCCTCCTTACTCACAGTAAAAAATCCTCTTGTTTCTCATCGACCCCCCACAATAAAAAAACCTCTTGTTTCTCATTGACCCCCCACTAAAGCTTCATTTTTAACTTGCTTGTGAATCACTGTGGGCACTGGAAGTCACCCTAATTTTCTCTCTTCGTGCAGAGAACTCAGGACCTTAAATCAGGAACTTTATTTATGCAGTAAAAGTATGGCTCATTAATGTGGCTTGGTGTTGATATATCCATTGGCAGAGCGGCACCTTAGCTAACGCCTTTGAAATGAAACATACAGCAGAAAAGAAAGTTCTGATTTAAGGAAGCTGAATGTGTTCATAATGTAACACCCTCATATATTTGAAATTTTAGTTTTCAACACTTTTCCCATTCTTGTCTCATACTGCACAGCTGTGATAAAATACTATTTTCAGCTAGAAGTTGTGATTTTTTTTAATGGAGTTTGAATGAGTTAATTTTTATCTCATCTTTAAGTATTAAGCCTCACTTGATGCAAATGAATAGCTCCATAGGCTTCACTGTAGGCAAGAGTTGCTGAAAGAAGACCCAGAGTACACTTAGGGTACTCCATGGTAAAGGGTGAAATAAAGCAGCAGATGGTTTATTGTGCATGAAAAGGAGGAAAGAAAGGTTCAGGTAGCATCCAGTATTTTATGTAAGGTAGAAGTAGATTTTACCCACCCAACATGATCACATGCCACTTTTCCTATGCTAATACAAAACAAAAAAATCCTACTCCTAAACTCAGATATGTTTAAATACATTGAAAGAGGCTATTGTATAACAGGCTGTGTGAGAAAAAATGAGAATTTTGGCAGGTAGTGAATCACCTGAGGAAGAAAGCAGGAGACTGTGCTTTTCTCACCAAATTACAGTGAACTATCACTGACAATCTGGTAATAATTTAATAGTATTCTCTTGTAAAAAGATAGCAAATTATTAGGATTTAAAAGGAGTGGTATCTCATATGTTAATATTGAAAAAAATAATAGCAAATAGTGAATCTATAATGACTCTCTAAGATCCCATAATTCTGCAGCATGGGAGTGATTTGGATGCAAGATCTGTGATAAGCATGGCAAGAGATACACTATTGGTGAACAATAATTTTAAGTTTGGTTAAAGTGTTGAAAGACAGAAAGAAGATAGTTAATATGAAAATGTGCAATCCTTCAGAGTATCTTTACCTTCTCTCATTTTACTCTCTACCTCTGATGAGCCCAGCTCACACTTTGTGGGGCTCTGTTTTCACATTTCTGTGACTACATTGGCTTAAATAAATTCCACCAAACACAAACCTGCTTCTTGCTGCCATCAAAAATAAAACACCATCCTCCTTTTATGAGCAAATTTAACAAACACAGAGAGTCCTTTTACTCCAGGATTTCATGGGCTTGGGTAGAAAGCAGGGCCACTGCAAATAGGAGCTATGGGCTTCCTGGAACCCTGCATTTGCTTGTTAATGAAAGCCTGGGATGATTTGCTGTGAGAAACCATCATCACAAAGCTTGCTGCAATGTGCTTTAGCTCCCACAGAGGATATAAATTATACAGTCAGAGGGACTAATCTCTTTGAATTCTATCCCATCTTGAAACTCCCATTTCCAGTTAAGACAGTGAGAATCTGACAGCTGAGTGTCTGCTCCAGCAATGTCTGACCTCTCCTGACATCTCCCTACTCAGATTATTGCCCCCAAAAGGCTATGATGAGGCAAAGACAGCCGTCTCTCCCAGGGGAAGGAACAAAGGGTGAACTAATGGTGTTGGGGTCCCTTGGCTGCTCCAGTGCCTCTTTACATGTTCAGGACACACAGCTGTGTAGCTGACAAAGTCGATGAAGTCTGGCTCCCTTTTTCTTTGTGAGAAAGCAGGTGTGTCTCCTCCCTGACTGTTCTGAGATGCTCTCACCAGGAACATCATCCGTCATCCTTTTAGTGTGCAGTGCAGCCACTGAGGGACATTATGAGATGAGGTGGGATGCTGGGACAATAATACCTTCTGAAGCTCTTTATGTCTCATATCCCACAATGAAGCCATTGCCTCCCAAGCATGTCTAGTACATAGAATCATAGAATAGTTAGGGTTGGAAGGGTTCTTAGAGATCATGTAGTTCCAACCCCGCTATGTTAGAAGTCGCACAACTGAATATATATTTGCTTCAGCAGGCCCAAAGTCTATTTAAAAAAAAAAGAGTTCAGAAGGACTCTGCATTTCTCAGTCTGTGATCTGGTTAGAAAGCATTGCCATTAGAACTTGCACAGAGAAAACCAGGCAGAGTTTTCCATAGTCAAATGCAACGATTAAATCAGGAAGAAAGGAGAAACACTTTCTGTTGAGAGTAGATCTGTATCTTTTCTACAGCCACACCCACTATAAAATGAATTAAGAGGTGGATGGCTTTCCTTATGTCACGTGAAGGTAAATGTAGTAAAATGGTCCAGGACCTGTTCAGTATGGAAGTTCACATCGTTTCTAATTAGAAGGCAAACTTTATTTCCCAAGCTGCCATGAGGAGAAATAACTTCCAAACACTCAGCAAGCCCTACTACAAAACTGAATTTTCTGTTGCTCTGTCACTTGACCATGCACAGCATCTTCTTTTCATCTCTCACTCTTTCCTCTCGGTCAACTCTTCTAGAAAAGCAGCTTTGACGGAGAGTTCTAAGGGTTGGAGAACGGGGTCCCTAATCATGGGGTGGGGGTTTCTCGTCACGGCGGGCTGAGCCGCGGCGCGGTGGGGGCGGCAGTGCTTGTCCGGCAGCGGGAGCGACACCGGGAGCGACAGTGGGAGCGGTGCTTGGAAGCGACAGTGGGAGCGGTGCTTGGAACCGCCCCAGCGCCCATTGGCTCGGCGGCTCCATATGGGGCTCGGTGCGGCCCCATAAAGGCGCCCGTCCGCTCGCCCGTCCGTCCATCGCCGCCCCGCCATGCCCTCGCCGCCGCCCGCCCTGCCCTGGCTCCTGGCCGCCTGCTGCCTCTGCGCCCTCCCGCGGGGCTCAGGTACGTCCCGGCACCGGGGCCGGGGTAATGCGAGAGAACCCGCGGAAAGGGTCGGCTCCTCTAGAGGAGCGCCGTCGGGGCTGGGCTCCGCGGCATCCCGACACACCCGTGTCCCGTCCCGCAGGGTTCCCGCAGCCTTTCTCGCGCTACCGGGACGGTGTGGAGCTGCCCCAAAACCAGGTACGTCTGTCATTGTCGTCTGACAGCGATGCGCGGTGGAGAGGTAGGGCAGAGACGGGGAAGGTGGAAAACGAGACTCGTCTGTGGTAGGGAAATGAGGTAGGAAATCGGCAACGGACTGGCAATGCCTTATTAAATACCCTGGGGGGGTTGGTGAAGAGAGGAGGGAGGCTGGCGCCCTGTGCCGCCCGCAGCGGCAGGTGGAACAGGTACGGGCGGGGATGTGGCGTGCAGCCGGGTGCAGAATAGGATACCCGGGTCAGCAAAAGCCAGACAGGCTAATAACGAGCTAGTCCCGATTTATCGAGTGAAAACACAGGTCCGAAGGTATGACAGACTCGCTGTTAATGCCTATTCTTTACTTTTTAAAGCAACTGGCACTGTGTTTCAGTCAGTGGATGGAAATGTCCGATCAACCCCAGGTAACTTGGCTCTGGTAATGTGTTTGATCTGCTGAGACTCTCTCTTCCAGACGCGCTAATTGTCCTGTATAACCCGGAGCATCGATGTCTGCAGGTGGCAGAGCCTCTGCCAGAGAGCCAGCAGCTCTGGAGAGCAGAGCTAGTTTGTTGGTGTATGTGCTCTTCTCCTTGAGAAGCTAATGCCGACCTAAAGGAAAGCACAGGTTTTTTTCCCCTTCTTGCCATGCCAGTAGTAGCTAACACCGAAGCAAAAAGTGCCGGACAGTTCTGCAGGAGTTAATGGTCCTGTGTGGTCCTGGCTCGGTGCTTGGTGGGTGGATGGGTTTTTTCTGGGGTGCTCAGAGGAGAGGGGAGGAAGGGGAAGTTTTCACAGATAATCTCTGCTGGCCCAGAGCTTATAAACACTTAAAAGAAAATCAGAATGTGAAATATCAGCTGCACTGCATTTAATATTGACCCCAAGGGTCATTTTCAAAGTGGGGAGAAAAATATTTGCAGGATCAGGAAGTATTTGGAAATTTTGAACATTTTGTGCTGATTTTTTTCTTTCTGAAATCTTAAGTTTTGTGAACCAAAACTTGTAGAAAACAGTTCCCAGAGCCCGTTTTTCATGTGTCTTACACCTCACTTGCTTTGAAGCTGTAGTTCTCATCTAATGTGATTGTATGCATAAGCAAATCCCTGTCCCGTGGCAATGAGTATGGGACAGCATATTTCAGTATTCACGATTAAAGATTATAGTATTGATTGACTGAAATGCTTGTAGGTGAAAATGAGCACAGATTAAACATGCCACAAACCAAAGCTATCCCTAGAACAATTAGCATAGAAAAATGTATTTTAAATATAAGAAGTTGATTTAAATCTCTTTATAGCACCAGACTGCATTGACAACTGCTGTATTGTGTGTATTCTCCTCAAAAGAAAGACTAATTTTTCAGCTCATGACAGCATCAGTAAGTTTTCCCCTGCTCTGAGTGTTTTTGGCAAACTGTGCTCAATCTAAGTTGGTCTGGGATCAGAATCAAGCCTGTTTTCTATCAAACCATGTATACCACATTCTCCCAGTAAATGTATTAAAACGTATTGTTTGTTTTTTCAGATCTCCAGCACCGTTCTGGATCTCTGTTATTCCATTTTCAACAGCATGCATAAAAATGAGGTGAGGTGCAATTGCTTCTTTTGTTTCAAAGCACCCCCGTCTTAAACTTGTAAAGCAACCACTCCACAAACAACTTGACATTTCTCTCCAAACAATAACGTATAATCTAAGAGTGTGATGGTTTAAGAGATGTAGGAGAGTATATAAAGATTTTCTTCTTGTTAGTAGTTTGCAAGTAATTCTTAGTTACTTTAAATAATTTATATGAAACTGCTGTTTTTTACCAATTTAGAGCTCAAGAACCAAAACATGCACTTACAGTCAGAGTCAGTATTTTAACCTGACCCTCAGTTTTGAATAACACAGAGTTAAATATGCTAAAAAGATATATAACATTGGATCAATAGCATACCTTAGATCATGCTGAACATGGAGGTGTATGAGCTGCTTTACTGATTTTAATACTCCATTTGATCTTGAGGGTTTTTTGTGTTTCTGACTCAGATTAAAGAAATTAAGTTGAGGAGTTATTGAGTATAGTTCTTTTTTGTTGGTGCAGTCATATAAGGACCCACCTCAATGTTAGTTCTGCTTTATATCACTTTTTTATTATCAACACTTCATTAAGAACCTTTTCATGAAATTCACTCAGCCCCTGGGTATAAGCTAAAAAGGCCAGTTTACTTGTGGAGGCTGAGTCCTCTGTTGTTTCAAAACAGGAATAGATCCTGCAAGACAATATTAGAAAGTATTTTGAAATGCATTTCAATATCTCTTCTTGCCAGTGTCTTTAGCTTATTATAATTCCAAGCATGCTTTCTTAAAGCAGTCGTGAAACTCTACAATACTGAAGCTGATTGTATAAAAATTCTAGCATTTCAGTCTTAAATGTCTAATAATGTTTTTGAGTTCACTATTGACTCTTAACGCTTCCACAGCTTAGCTAATGAGGGAACATTCAGAATCATCTGGTAACTTTAAACAGAGTCCTATTCCTGGTTACTATTTTAGTTACTAACTTTGCAAAAAAGTTTATGTTCTTAAGATTGGAAGCTGAATCTCATACAATATCCTTTCAAAAAATATGAGCTACATATCTGCAATATGATATCTAGGTGTGGTCTGAGTAGAGCAGCAGATAAAGTAAATATGTGAAATATGGAAAAAGAACTATGTAAAGTTTTACCCAGCTGATCAAATCTCATATTACATGACATTGTACTTTCTTAGCCCACAAGGAATCTTGAGAAGACATTACAAACATGAGTCTGTAGGTAGTGAACCCGATGAAACAGTTATGAAATCCTACTAATGTGAGCTGAACTTAACTTTCTACATTATCCTATATTTCTGTGAATAAAAAAAAAATTATTCAGTCAGAGTTACAGATTCTATAGAGAAGGTAGATGGGCTTTCAAGAGAAGGAATGAGGCCTCAGCACTGTGAAAGGCGAAGTCCATGGCAATTTGGGCTTGAATGGGACTTGAACCCCACCTGGGGAATTTAAAATACTTTGTGAGAACTAAGACTATTTAACATCACTGTCTAATCTTTAGGTAAACCTTGTAGATGGTACTTTCAAAAAAAGCAAAAAGAGCTATCTAAACCGAGCTACATCACAATTACTTCACCATGTGTTTGAAATTTCCATCCTAGAGTTGTTTAGAAGCTCAGTCTTTACCGTATTTCTTCCACACAGTAATCTCTCACCTGTTACAGAATTAGTTAGGATAGTTGAAACTTCAGGCTGTCATGAGTCAATCTCTATCTTTGCTTGGTATAAAATAATCATATCAGAGCAATGGTAGCATTCATGTTGTCTCTCTGTTGTAGTCTCCTCCTTTGCATACTTTAAAGCACCTTGATTGAGCAAGCATTTTTTTCTTCCCTATTTCATAGCCCTGTAAGTTGATGTCAGTTGCTCTATAAATTGTTGTCTTGCAGCTTGAACCAAATAAATCCTCTTCTCATACCCTGAACCATGATTCCCTATTTCTCGTTTGTATATTTTGTCTTTTTAAATTCCTTCTCTGCAGTTTCCCATCCACATACTTTCCCATGTTCTCATCCCATCTTCACATTCTTGCCCATTACATGTGTTTGTTTTTCAAGGTCACTCCAGGTAACTAAACCCACTCAGTGATACAACTGTGGTTGTATCCTGTTCCTGGCTGGCTGGGAACACAGCCTGGCAGCTGTGTCATGGGCAGGAGGGCTCCCAAACCAGGCTGCAGGTTCAGGGCTGTGTTACATGTTGAACTTAGTCTGCTCACGTAAAGTCATGGGGAACATTTATATTCCTTGAAGTAAGGCTAAGTAGAAAAATGAGCAATTTTCTGAAGAATAAAGAGTGCAGGGAAAGGCTTAAACCCAACAATCTTTCCTGGGTTAAAACCAAGGGCAGTCTGAAAGGTGAAAAGCAGCCACATTTTAACAAGGTAAGAGCTATTAGTACAATTCAAACCTGAGGAGTGGAGCTCCAGGCTGAGCTCTGTTTCACCCCCCAGAGCATGGCTGCTCTTTGCTGTACAGCGAGGGAAGCCTGTTGAATGATGGTAATGAACACAGTAACATTCCGGGCAAGGCTTCACATCAATCTTTAAAAAGATCAGTTTGCTGCTGTTCTTACATCAGTCTGTGATAAGTGTAAGGTTATCTCTCTTCTCACATGGAGTGTACCAACCTCATCAGTAATAGAGGGTCACTGTAACAAACGAAAACATGCTGGCATCTTGATTAACTTACAGTGTCCACTTGCAGGAATCACAGATTGCTTCTGCAAAGTTTACAAAGAAGGTATGTAAATGTGAAGACAAGCAGTGGCAGTAGCAGTGGATAGGGAAGTATGTCCCCTTCCTTGTTTCTTTTGCTGCTTTTTTAAAGTCAGCTTGATTTTTTTCAGTGGTTGGGAAGTGATCTGTGCTGACCCTGCTTATACCCGATGCATAAAGCTTTCTTTTATATCTCTTCTAAACCCTGTGAATCTTTAATTATGGTAATTTATTATATTTACACTAGACACAATGTCCTTTAGGCATTAATTTTTAATCAGCATTCCAGATGAATGGGTATTGGGGACTATCAACATCTTGTTTGCATGCTGCTGAAAAAGGCCCCAAATTACTGATATTCTGACAGAATGGTAAAAATTTGGCAACAGATCTATGGGACTGAGTTTAAAGTATTTTGTTATTGTTTGTGTTTGATTTTACAGGACAGTCATGGAACTCTGGGGCGGCCTTTCTTCCTTTTCAGGGTATCTGAATGTTTTAAAGATTCTGAATCACAGACATTGTTATATATTCACAGATGAGCAGCTCTTTCACAAATTATTGCTGAAGTTGTTTTGAATAGAGGCCAAATATCCCTTGCTTGAAAGCTGAGGGAGCCATTTGCTCAAAAAGTTCTGGTTTGACTAAAAGATGACAAGATAATGACATCTGGGGTACTAATGGATTGAACACTTCTTTTTGTTTGAAGATATGCCTCTGCAAATGTTTTATCTTGAGCCAAGTCATCCATGTGGCTTGTATCTCCGAGACTGTCAAAGTGCACTTATGCTAGATAAATTAGATCAAACATGTGCCTGAGCTGAGTGTCCACCTGGTTTGAAAGGTCTGGCAGGAAGCAAAGTCACACTGTGTAACGGTGAAAAGCCAAAGCAAAATTATCATAATTTCTGTCATGTTTTTCACCCATGGGCTTGCTGAACTATGACATGGTCTAATGCCCAATGTGCTGGTTTAGATACACCCTGATTAACACCAAACTAATTTCTAGGAATATCTTGAACGCATTTTAAAAAAATTAGAATATTGTAAAGCGGGTCATGTCAGGTAACCAGAGTCCCGATTCAGCTGTCATTTATGTTTAATTTCAAGTTGTTATCTCAAGTGTGTCCATCCAGGTTCTTTCAGTGGTGCTATTTATATGCTTTTTCTTAGGCATGTACCTATAGTACCCCAATGAATTGAGACCCAAACCCTGAATGAGAATAATTAAAGCCAGAATGTTTAGGTTTTGGGCAGAGGCTGAATGAAAATTTCTCAAATTCAAAGGCATAACCCACCCTGCATGGATCCCCTGGCACTTGACATGTTGCTTTAAAGAAAATCTTACTACAGTCTTACCCAGTACTCTGCATGATGGGGATGTATTTTTGGTGTGCTTATAGGTCTGTAATCCATTACTTCTATACAATTATCTAATTATTACGTTTTTCAGCCTCGAAATGGAAGAACTGCTGAAGGCAGTGGTAAGTAGGCAACCAAAAGCGTCAAGAATTTCTTCTGCCTTTTAACTAATGACGATCCTCATGACAAGAGAAGGTACTGAGAAGCATTACAAACCTAGTACCAATCTAGACACACATTTCATATGGCCACTAAGAGTCACCTTGACAGAAATGTGTGTTTTTCCATGCTCACTGACTTAGACTGCACACCCTTGACAAAGGGATGGTTTTTTTCTTTATGCTTCCTTACTCTGAAAGAAGGTCAGCAGGGTTACAACATGGTAGAAAGAGAACTGTGTGAGGAAGAAGGATTCATGTTTGAGTAAAAATAACAGATTTGGGTGCTTATCTAAACTTTCAAACATCTTAATCTTCTGATATTAGAATTTGAAGCCATTTAATTTCTAACTTTGAGAAGAACCACATGTACAGAACTGAGTACTAAGTGATATTCAAATCTACATCTTAACATAAAATATGATACTGTGTTATTTGTTTCAGAATACCGTGGAATATGAAGTTCATGGATTCATTTACCAGCTCAATGACTTGGTTTACATAAAGGAAAGAGACTTCCCAGTGCACTGGTTGTCTATTATGTGACTCAGTTGTCTGGAATTTGCTGTTCCATGTAATAAATTTGCAATCAGTAATTCTTTTTGTTGTCCTTTTTTTATTGAAGCCCATACTAGGCTCCCTTGGGCTATAGTGTAACATTGCCTGGTGCCAGCTGTAATCAAAGGAAATCAATCATCTCAATATCAACAATTTTCAAATCCAACCGTGAATTTTGTAACATCTTCTTTAATAGGGCCATAAATGATAAGCTTGTCCTTTTGACTAGGTAATATATTTGCCCATTAATTCAGAATAGGCATCCCAAACAACACTATATTAAAATCATCACGGACATTTTAATGATTTATTTTGAGTAGCTAAGTGCTTGAGCGTGAAAATGGATGAATCCAAAGCACTTTGAAAGAAGAGGAACAAGTACTGCTGCTACACACAGACATTATTTGATTAGATGATGTATTTTTTTCAGCCTTGCCTTAGTGGCTATCATAAAGCACAAATGAGGCACTTTTGAGAAATATTCTGAACATCTGCCCTTTTCTCTTGAAATCATGCATTTAAAAATGTAGTGCAGCTGATTGTGCTTGCACTGTATGGAGTGTTTTGGTATGTGGAGACATTTATGGGCCCAAAACTTCAAGTACTAAGCAGTTACTTCCTTAGGAAGAAAAGAGCATAGTAAAATTGAGGGTCTGGGGATACAAATGAGGCTACAATTCCTGAATATAGCATTGGTTTCATCAAGCCCTTTGTTATCCTTCCTTCTCTTTGGCTACTATGGCATAGTACCATTTCAGTTACACTGGCACAGCCGCATGTGAACCAGATTTGGAGACACTTTTGTCTTTAAAAACAAACCCTGAGATAACTGTGTTTTGTTGTTTTGTGGGGCTTTATCTGGGTAAGTTCCCAATTTGGGCTGTGTTAACAGAAGTTTGGCTGGCAGATAGAGGGAAGCGTTGAGTTGTTTGGCAACTGTTGACTGCATCTTGGGTAGAGTGTGCAGTTTAGAGTCTCACAACACAGGAAAGCCATGGAAAAACTGGAGGGAGAGCCTCCAAGGTAGTGAGAACTGCATCACCTGCCCCTGAGGAGATGCAAGGGCAACTGGGCTGGTTTCAGCCTGAAGGAAGGATGCCTTCAGGGGAATCTAATAGACCCTCCAGTGCATATGAGGGTCATCAAGGAGACAGTTGGGCTCCTCACAGTGTGGGGTAGGAGGACAAGCAGCAACAGGCATAAGTTGAAGCAGGAGAGGTTGAAATATCCAGGCAGTGAAACCCGTTGTCCAGAGGGGACAGTCCTTGGAGATTTTCAAGACCAGAGTAGACAACACCTGGTCTGAATTCCCACTTGGGACCAGACTAGAGACTTCCTGAGGCCCCCACCACCCTCAGTTACTCTGTGACATGAGTACAATTTCATGCTATTTATTTCAGCCTCTTACGAGGTCAAGACGTGGCTGAATTATAGCTCCCAGGCAGAGGGTGCTGGTGGGGTGGGGGCATTCCCAGGCAGGCTGCTCAGAGAATTGAGGCTTATTTGTGCCCTCACAGCACCCTGTTGCTGCTGTCAAATCCCATAGGAAATTATTCACCCTTAGAAAGGGATGCTGGCTGCTCCGGTATCTGGAACCACTTAGGATCTCCCACTGGAAGGAACAACTAAGCCAAATAAAAATGATGGGGATGCACTCTAGCAATGCAAATAAATAAGAGATAATGATACAAAAGCTCTACGATGGCACTTCTGGCTTGTTTAATCTCAGAGGCCAAAGCTGAAAAGTATCAAGTTTTGCTCACTTCTGCATAAGTATTTGTATTTTTCTTAGCTGGGATAGAGTTAATTGTCTTCATAGCAGCTTTTATGGTGCTGTGTTTTGGACCTGTGACCAAAACAGTGCTGGTAACACAGGGGTGTTTTAGCTATTGCTGAGCAGGACTTGCACAATCTCAAGACCTGTTTCCCACCCCACCCATGAGGCGGCTGGGGGTGCACAAAGAGTTGACAGGTGACAGAGCCGGGACAGCTGACCCAACTGCCAAAGGGATATCCCACACTATATGCTGTCATGCTCTGCAATAAAAACTGGGGAGGAGAAAAGGACACACACACACACTCCCCCAACACACCCCTTTGGAATGATGGTGTTTGTCTTCCCAAGTCACAATTAGGCATGATGGAGCCTGGCTTTCCTGGAGATGGCTGAACAACTACCTGCTGATGTTAAGCAGTGAATGAATTCCTTGTTCTGCTTTGCTTTTACCTATTAAACTGTCTTTATTTCAGCCCACAGCTTTGCTCACTTTTACCCTTTCAGTTCTCTCCCTAACCTGCTGGGGAAAGTAAACAAGCTGGCTGGGGTTAAACTACAGCAGCACTGCACCCCAGGCAACTCATGCTGTGCTCTCACAGTCAGCAATGGCTTCCTTCACCTACATCAGGTTTCAAGAATAACATCTATTTGGGTCTTGAAACTTAAATAAGATTGATAAAGAGGTGGTAATTTGCAGGTGAGGACATATCTTAGGTTCCTCACTCATATATCTGCAGTAACTGTGGTTCCTCCATAAAAAGCACAGAAGAGCTCTTGTTCATTTCTCAGTGGAAATCTTTGCTCCCTGGAGCAATGCAAATGTCACCTGTGAAACAAGAGAAATTAATAATATAGAAATGCAAAGGTCATCTCTGGCTTGAAACTCCTTCTGAATATCCCACTGCCAAATCCACAGCAGAAATTCAGGAGCGCAGACACAGGTGACAACAACAATTACAAGCACAGAAATATTTCTGCAAGTAGAAGAGGTGAAAGCTCAGTTCTCACTGTCAGACAGAGACAAATCAAGAGTTTCATGACAAAGTATACAAAGTAATGAGTCCGTTTAGAAGAGTAAATTGCTTTTCTATCCTCTTGTAATGAAAAGCAGCAAGGAGGGACACTCAATTACACTGAGAGGCAACTTGTTTCAGCTGCAAAGGGGAATTTTTTTTGCAGCACACAATCAGCTCCTGAAACCATTTGCCATAGCTTGGAGCATGTGGTTATGAACAGCTCAAACAGCTCCGTGGACTCTTGGAAAGGCAGGAATGTTCAGGAGCGCACACCTTCGTGCCACCTAACTTGACTTGAAAATCTCTTCAGGCTGGCCTGGGACCTTAAAAGCCTGGCCTGCTGGAGCTGGGCTCAGTGAGGCACTGCTCAGCAGAGCGCACAGCGAGGGACCTGGAAATGCACTCATCTTTGGGGGAACGAGTGCTGCCCGGCCTCATGACATGCTGCTCACCAAAGAGACAGAGCACGAAGCACAAGAGGAAAACCTTGGTATTTTACTTCATTCTCTCTGGTCCCTTCGTGATCTTGTGCCTCGGACAGCCTCACTCCCTTCTCAGCTCCCACAGGGAAGAGCTCACTTACTAAATCTTCAGGTGATGGCAAGCTGGGAGGGATGGCAACGCAGGACAGAGTCAGCATTCAGAATGATCTTGGCAAACACACATATGGAAAAATACATGTACAGCTCACTGAGGATGAAAGGAAGTTATTACACATAGTGAAGAATAATCAGTTGCAGCATTGCAGCAAAGGGGATGAGTAATTGTAGACAGTCAAATATCACAGTGTTGAGGAGAACACAAAAATACATGTGGAATGAATAAGAAACTGTAGAGACTGTCACAGGGGAGGTGTTGCATTACTGAATATGGGTAAGGCTTCATGTACAGATAAATACAGGAGAAGAAAGGGGAACCACCAGCAAAGAAGAAAGGCAGAGGTCAAGGAAAGTTGAAACTCTGAATGAAGTGGGGTTGATTTGCAAGAAGGAAAGTGTGAGGAATGATAAAATGCCTCATTTTAAGCTCACCATTCCTGTCAGCATTCATCAATGCCTGTGTTTACTTATTTTCTGGGATCTTAGAGTCAAGCAGTGATTCCAGGATATCTACTTCTTGCTTATGTGGAGATCACTCATAAGACTTACTTACCTGTTCCAGACAACTCACACATCACAATTGCCACCCCTCTGCCTTATTAAACAGGGTAGAAACATATCTTTGACTGGGCTGGACTGCATAAACGGTCTTAATCTATATATCTATCACTCTGATATATTCTGTACTGAACAACTAGAAGGAGCTACTAAGTCTCCTTCTTCAGTCACTTCTGGATCTACTCTTTCCAGTGTACAAAACCAAAAATATGACTGACCTTATAGCAGGTTATGATTCACCACCTAAAATTTTGACATTTCTCTTGCGCAAAGAACCTTGCACACCAAACACCATCTGTCTATTAGCCTTCAATCTGCTGATAGATCAGTAGAGGAAGTCTGAATGACAGCATAAGGCAAACTTGAAGGAAAAGTATTTTTGCCTATCTTTACTACAAAGCTTCTGTACCCAGGGGTTACTACACAGCAGTTCAGATAGTACCTGCTGGATTACTGCACTGAAAGATGTGTACACATAAATAGAGGCTTCTGGAGTACAGCTGTCAAAACATCAACCAGAAAAATACCTAAACATGGACTAGAACTTCCAACAGAAAATGCAAAAATGCAGAACATGCATGAACCAACCTCAGAGCACCCACAGGAAATCATGTGTGAGCCTTCAGAAAAGAAGCAAAATTCAGGAGCCTCATTCAGCATAGCACCAAGGTCACATTTCCTCTCATGACCCTGGTGTGAACCGATGTGCCACAGCTACCTACCCTGCTGGGCAGCTTGGTCTTTCCAGGGACTACACCAGAGACTGCCACATGAAAAAAACACCAAAAATAGCTTTTCGTATGACTCAGTAGTCTTACATTACATCTTTTCCTTCATTTTCACCCCTCTGTATAGTCTGTATAGTTCCACAGACTATGTATAATCTCAGATTATAACCCAAATTCACTACTCTGTGACTTTCAAGAGAGCAGCACTTGACTTCCAAGAGGACAAGAGTGTTTAGGAATTGCAATAATGGGACTGGTCAGCAGAGGGCAATGCCAGGATCAAATTTGGTATGTTCAAAGCACAGGCACTCCAGGCCCTACCCCTCTCCACCGTGCATTGGGCTTGACCAGGTAGCGAATGAGTTCAGACCTTATGCATCCCTTGTGCTCACCAAGAGAAGGCTCCCCGAGGCCATAACTTGGGATGTTTCCTCTCCTTACAGAGAAAGTGAAGGTGACAGAAGGTATCAAGCTTATAAACACACAAATCTCAGCACAGAGTGAAGTACAAGCACTCTGCACAACTGAGACATCCATCAACAGCATTCAGTCCTCTAGACAGGTAAAAGAAAAAAGAGCTTTTCCAGGCATCATTTCACCTCCATGCTTCCATCTGCCCACCACTTGATTGAATTGTGGAGCACCATGTACACACGTTTTCTAATGGGTGTTATTGAAGACATCGATTTTCCTTCACAGACACTGGCACCATGACATAACTGAGTTAGGAAAGTAACACCACGTCAAGATAAACATGTTTTGCAGCATTGGTAACAAGAGAGATGCCAGAGGAGGTGTTCTTTGAATGGGTTTTTTGCTTCGATTTGCAACTAAGTCACATGCCAGCCTCAGGTACAGGTGACTGAGCTAAGCTGAAACCTATAGCATGAGACGTGAGAGAACTAGTAATGTGCAAAAGTACCACGCAACTAATGTCTTGTTTTGTCAAAGTAAAAGAGCACTTTGGTGATCAACAGAACAAGCAAGATTATTTCTATTAGATTTGTAGTTCGAAGAGGATCTCCTATACTGTATGACATGAAAGGAAGTTTTTATCACAGTTTCATTAGAATCACCTAGGGGTATGATTTCCGTACTTACCAAGCACTTCATTGAACAAGAGCTTACCTGTGGGTATGGAGCTAAACATCTACACTGCTAAGATGACACCTTTGTATCTTCCCCCTTTGTGACAAGGGGGTACGGTTACTTAGCCTCAAAGTTTTGCTATAATGCTCTGTGCATTTCTGTTCAAAATCAGCCAGAGTGCCTATTAATCAACTTGGATACAACCCCAACTTTCCAAGGAAGCCAAATGCTGATGATCTGGATATTTGTCTGAACTTTTTCCCAATGCCTATGTTTGGAACAAATAATGACAATAATGACCATAAGGGACTAGTAATATTTGTTGAGAGTTTACTTTGTGATAAAAAAGAGAATTT
Organism: Machaerirhynchus nigripectus; assembly: GCA_013397975.1. Taxonomy (NCBI): domain Eukaryota; kingdom Metazoa; phylum Chordata; class Aves; order Passeriformes; family Dicruridae; genus Machaerirhynchus; species Machaerirhynchus nigripectus. The sequence goes on from VZRQ01007361.1 coordinate 2,047,186, forward strand.
ATCCTTGAAAAAAACTTGTTTTCTGGTTGCATGAATGCACCATTATTTATCAGTTTAATTAGTGCTACTCCAGTAAATGTTTAAGTACTCCTCAGCATATATTTTGCAAAACTGAGCATCAAAACTGAGTTCCGGTGTTCTCCCCTCTCAGACTGGCAACATCTCTAAGAAAAAAAACCCCACAACAACCCAAATTTTCTCATTGTTCTACCCTCAGGTTTCTGAGGATCTATAATTTCACTGCTGATGTGTTGTAAAGCAGCAGCGATGTTCCATAACTGTGTTTATTTCCTCTTCAGCAGCAGAACATTTGATCTCTTGGTGGTCCCTGCCACGGCTGGTTTGAAGCTTAACGAGCTGCATTCACTTTTAACAAGTGTTGTGGAAGAAAGAATATGTCTAGAAAATATCAGTAGTGCTGTTGTGTGAGTAATGGGACAACAGGTATAAATGCAGAGCCAAAATGGCTGGAAAGTATCCTGCCATTCCTCTTGCTTGACAAGTTTTAAAGTGTAAACAAAAGAGTATCACCCAGTTCTTCCTGCAACACAATGAGTTATTCTTTGCTTTATTCTATTGTGAAATGCTACCTCACACAACTTTTACATTCACTTCCTGCTGACATTTATGCTGCTCTTTGCTTCATGGTCTATATCTAACTCTCATTCTATTTTTACAGCATTTTCATCTCCATTCTCTCATTTCAGTTTCTCACCACTTCAGAACTATTTCTCTCCATAACAATTTCTACTTGACCCCTTCCTCCTCCTGTTGCCCCAGCACAAAGGAAGAAGGCAATGAATAGGCTCTGAGGAAGAACATGCTATGGAGCAAATACCAAAGCAAGTTTCCTTTGAGAAGAACTGTTGCTTGTTAATTACAGTCAAAGTAAGTTAAATGCCCTGAATATGGAAGAGGCATTTTACTTTTTTGAAAAGATGCAAAAATGACTATTTGAAAAAATTCTATAGATCCATAGAGGAAAACCAATGTACTATGGAGGGGAGAAGGGGGTAGACCCCTTCTCACATTCTTGATAACTTTGTACAATGGACAAACACTGAAATTGTCATCTGTGTTAAGAGAGAAGACATGCTCCACCAGTTTCTGCATGCTTTGCCATGATAGTTAGAGTAATGATGGAGCAGTGTAAAGAGAAGCAGATGTTCACTACAGTTTTACGAGCAATAAGGCTTTAAAAAGCACAGGGTTACTAACTTCTAAAGCAGAGTTAAACAACCTCTGAGGCACTGAACTAATTGCACCATGAATCTGTGCTGGATGGAAGAAAAGTTCACAGGAATAGCAGTGTGTGTCTTCACTCCCCTCCCTGCTTCACAACACTTACCTGTAGCTTGTTTTCAAAAGTAAGCATGTACTGGACTTTCTAAAAAAAGTTATTCAGGTGCTATGCTAGGCTATTTTTTTTAGTACTTTCTCTGTTCTTCCATCCATGAGAAAAAAGAAAAGGAGACCAGTGTTGCTTTCTAGAAACTTTGTTACGTGCTTTAAAAATGCCTCAAAATTAGCAGGCAAAATACTTGACAAAGAAGCAAACACATACAAATTAGTGGTACTGAGTCCCATCATCCATAAGTGCAAAGACCAGACCAGGAAAAGCAAGTTTCACTGGCTACCACCGTATTCCTGAGACAAAGCAACATTTCTACTAGTTTTCTTTGGAAGGAGCTGAGAAAGGATATTTGGTATAACCCCGCCTTGAGGAATGGTCACACAGGCAAAGAACTTGTTCAGCTCTTCATCACTTCTCACAGCCAGCTGAATGTGCCTGGGCAGGATCCTTGTTTTCTTGTTTTCATGTGCAGCATTCCCTGCCAGCTCCAGGACCTCCGCTACCATGTACTCCATTACTGCAGCCAGGTAGATGGCAGCGCCAGAAGCAATCCTACCAGCGTACTTCCCTCTCTGGAGGAATCTATAGACACGACTCACAGGGAACTGCAGACCTGCCCTGATTGATTTGCTTTTCCTTGATGCACTTCCAGGCTTGCCAGCCACTGCTTGTTTCTTTCCACGTCCAGACATTCTGATGGGCAAGGAGACACAGAAGGCTGGAGGTCTTCAAAATACTTGGGTGCTTGGGCTACAGCTAATGGATAGCAAGAGGAGGCAACAGCAAGGTCAATTACCCTTTCTGCTCATCCACATCAAGGAGAAAGCTCATTCTTTTTTTGAAGAAAGAGCTCACCACACACCACAGTTCATCAAGAGCAGAGCGAAAAGTTTAACTGTTATTGCCCTTTTACACCCTGCCTTCTAGGAGGAGAATTTCATTGCAAAACCTGTCAAGAGTTACTGTAGTTAGATATGAAGGGCTCAAAAGCAGAGAGGCTTTACCCTGCTACTTGGAATGCATTTAGGATTGAGTGGATCTTCTCACAGTGGATCTTCTTCAGGAAGATTTTTTTAAATAGCACAACTGTTACCTCAAAGCTAACTTGGGGCCAAGCCTGTCTCTTCTTCCAAGAGGAATCTGTATTATAAATTCTTCTACTATCAAGTTACAGGTTTCCTCCATTTTAAATCTAAAAATGGAAAAATTCTTGCAGCCCACAGCTTGTTATACCCAAAATACTCCAGGACATTTTCATACAGAGTTTTAAATTAACTCCCCAAGTGGTACTCTCTGGCTGCTATGATAGTACTACTGGAGGTCTTCTGCACCAGGAAAAGGATGAATTGATTTGGACAGCACAATGCAGACTGAAGAATAGAAATTACCATCTATTTCCTTATGACAAAGGAAATTCAGCAGAGATAGGATACTCTTACAACTAGAGTAGCAAAAATACTCATTTAAATAACATTTTTAGTCTATAAGTAAATAGGACAGTTAATTTCCAGCACAGCTGCTTGCAATATACAAGAACACCCATCTACACCCACTACATTGATATGTAGGGTTTTTACAGAGAGGTTTAAGCATTTAAGAAAAATCAGAATAAGCTTTGAGAAGAAGGTGAAAAAAAGTAAAAACTAAAAAACCCCAGCCCCTAATAAAACCCAAGCAAACCACACCATAACTCTTTATCCCTATAACCAGACAATATTTTTTCTAAACTACTCACAGTACAAGCATACTGTGCAATAGAGGCAACTAACTTACAAAATAACATAAAGCCCACAACAACCCCAAATCTTCCACAATACACCATAAATGAAAAATGCATCACATTACCTTCAAAAATTTTTATTTTGTCCTATTCTGTGCCTTGCTGCAACCTGCACTCAACCGTAGACAAGCCACATAACACCTTTACCCCTAGGCCCAGAACCTTTTTACTAGCAACTTTGTCTCCTCATCAGTGGGTCACCTGGATAATTAATGAGTCATTTGCACACATGCTTCATCTTCCTTCACCTAATTCCTGATTTGGGGCAAAATGAAGAAATGAATTACAGCTGCTCAGAATCAAATTCGCTGGGGTGAGGGGGAAGAAGGCAGGCTGTCTCCAAGGACTGAGTCATAGCTATATTTCAGTCTCATTATGACACTGCCAGTTCTTATCCACACTGGCTGGAGTATTTCTGTCTGTACACTATGTGTAAAAACAGTCCTCTCTTGCCTGATGAAGCTTGATTAAAAAAAGTACATAGGGAAAATGGGCTTTATAAATATATTTTTAGTTGGGTGGGAGGGGGAAATTGTGTTTTGCTTTACATGTGTCCTGGGCAGAGTAATGCTTGGTTCACACTGTGTCTGAGCCCCACCAAGTGATGTGATGGGGCTGCTCCTAAGATTTAGGCTTCTGCCCCCTCTTCTGGTAACTCTCTGTCCCAGATGGGGCTCAGGGTTTACTGTGGTTCTGGTGCTGAGGGTGCTTGGCTAGTTCCTCTCAGTTCACCTGGGCAAAAATCTCACCTAAGGCAAAGGAATATATTTGAGCACCTTTTAAAAAAATGAGTGCTCACTTCCTGCTCATACTCTTTCTGTGCTCGTTTTCTGGCATTCAAAGTAGGTTCCAACCAGCAACATACAAGAGCTGTGGATGTGAACATTATTTCAGCCACAGAAGTTGACTACTTAAACCAGAGGGTACTCCCAGAAGCCCAGGCTCTGGCAAAACATTCAGACAACAGAACTGTCATGAGCAGCTCAGCCTTTGGTTCTGCCTGCGAGATACCAACTGTGGGTCAGAGCCTCACAGCACCTGTATTTGTGGCACCCACTCACTTTTTCCACAAGGATGAGCATTTAGTCCAAGCTGAGTGAGGCTGAGTTTCCCACCACCTCAGGGCATTGGACAAGCGGTATGGGGTACTCTCAGCATGACCAAACGCTCACCATAAGGACTGATGTCCTCTCAAAGCACAGCTGTCCATTTCTTCTAATTCAAAGGCAGAAAAGGTGGCTGTGCCTTCCCTTCAGTAAGGCAGACTTAGCACGGGGAAAGTGGCCAGCCCACTTCAGAATAACTGGCTGTTAATGGGATGCCCATGATCTTACAACGTGTGGAAGTGGGGCTTCTGAATTTTCATTTCAGGTCCTTGCCAGAGCTGAGACAGTCCTTCCTCCACATGCCCAAACTCAGTTCTGCTGGCATATTCTTTAGGGTCCTTTTCTGGGGACTGAGATGTGGGCTCCCCCTTTCTGGGTGAGCATCCTGTCCATTGGGCTGGAGCACAAAAAGAGGGGAAGGGAGGCAGGAGCAGGTCTCTTCCCTCTTCCCTGCTGTGTGTCTTTGAGAAGCAAGCTGAAAAGATCTACTCAGTTCTTTGAAAGGGCAGGCCTAGGTGCCCGTTTGTATGGAATGGGGCATTGATCCCAAGAGGATTTGGGTCACCACGCTCTACACCCTTCTCAGTGTTTTCTGAGGGATACTTTTAACACAGACTCAAAACCAAAACAAAAGTAACTATCTAGAGACAAATTTCTGGTAATGTTAGTAGGCTATGATCCAATCCTAACAATATTACAAGTACAGCTAATTATACCTAATAAGAATAGATAATATAGGCTTGTTTGCTTATTTTATTTTATTTTATTTTATTTTATAACAGATATGGGAAAGAAAAATAAGAAGATAAACCAGTGGGGAAATAAAGCAGGGTATGAAATGCAAACGGATAAAAAAGGCTCAGTGAAGTGGAAAGATAAGTTAGAGGGGATCACAGACTAAGATTGGAAGGGAGCACGGTGGGTCCACCCTCCCTGCTCAAGCATGGCTATTCTAGGCCAGGTTGTA
>VZRQ01007361.1:2052695-2070341 GCA_013397975.1 Machaerirhynchus nigripectus
GGCTGTTGCGCGGCGGTGTTGTTCGGCAGCTCCATGGCTGGGTTTGTGGCGGCTTGTTGCTTTTTTTGCGAGTACGGTACTTATTTCACCTACTATAGTGAGCGGGTGGGCGTTTCAGGCAGTGCATCAGCCTGAACTGTAAACGATAAGTACATCATTAGTAAACGATAATAAATGCGGGGTCGAGGGAAAGGTGACCATGGTCAGCGACAGGGAAAAAAAAAAAAATCCGGTGTTCTGTGTGCTGAGCTACAGTGTTCTCTTTCTTTATTTTCTTCCTTTTCTTCTCCCCCTCTGCCCCCTACCCCTCCCTTTCTGTCCCTGGTAGTCCATAAGTCCTGGGGTTTACTCTGAGAAGAGATACGGTTATATGACTGTGAACAGACCTAGTGTAAGGTGCAGTGATGCAAGCTATAGCAATACAGTGAGTGTGTTCAGTTTTCAAAGTGGGCCTAGGCCAAGATAGCAAGAAAGCACAATCAGCTGGTGGGTGCTTGTCACTGTATATATCTTGTATTTTAAAAAATTAAATTTCCTGCTCAATAGGAAAGTCTTATACTGAGCTTTTCAACTATACACAGGGGCCTATTGGCCTTGTTTTGCAGGATTATTGCAACTATTTTACAGTGAAGTCTTAGGAATAGTTTAGCTGTAGATTTAGATCTGAATCCTTAGCAATGGGCTTGGCTGACAGAGACTGCTTGCTTTTCTCTGAGCACTTACATGGTCACGCTGACTTGAATCTAACAAGGAGACTTCCCACGTACTGAGATTTGAGTCTGTAAGGTTTGTGCCTGCGTGTGTCTTGTCACTAGTGCTTTCTGATGCAGTGACCATTGATTTGGTGGCCTGTCCTGCTGAGGATCTGTAAGGGAGCCCACTGGCCAGCATGCTTCCCTGTCACCTAGCTGATACCTTCTCCTTTCGTTGCACTTTGTGAGAGATGCAGCAGTGGTTACAAGGCTTCTAACTGTGGTACCCAACCAAGACCTCCTGTATGTCCTGTGTGTGCGATGTAATAAAACAAAGGCAGTCTCCAGGGTGCTGCAGGTCTGGGGCTGGAAATAAGCCTTGGCATCAGGAGGATTCGCACTGTGATTTTCTGGCACCATCCATCCAGTTACCAGTTTGGCAACTGCGTTGAGTTCTGGAAGTGGTAAAGTTCACTTTGAAGAAATATCATCCATTTGTTCTTCTGTTCCAGGACCCAAATAAAGACACGGAGTGGAATGACATTCTGCGCAAGAAAGGTATCCTTCCTCCAAAGGAAAACCTGGAGGAACAGGAACGTGCAAAGGAAGAGGAGCAGTTTGCCATCCTTCAGAAATCTCTTGGTGAGTGACCAGCCAACTCAGGCAGCAGCAGAAGAAGCCTTAGAATGGCTCCTGGGGGAAGCTTTTTCAAAGAAATGGCCAGCAGCAATGTTTATATGCCTGTAAAGCATTGTGTCGTTTCCCAGGTGTATAGGGATACCAAAGCTTCATCTGTGCAGGGTGATCAGCTGTTAACAGTATCAAACAAATATATTCCTGAACACATGGGTTCTTCCAGCACAGGAAAGCTTTGTTCTTCATGTCAGCTCTGTAATTTTATGGAAGTAAATGTTTGAAACTGGAAACAAGAACTCTGTAAAGGGAGTCTGCCAGGTGAAGTGCATGTCTGTGCTGCAGCTGCTAAACTTGAAAGCTTGTGCAGGTAGTTGGGTGCTAGTCTAGGCAGTCTTCAGCTAAGAGGCCTTTCCATCATATTCTTTCCATCTCTGTATCTAAAGCACGTAACACTTTCTAAAAATCCAGTAGGAATAATAATGACAGGTTGAGAAAGCTGGGGCTGCTCAGCCTGGAGAGGAGAAGACTTAGGGGAGAACTGTAGCACCTTCCAGTGCCAAAGGGACCGACAAGAGAGTTGGGGACAGACTTTTTAGAATCATGGAATAGAACCATAGAATATCCTGAGTTGGAAGGGACCCACAAGGATCACTTAAGTCCCAGCTCTTAAGGGCAATTCCAACTTTACAGTACCATGTAGTGATAGATAGGACAAGGGGGAATGGCCTTAAGATGAAGGAGAGTAGGTTTAGATTAGATATTTAAGAAGAAATTCTTTGCTGTGTGGGATGTGAAGCACTGGAATGGGTTGCCCAGAGAAGCTGTGGATGTCCCATCACTGGAAGTGTTCAAGGCCAGGTTGGATGAGGCTTTGAGCAACCTGGTCTAGTGGAAGGTGTCCTTGGTCTTGGCAGGAGGGGTTGGAACTGGATGATCTTTAAGGTCCCTTTCAACCCAAGCCATTCTATTATTGCAAGATAATACTCCAAAAAATTCCACCCCATATTTCCTATTAATCTGTCCTTAGAGTAAATAAATTGTTGGATTGATAAAAGCTGATGAGTTTTAATCCTGGAATGAAGTTTTTGCTGATTTGATATTTCTTCCATTTTAGTGAAAACTTATGAGGACATGACTCTGGAAGAGCTAGAAGAGAATGAAGACGAATTTAATGAGGAAGATGAGAAAGCTATTGAAATGTACAGGTCAGAGCAGCTTGCAGAATTTGGCTTTAATGATAATTGGAGGGTCTTTCTTTTATGTGCTTTTAGATATTGTTGAAGAGAAAGGATGTTTTTAGGGTGATGGAAAAAGGGGGTTGTGTTTCTGGTCTCTTGTGGAGCTTCTAAGTGTCTTTAAAAGGATAACAGCGTTTGAATTCAGTATCCTTTATCTACAACCTAGCTTTGCAGAGATAATGTGCACCTGCTGAGTGCATGGCTGGGGATCCTGAGAGCTTTGAAAATCACCTCCAATATTTCCTAATTTTTGTGTGAATGAGGTTAAGGTGCTGCAGATTTGCATAATTAGTATTGGTTTCCCTCTATCTCATAACCTCTCTCATGGTTTTTTCTATTTAGTTTTGTAGCATATTATCTGCAGAAGAAATTCCAGTTTCTGTCTAGGCCAGAAATGAGGAGAGAAAAAAGCATTTCTGAAAACATAGTTGTACTTCTTGCACGTTGGTGGTTTTAACTTATGATACAAATACAAGAGCATCTGCTGTGTCATTTTGCTTTCATTGCTCTGGGGTTAGAAGTTTGTAATGTGTCTCTGAAATCTAGGTTTCAACCAGCTCCTTCAAGTGTTGTTCTGTCAAAAAATGCATCTATTCACAAGGTATCTTTTCCATTCCTGGCTATTCAGGCAGCAAAGGTTAGCAGAAATGAAGGCAGCTCAAATGAAGAATAAATTTGGGGAAGTCTTGGAGATTTCGGGAAAAGATTATGTTCAAGAGGTTACAAAAGCTGGAAAAGGTATATGGGTAGTCTTGCACCTCTACAAACAAGGGTAAGAATTTTTTTTTAACCATTAAACCTTGCACTCTCAATAGCTGAAAATGCTCCAAGATAAATGTGTAGTTATTGTGGAATTAAGGACTAATTCTGGAGTTCTAAGAAATAAAAAAATTTAGTAATTTCAATAGTATTGAGTCAAGACTGCTGAACTTCATTTTAGAATGATGTTACCATGAATTGGCTTTTTTATTCATCTATATGACACAGCATGATGTGTACCATACAGCTGCCATAGAGGTAGCTGCTGCCACTGAAATATCCAAGCTTTGGAAATTATTCTGGATTAAATGCAAGGGGCTGTGAATAAGAAGGACCAATATGTATTTAGGTTTCTAGTGGCATACAAACGGAGTGAACAACATTTCCAATCCTGTCACCACGACAGAAAGCCTTGTCAAAAAGGTCTGTTAAATGGCTAGAATTTGTTGGAAGGGTTATAAATACTTGCTGTTGTTATTTGTCTCTAACTTCCTCACAAATGTTCATCATCAGTTGCACGCTTTCTACCAGGAGCAGCTTTTCTTTTTATTTTGCCCTTGCTCATGCAATTTCTAAGTGTCTTAAATTCCTAATTTTCCCTGTATATAAAGGGGATAGAGGGGAAGGTTGCATTACTAATATATGAAAACAAAAAACCTACCACAGACCACAGTATCCAGTGGTGCTGATCTCCTTTGAGTCCTGGAATACTGGACAATGAAAGTATTCAGAATTTGCTTCTGGTACTTTTGTTTTTCCAGAAACTCATCAACCTGATATTTCTGACCTTTCTTCTGGAGCTGTTTACTTTTTAAATTGTCTCTTGTTTTTTCATTATGTGTGTGTGTTGCTGTTCTTCACAGAATTCCACTCTGTGCCTTAATAAATCAACATATGAGCGGGCTTGCAAAGAAGTTCAGAGATGTGAAATTCATCAAAGCGATCTCTACCACCTGCATTCCCAACTATCCCGATAAAAACCTGCCTACGATATTTGTGTACCTGGAGGGAGACATCAAAGCTCAGTTCATTGGGCCTTTGGTGTTTGGTGGCATGAACTTGACAAGGGATGGTGAGTGTCTGCATCTCTGGTCTTCCAAAGGAAAAGCAAAAGTGTTTCACTGGGAATGAGAGACATGAAGCTTAGGAGGAGAAGTGAGATACTGAAAATCATATTAGATTTTTTTTTTCACCCCTATGGCTCAAGCACATGGCTATCTTGTACAAGCAGTGATAGACCAACGTACAGATATTTGTCTTGTGTGTGCATGTATTTATGTCCTGTGTTGGGGGAAACAAATTTTGCTGGCTATGTTAAAGGGTAAACAGTACCCATGCATGTTCTTCGGGTGTCCTGGACATGAATGATTGCCCTTGCCTGCAGTGATAATCTGTGCACTTGCCTGTTGGGCTGCAGGGCTCCTTGTTTCATTTTTAAGACCATGGCGTATGTTTGTCTGTTGTTCTGTTGTTCCTGACTGAGTCAGCTTAATTCAGTCATCACAGGAAGCTGTGCACTGAAATTTCTGCACTTTCTTTTATGTCTTCCTTCCTTCTCCCCTAGGCCAGGTGCCTTCCACTGGAGATTAAAGAAAGTGTGAGGTTGGATTCATTATTCTGTAACATCTGAAGGAAATTAGATTTGATGATAGGATTGTCAGCAGGAGTAGGAGAAAGGTTTCAACTGAATGTGTTGTATTGGCTTTCTACCACTTCTGGGAAGCAATCCAGTCCAATTTGGGCCTACTGCTGGTGGTGGTCTCTCTTTACTGTCTTAAGGAACTAATATTTAGTGTGTGATGTAGAGGCAAAGGGGTGAATTCTATTAACAAGGTACATCCCTGAAAAATACCTATAATTCAGATGTGTACATGAAATTTCCACAATTTTTTGCCCTTTATTAAATTTATTCCCTGCCTCTTCTGATTGTGATGAGCTGAGCGTATGATGGGCACAGCTGTAATGTACAAGCAGTATGCCTTCACTGGCAATAGATGCGCAAACACGTCTTCTGCCCTTACGTGGTCAGAAGGAGGTACAATTCACTTTCACTGGGAGAATTGCCTCTAAAGCTGCTGCTCTGTATCCAGCACGTCTTTTGCACTCTTGGTTGCAAGGTGAGCAGGGTGGCACTGGGCATGTCACTGCTGCATGGGGCTGCAGAGCAGTACCCTGACCTCTGTGCCCTGGACTGAGACCTGTGCCAGCACTAGGGACTAGGAAAAGAGGGCTTGGCTGGAACGGGTGTGGTAAACAGGGCAGAGGCTTGGCTCTGGCTATGGAAGAAGAAGGGGAGGAGGGCCCTAGTGTGGTGGTGGTGGTAGGGTGATAAGGGAAGTCAGCTGGGGAGTGAAGGGTGGGCTTTCTCCAGTTTGCTCCCCTACATTCATGACTCTTGTTTTGCACTGCACAGAATTGGAGTGGAAGATTTCGGAGTCGGGTGCCATCAAGACAGACCTCGAAGAGAACCCCAGGAAGCAGATCCAGGACCAGCTCATGTCCTCAATCAGGGCATATGTCCCAGCCAGGGGGGATAGTGACTCAGAGGATGACTAATTCCTGCAACTGCATCCAGACTGATGCAGTGCACTTGCAGCCAGTGTTCCCACCTCAAGCACTGGTGACACTCCTCAAGGCCTTGCTCAGCCCCAGAAGGGTCGCCTTTCAAGACATTCATTCTAGAAACCTCTAGAAACTAAAAACATTACTGTTTTTTAAAGATTGCAGCTTCACTTAAGATGCTGAAAGACATTTTGTATAGTGAAGCCTGAGTAAATCTTACTCAAAAGTTTTAAAATATAGACATGAGTAGAAACAGGTCTCTTGTTATTATTTTTGTAGTAAATTGCTAACTTCTTAAAAAATTTTGAAATATGGAGTGGTTTTAAGTGCACGGTTTTTAACAAGCCTAAATTGTACAAATCAAATGTAAATAGCTGCTCTTAAATAATTGCTTATGGCACTTAGATGGGCTACCTCTTAGCCCACTGTGCTCAGACCTGTGACAGCCTGGATTTCACGGAGAGCTGGGGGAGGGCACCCATGGTACGGGTGCTTCTGAAGGTGGTACATGGTCCTCTGCAGAGATGTGCTGGCACTCAAGGGACAACAAGAGGCTGTAAGCTGGGACCCTAGGCATCCTGAGAGAGGCCTTGGGGATGGCCAGCCTCTCCTGGGACCTGCTGAGTCCAGAACTCCACTTTGAGTTAGCAGCACTATTTTGCCTTTCACAAGGGCTGAACTTCCTGCACCATCTTGCCTGCTAATTGCAGAATAAAATTCAAGATGGTGGCGCTCAAGTGTGAAACTGCTGATTTCTTCCACAACATCAGAAGTCAGGTGTTCCTACAGGAGTACTGTTGCCAAGTGGGAGGGAGGATGATGTTTGAGGAACTGACATCTTGCTATATTGAAGACTTCCATCTTCTAGCTACAGCAATAATAACTGAAGCCTTAGAAGAGTATAAATTTAAATACCACCTTGATTATGGATCTGCTGACACTGGGAGCTGCTTGATTATTTTGGGTTGGATTTCATGTCCACCTACACTTTCAGTTGGTCTACACTCAGGCTGACAATCTCCAAGAGCTTTTGCTAACGAGGGTGCCCCAATGACATTTTGTTATATTGCTGATGGATTCTGTGGGTGGATGGTACAGAATGCAATACTCAATAAGCAGTGATATTTTTAAAAATTTTTTTATTAGTCTGTAGTAACTTTTAAGCATGATTCCTGCACTCTGAGACAAATCAGTGTGTAGACCAAAGAACAAATAACTGTTCTTTCAGGTGAGGTTGTAAGATCCTGATGGAGAGCTTCCTCTTTGAGATGTGAATGGTGATTTGAGTCTCACTTGTCTCCTTTCTTTTCTCTTATGTGTTTTTTGGCAGAATAGCTAAAATATTAATCTTGTGCAAGTGAGCCAAATGCAGCACAATAGAAGCTGATAAATCCTGAATATTATTACATAGCAGCACTCTCCTCATTGCTTTCCCATTTGGGACTATCCCAAATGCTATCAGACTTGATGCTTTACTGTGCTTACCTACAACTTTGTACAGTCTAGGAAGGGGACAACTCTTCCTCCCTATAGAAGCCTACACTGCATATTTTGCTTATCTTTTGCTTATTCACATTGAATTGAGCTTTGGGGTGACGTCAGATCACGTGGACTGTATTCCTTTTGGAGGAAACTAGAGAAGCTAGGGGTGAATAAAAAGGGGAGGTGGGACTTCAGACTGTTTCCTTCACAGTCTCTTCTTCAGCAGGGTCTTAAAACCATAGCTGTGTTCCCCTTTTGTGTGTGGTCCAGTGGATTTTGTGAGCTCTTGGACCACCAAGAGGACTGAGCTCCTGAAGAGGACCAGGGCTGTGTATGGATTGTCCCAGGCTGCTCAGCTGTGGCGAGCCAGATACCCTGTGCCTGGGAATGATACCTGTGGCACCCCCAGGTTGTAGATATGTCTTTCCTCTACAAGAAACAGACCTGAGAGGTTTATCCAGGAGACTAGGGAGGAGAGGGGGAGAGTGCCTGCTCCCTGCTGTCGGGGCTGCAGCAGGGGCTGCCTCGCCATTTCATAGGCAGCTGCATTTTGGTACAGCAATCCAGGAGAAATGGAGACAGTTTGACATCTTTTATTCTCAACTGCTTAATCTGCTGACATGTTGGGGGATGCCACTGGAGGATGCCATGCTGAAAGGGACAGATGTGAGAATCATCACAAGCCAGAAGAGGCTGAATGTCCTGCCCAGCTGTTGACACGCACATGGAGCATCAATTCAGATGGTGTCTACACTTCTCACTCTTTGGCTAGGTGTGAAAACAGCTTTTTGTAATGTTACTATTTTTCCTGCCAATCATATTGCCGTGCTCAAGGCTTTTTGTAGAAATTAGGTCTCTGCAGGAAACAGATAATGAGGTCTGTAACCTTTTGGAAGAGCAGAAGCTGTGGAAACACAGTTAAGGGAATGAGCTTTAGCTTAAAATGAAACTGGCTGCTAAATAGCAAACCAAAACAGCCAATTAATATACATTGCAGAAAGGGGCAATATAATGGGAAAAAATAACTGGAGAGCATGAACTGTCATTTGCCAAGGCTTGGGGCACTGTTGCTAAATGCACTATCAATATTTTTGCAGCCTGTCAACAGTTCGTGTCAGATCAATGTTCACTTTTCATCGGTGTGAGAAGGGTCTTTCTGTCAGCTATCATGGGAAAAATCAGAGGCAGCGATCCTGTAAACAGTGCTGAGGCTTGTGTGAGTTGCTGTCCTGCATACTGCTGTGAGAGCGTCCCTGACTCATCCCTCACTGCAGCCATGCCAGCGGGTGGTGGGAGGGGGAAAAGTAACCCCAGGCTGTAGACAGGGCAGATGGTTTGCCATGAGTGGACAGTCACTCTGGAGTTTTTTGTGTGAAATGTAAGTGCACCACTAGTAATACAAAGTTTTCTTCATGGTGCAAGTCTGAAGTCTGCTACTTAGCCAGACCATATGAGCAGCTCCGTTAGGTTCATGGCAGGCTGCCCTGATCTGAATAAGTTACCATTCTGATTTTTTTCCCCCAAATATTCTTTTATTCACAATATGGACTCACCAAACCCTACCTAAACCTGGAGGGCAGTGTTTTACATCAATTTCACATGTAGAGGGAGAGCCAGGTGTTGTGCAAGCAGGGAAAAGCCATCGTTAAGCTGCCAGTTCTCCAGGTACTGAATCCAGCCACAGTCAGGGACCTGTACATAGGTAGAACTGTCTGCAGGACTGTGGCTGCAGGAGGTGAAATGAAGGGGAGTCCTTTGAAGGGTTGTGCTGTCCTGTACCTGTTTTGGACAGGTCCTACTTTCCCAGGGCTCAGCTCAGCCTCTCCTGCCACCTCCTTGTGGCTGTCCTATCACCTCCTTTCCCAAATATGCTCAGGTGGGTACTTGGTTGGCCTTGTTGCCGGGAATAATTTTACTTTGGTGAGATGACTCACTATGAGAAAGCTGGGTGTGTGCATCCACCTGTGCTGGATCAGTGCACAGGGTGGGCACACAGTGCTAAGCCCTAACTAAGCCTGACACCTGAACACTAGTATTTGTCTCTGTAGAGTTCATTAAGAAAGTCATTCTCATCTACAGTGATTCTCATGAAAGTTAAGGTGCACTTTTTATTCCTGTTTTAAAAACTCAAGTTCCGAATAATTTGTCATTATCCTCAGGAAATCTGGGGAAGTTAATCTGTTTCACAGGCTATAGCAATGAGAAAAGAGACTTCTAACAGAAACTTCAGTAACTTAGTTTGGAGTAGCTCTTCTTTTGTGAAGCGGGTAAAACCCCTTGCTGTTATATGAACATTTTGCATATTTGTTGGGATTGGATCATGTCTAAAGAAACTTTACTCTCACTGAGATCAAAGGGGAATGCTTCCCCATCATTGCTAAAACTAATATATTCCCTGTCAATTGTTTGGAAGGCAGCTGAACTAATTTCTCATTTCAGCCCATTATAAATCACTCCTCATTTCAATCTCATTTAGTTAATTCAGTCATCAAAGGGTTGTAGGAGGCATAAAGTATTTTATTGATGTATTTAGCTCTTCACAGAATTAAAAAGAAGTATTGAACTTTTAGGTCTCTTTATTTGCAGATGGCTCTTGTGATGCAGGCAAAAGCTTCATTCCCTCCTGCAGAAGGCAGCACCATTAAAAAATGAAAATCCAAGCAGCAAGAGACTCACAGCAAGAGACTCTCTCCAGGCTTCTGTGGGAGATTGATGAAAAATATGACTTGTTTTCACATACCGTGTTAAAAATTTCATCTCTTGACAACATGCCAAATTTTTGAGGACTTCATCATATTAATTTGAATTTACAGAGCTGACTGAAGAAACTGAGGTCTGATTAAAAAAAAAAGTCAGGAAAAATATCAAATAATTCCGAAGTTGTTTTTATTTAACACTTCAAATGTTACATAAGGCAGGAATTATATGATCTAAGGCAGAACAGTCCATGTCGAAGTTATTGACAGACAATGAGATGTATGTAATTATGCATATTTGTAAGCCTCTGCTTCAATGTGTCTCTTATAAAAATTAATATTCCAGCATTCCATCAAACACAAAGATGCTTCTTGTAAAGGCAAAACTTAGAGCATTTGCTAGTGAGAGCAAGTCTTGGTTTTTCAGACAACCATTGCCTACCCCCACAGAAACTGACTCATGCTATAGCATGTGTCATCCTGATCACTGTCCCCTCAATATCCATGGGAATACTTTCATTTATAAGGAAGGCAGCAAAGCCAGCTACTGAACTTCTTCTTGCATGACTGCAGCTTATCCTTCTGTGAATTAGTACAGATTATTTGGGGGTGTTGGGAAACTTCATTAATTATCTGTCCATAGGCAGATGATGTCTGTTAAGCTGAAAGTAGGGATGTCCTGGGTCCTCCAAGCTGACTGTCACTTCCTGTGGTTTAGTTGCTGGCCTCAGGTGATTAGAAGAGCAATTGTGAGGGCTGCCTCCAAAGCAGAGAAGCCCAGCAACAGACACGTGCAAAGATCTGCCACAACATTAAGGCATCATCTATAGCCTTTAACAAGAAAAGTGCTGGTGGTAAAAGGGTGCAAAGTTTGGTGGGATATAGCAAAATCAGGAGAATATTCAAAATGTGGAGTTGGGTTTCCTGTCTGGTAAACATCCCCAAACTTCTCCAGCTGAGGTGCATTTGCTCTGATTATATCTATCTAGAAAATTTAATAGTGCTGAGGAATGGGAAGTGAACCAGATCTTGCAGGGTGAGCTAAGTCCAGATCAAAGAGCTCATCCTGAGAGTCCTTGAAGAAGTTTTTTCTTGTCTTCCTTCTCCCCCTGAGAAAAAAGTGAAGGGGAGAGCCCTTGGGACGGTGGAAGAGATGAAGGGCAAGAGGCACAGGCAGGATAAAAGGAGCTCAGATGGGAAGTTTAAAAGAAAAGTCTGACCATTGCCAGAGAAGAAGGGTAAAGGTGAAGAAGATAATAAAGAAAAAATTTAGAGTTTGCATTATGATGAAGATTCAGGAATATTTGGTGTTGGGGTAGACTGAGAGAAACATTGTTCTCAGAAGATGGACTTTGTGTATGTAGCTGGAGACTGTGCACAGAGGATGGCAGAGTGGGCAGCAGCATTAAATCACAGAGGAAATTTCATGCAGACCCACGAAAACTTCATCCCTTACCTCAGAGTATAGGAATAAAAAAGGTAAAGACGCATGCTCTGATCCACAGAGAAATGTTAGGGGGTGAGCAAGTGAGCACCTCTAAGAGCAGAAATCAGGCAGGTTTTCAATAAGTAAAACTGATTGGTAAAAAATGAATCACATGCAATTCAAGCCAGGAAAATATATTGCTGTGTTATTTGCCTACTAATAAGCTGTCTTTAGCGTAAGTTCAGGAAAAGCTATGAATCTTTCAGGTGAGAGGCACTGTTTATATACAGTTTTACAAGACACAGGAAGTGCGAGCAGCATCGTGTCATCTGGCACGTGTTACAGATCCAGCCCAGTGGGTAATACAGGCTTCCTCTCTACGTTATGATGTCAAATGGCATTTTCAGTTTAAAAACACTACTACACCGTCATTTCCAAAGTTAGCTGCTGTCCTATGCCTTTGTGGTGTATTATAAAAGAGATACCAGTGCCATTTTAAAAGCAGTTGAGTAACAGTCTCACCACTGGCTTATTGGTAGCAGTCCCATGTTGAATGCAGGTAGAAAAGGGAGAAGGAGAGAGAAAACATCTCTTTGTCCTTTTACTGACAAGTAGCTGACACTTCAGGCTGTAAAACCTCAGGGGTCTCCTGGTGAGAAAATGGGGACCAAGGGTTTTGGTGGCCCCTCTGCAAAACACACAAACCCCTGTCCTCTTCCTCTCCTGGTGGTAGGATAACCAGTGAGAACATGGACATCCTCCCAGCTAAAATACTGGCATGCTTCCATTGCTCTGGGCTTCAATCAGGGGAAAAATTTTTATCATCAAACCCACACCAACTGTCACTCAAATCTGTGTGGAACACGTGGGATTTCCTTACAGAGTTACCCAAGAAACCGGACCCTGGGTTGTGCGTCATGCACCTTGTTCTGAAATGCAGATAATGCCCTGGAGATCCAGGTGCTCAGCTGGATACAGGCAGGAGGAAAGTGAGAGTTTTTTTCAGTCTCACCTTCCCTCCATAGAGGTCCCCTGAAAAGGTCCAAGCAGTTTTCCCTGGTGCAAAGGACCCCTTGGAATGAGGCACCTCCATGCAGTGACAGAGGGGTTGCATTGTCCCTGTCAGTGTCGGTGCATTTCACTCCATTACCCCTGAGAAGGCAAGTGTATGCAAACCAGAGTGAGGGAGGATGGGACCCTGGCTGAGAGCAAGCAGCTGGTGGGCTGCTCAGGTCCACCAGGATCCACGGAGTGCTTGGAGTCCCTGGCTCACCTCCAGCTTTGCTGGCAGGGAGACAAAAACTTACCTGGAGCAGAACTTCCCATGTGAAGGAGATGATTAAAAGTGTGGATGGCAGCATATGTGGAAATCCTGAGAACGATGGGGTGCCTGATCTGTCACACACCTCTGCAGAAGGACTCCCAGGCTGCTGTGATACACATTGCACTATGTTTTAGGGAGGACATGCTCATGGATGAGGTGTGGAAATGGGATCAGCTTCTCCCGTTATAGCTGAGGCAGCTCTTATGTACATAAACAACATAGCTTCTCTGGGTCTCATGTTCCTCACCAGGAGAATTCATGTTTCTGTTTACTGACCATATATTGGTATTTCAAGTTTTTTGTAATTTATATCTGCAGAGAGCTATGAAGCGCTGTGTGAGGGTAATTGCTAAACTAGAGTAGTTGTTGGTTTGTCTATTTGTCCATCTATGCCAGATTTTCCTGCACAGGAGTTCTCTACTGTTGCTGTACTTACTGTGAGTCTGCATGGCTTCCAGCACGTGCAGATAGTCTGTGAGTAAATGCTGCTATTCCACTTGCTAAAGAACAAAAACTTTTGTAGAACTTTGTCAGTCCTGGTGTTAAGATCCAGTTATTAAGGTTCTTTGGAAATTACTCTGCCCAAGTTAATGTGCAAACGAGATGATAGGCCAGGCAATAGTAAGGGGTTTTTTTTTGATGGTAAATATGAGAGTGAGAGAGAGAGCGAGAGAGAGCGAGAGAGAGCGAGAGAGAGAAGGAAGGAAGGAACAAAAGAAAGAAAGAAAGAAGGAAAGAAGGAAAGAAGGAAAGAAAGAAAGAAAGAAAGAAAGAAAGAAAGAAAGAAAGAAAGAAAGAAAGAAAGAAAGAAAGAAAGAAAGAAAGAAAGAAAGAAAGAAAGAAAGAGTAGAATATAGGTGGGGGGAAACAGAAAGGGAGTGAATCCCAGTGATGTTCTGTTGATCCTCTCCAGCTGGTCTTCTTGGTGGTGAAGGTCCCCCCGAGAAGCACAGAACCCCATGGGTTAACATTCCCTCGAGCCAGGTGGCAATGTCCCAGCATGTCCCCCTGCGGGAGGGGGGCAGTCTCTTACAGCAGACTCTGGGTCTGTTGCACCACGTGCGGTCCTGTGGTGCAAAGCCTCTGGGGAGCACTTCGGGGGTCTTTGATGGATTATGACTCCCCCTCAGCTGCCTCTCACGTGGAAGTCCCGTGGATGTGGCCTGTGGGGCTGGGGGCTCCACAGCCAGGCCGGTTTGTGTAACGGAGGGTGGGTGTTCACTGCCTCTGACCAGAGGTTACACCACGCACCCAAAACCTCCTCCTCCCCCTCCGGCTGGGGGGGGAGTCTGTGTAAACCTGGCTTCTGTGAGCAGTGCTCTCCTCCCACCCCAAACTCAGCCGGGGATGACTGAACAATGGGTTTCCCTTTATCTAATCAGCAGTTTGACTTTCAGCCCAAAGTCCCAGTCTTCAGAGAGGCTTCTTTGGTTGTTGCTTCTTTATAATGAGCAAAACTTTATATCAGTGTTTGAGGCATGAACTATTTTCAGTCTCTGACACGTGTTTTTCTGCTATTTATTGATTTCATTGTGACACAGCTGGCTTTCTCCATTAAATATACCTGATGAAGCTCCTGCCCAGACAAAAAGGAAAAATGTGCTAGCCCAGAAAGCAGTTCAGATCTTGTTATCATTGCTTGAGCACTGGAACAGTTGATGCTATTTAGGGAGACTTCTCCATTCAAGGGCTTGAACTCTGCCGGAGGCATCCTGGAGTTTTCATGAGAGACAAGAAGGGTGAGCAAGTTCTGCAGTATCATCTCTCACAAGCATGCCGGGCGCTAAGTAAATGCAATTGTGCACAAGATGGCAGTGTTCTCCACGGAAAGAACCTTTCCTTCCTTCCTTGCCTGTGTACTTTGAGACAGAATCTGGCTTCAGTAAAATATCAATGGCAGCACTCGAGGTGTTCAGTTCTACTCTGTGAATACATAGAGATGTGCACGCCATTTGTATGTTCAAACGTGTCTCACCGCAGGCACACGTAAACCTGTCCCCCAGGTTTCTAACAGATCTAGTGAATGCACCAGACAGCAGCTTGTTTTTTCTGCATTCTGACCTGACTATTAGTACACTTAAACCCAGTGTCTAGATTATTAACTTTGTAAGACTGCTCTTTGGGAAAAATAAATCTGCAGCATGTTGGTCACAATAGCGGACTGTAAACACTTCTGATTCACCCATCACCACAGATCCAGACGTCTTGTCCACAAAAACATCACGTCTGCATCAGTCTCCAGAAAGAACCTGGATCCAAATCCAGAAGACTGAGGTGTGAGCTTAACTCGTCTGTAGCAGGCCCATCCCAATGTACGAGACATGTTAAAGTCCTCACTGGACTGCAAGTTCCCTGTTGCTGTTCCTGTCTGAGGTAAGATCATTTCCATGCCCTTCTCTAGTATCATCTACACTCCTCTGGAGAAACTTCTGCATAAATAGATTACTTTCACTGAGTGAGCTCCATGGATCATGCATTAGGACTCACATAATTTACAGAGTAGGGAGCACTGTGGACCAGGAGTGGACACCTCTACACTGAGAAAACCATCTTGAGTTAAGAATATCTGAGGGCTAGTATCTATCAGTGGTGTTAAGAAAGACCCAGAAACTTAAAAACAAACAAACAAAACATTGTATTGAATATTGGTTTTGATTTGAAAGAATATTCATAAGTAGAGATCCAAATTGATCAGGCAAATATGTGAGAGTCCCTTCACAGATCTTTGATTTTCTGATCAGACTCAGAAAAGTCCCTGGCTTGGCATTGCAGGTACCAGTCTAGGTGGGTGGCTGCCACCCCGGTGGAGAGACACCCTGGCAGGAGGCATGAGAGTCTCTTCCCGGCCCCTGTGGACATCCGTCCCCTCAGGAGGCACTACTGTGGAGCAGCAGCACTCACTCAGTCTCTTGTAGCTGAGCCACCTGCGAGGATGTTGCCACATGGCAGCCACCACTGCATATCGCACTGCAGCTCTGCTCCCTGGGGAAGCTGGACAGAGGCACTGCAGAGGACATTGCAGGAGAGGAGAAGATTCTGCCATCTCCTCCAGCAGAAACTAACTTTGAGGCTCGGTGAGGGCACATCAAGGTGCAGTCCTGTGTGTTGCTCAGTAACTGAGGGTTAAGCACCCTCCACCTGCACCCACAGCGGTGCATAAGCATTTGAGGAGCTTTTCAGCATCTATCACTCATGAGTAGACCAGGAGGGATTTGAGCCCTAATGTGATACCTCTTATAAGGCTTTTCTCCCAACTGTCTGCTACAGGTGGTGATTCAGTTTCTCTTCATGGGGTCACTTTCCTCTGTTCTTTCTGAAGACACATTTTTTCATAACAGCATTGCTTTGAAACTTTGTTTACAGAGGAAGTCAAACCCCAAAGACCATCAAGTATGATGATGAGGGAAGAAATAAAACCTGGACAGCTTACAAATCAGAGCTGGACTCCGGTTGGGCACACTAAGAAATGGCCAAGGAGAACCCAACCAGAACTGCTGGAGCACACAGCATGCCATTAATCAAGAGAGCGACAGAGTAGACATATCTTACAGTCAAGGGAGGATATATGATCTCCCAAGTCTTAGGGTCTGATGCTGTGCTTTGCAGAGCTGCAGTGTTATTCTGTGAGATTTCAGGATTCTGTGTCTTGGTTGCTTGTTTATTGCTTGGAGTGTGGATAGTCACTCAGAACAGAATAAAAAAGTATTTTACCAAGGAGTAACTGAAGTTCCTTGAGATGGCCTGGCCACGTCTCCTTCAGAGTCCTGCCCAGGTGAGATTCTGCAGTTTAGATTTCTAAGCTTAATTTTCTAATCTGCAGCAGGCACAATCCACAATTTATGCTGTTCACATGGAGCAGAAGGGCTCTCCAAGGGCATATGCAAGGCATGGGTATGCACAGTGGGTCAGGAAATTTCTGGGTTTGGGTGTGTGCAGTGCCCATACAAGCCTATGGCCTGTTCCCACGGGCAGAGCACCCCATACATCTCTATTCCTGCATATGATTGACATTCAGTTATTAGAACCTCCATAGAGCTTTTCAAACCTTAAATAACCCAGCCTCATAATCACTCTGGGAGGTAATTAAGCTGCCTGGTTATCAACAGTAGAACTGAAATGTGGAGTTGGGATCTAAATTTTGGATGAGATATCCTTTTTTTTTGCAGGTCAGGTCACAAAACATTAATACAAGTGGTGTGGAGCAGGATTTCTGCTTCTATCATGTCTCAACATCAATACTTAAGTTAGATGTTTAGGAAGCTCCAGTATCCCAGCCCTGTTCTCAGAACATCTTCCCATAAGGCAGAATCCCAAAGTATCTTGTTAGAAAAATGAACAGAACAGGATGTTTTATAAAATCTAAACTGTACCAAGATCATGGTAATTTGGAGAACATCACAGGCATGTTTCTGTGTCTCAATGCAGTTAGTGTCTCTCTTTGTATCAGGTTTTAGCATAATCTGTGATGGACTGAACTTTTTTTTTTTTGCCATGGCAACCTCACTGTGGTGATTTCAGGGTTAGGGAGCTTTTTATTTATCTTGACCAGCATGAAGAAGTCTGAGCCTCATTAACTGAGGAAGGTGGATGGATAGCATATGGAACACACCACACACGAGACGGCGCTTCCCTTCCCAGGGCAACTGGGTCATTTGTATTATCTACATGAGCTGCGATTTTCCTTTTGGAAATACTGAGTTGCTAACTGTCCTCTCTGTCCCAAGGGAAGAAAATCCAGACAGATGGCTTCAGAGAAACCTTGCATCTTTAAGGGAAGAT
The DNA here is from genome assembly GCA_013397975.1 of Machaerirhynchus nigripectus. Lineage (NCBI taxonomy): Eukaryota > Metazoa > Chordata > Aves > Passeriformes > Dicruridae > Machaerirhynchus > Machaerirhynchus nigripectus. The sequence goes on from VZRQ01007361.1 coordinate 2,070,290, forward strand.
ATCCTCCTGGAACAATAATTAATGCTGGTGGGACCTTTTTTTTTTTTTTTTT
>VZRQ01007361.1:2070358-2165101 GCA_013397975.1 Machaerirhynchus nigripectus
TTTTTGAGAAGCTTGGAAAGAATTCAGTATCACCAGAGGGCATTAACACAGAGCCTTGCAGAGGACAGAAAAAGATAAAGAGGGGAAAAAATAGCTAGCACAAAGCAGTGATCCTATTAAAATGACATTGAAGAATTCTATTAGTGCTCTTTGCCCCCTCGCCTGCTGCCTTCGAAGATTCGAGGCAAAACACAAGTGCTTGTCAGTCAGACAAAGCCTACTAATAATCTCTGCTAAAAGGTGACATTCACAAACTGCAGAGGGACACACAGGGCTCCAGGCTCTGGGTTGACCACGTCAGGAGGCTGCTGGCAGAAACCCGTATCTGGCTGTGGGTGCCAGCAGCCCAGGCTGGAGGGAAGGGGATGGCAGGGCAGACGTGGGTTTGGGCTTCTCACTGCCCCAAGGCTCAGTGGCTCTGCCTGTATCAGAGGGGCTGAGCAGCACCACTGATACTGCGCCAGTGTTGTCTCCACAGGAAAGGAGACTGGTGGTATGCAGGCTTTGTGTGAGGGCCCTGGAGCCCTGGGCAAGTGGGGTGAACTTCATCCTCACTTTGCCGTAGCTGAAACACCTTCCTGTGCTGCTGTCCTAATCCCTATTGAGATAGCACTGTTTTGAGCTTTGGATGTGTCGACTCTTACTGTAGATGAGGGTCCTTAGAAGCACACAAGTATAAGGGAAGAAAAGCTGGATCCTAAGCTAGTCTTTTCAAACAGAAGTAACAACTACCTTGGATGTGCTGCTTAGTTTGATACTGTGTGCTGTATCCCAGGGTTCTCCAAAACAGTGGTGACTTTGGGAACCATGAAAACTGAGCTAAGGTTGCTCTCTACCAAGGATCACTGGGAAAATGCAAGATCTCTTTCCCCACTAGCAGCTAAACCTCCTTATTTTAACTTCCTGAACTTGTTCTGCTGGTACATTTCAGCAAATGTTTGTTTGTTCAAGAGTATATGATGCACCGTGCACCGGATTAAGAATGTTTTCTTTTCCTAGACACATTCAAAAAAAGTTCTAATTTCTATTAAGTTTCCACTCTCCAAGTTTTTTTAGTAAGAAAGTCTGCTTGGATCAGGATCAAAGGGATAGTTTATCGCTCTTTGTGGAAAAGTAGATTCTCTGGAAATTACTAAATGTAGCCCAGAAAACTCATACACCATCTTGTCTGTTTTACTCAGCAGAGATAATGTCTCAGCTGGAGTACTTTGTGTAGCACTGGGCACTGCATCCCAGAGAGATACGGCCCAGCTGGAGTGAATCCAGAAGGGAGCTGCAGGAAGGATCAGAGGGCTTGAAATCATGACCTACCAGAAAAAATTACTCCATTTGGGTTGCTTTTCTTAAAGGAAAGAAGATTAAGGATGGGGGAAGGGAGAATGATGATATTCCTCAAATATGCAAAAGACTTCTGCTGAGAGAAGAGGAAAAATTTCCTCTCCCTTGTGAAAAGCAGAAGAAATAATGGGTTCATATTGCAGCAAGAATATCTTAAGTTAGGCATTATGTAAAAGCTTTCTAACAGGATGGAAAATGAAGCACTGGACAGGATCATTTGGGGAGATATGCCACAGACCCCACTGGGAGTCTATCAAACCAAATTAAGCAACTGTTCCTCTTAGACAAAGGAAAGGAACAGATGACTTCGGGAGTTAAAGGCATTATTATTAATATGAGATTTTATAGGAAAGTAATATACCTGGAAATTCAGCCACTGGTAAAGTGGCAAGTTTAAGGAGAAAACCATAAAGTTTTTATTCACGCTTTTCTATGTCTTATAAACTTTAAAAATCATCCTTTCAAGATTTACTGGGCATATCATATTAAAACATTAAAAGATAACAGAAAAACAACCGAACATAAAGGGGAGTGTTTTTATGTCTCAGTACTGGTCTGCACTTGGCATCTCTGAGCCACTGACGTGCCCAGGGGCACTCGGCGCAGTATCGCTCTCCAGAAAGCTCGCCCTTTTCCAGATCATCCAAGTGAGGAAGGCAGATTTCCTGCCTTCTTCAGGGAGCCTGGCACTGCCAGAGGTGGTTCGGAGAGTATTATTGGGCAATCCAGAAAGGAGAGTTACACCTGCTCTAAATGGTGGCTAAGCACTGAGCTGGAATGTCAGAGGATGGAAATGGAAAGAGACGATAAGAAGATTGCCAAGTTGGCCCCTGCAGCTGCAAACACCCTGGCAAAAGTCCTCTCCTGCTTCTCTGCTGCGACCTCTCAATCACTCTTGGTACAGCCCTTGTACTGCTCTGCCAAATAAGATTACACTCCAGCAGAGGGAGAATTTACACATTCCATAGGACTTGATGACATAGCAGTTGATAAGGGCACGACACTGTATTCACTGGAAAAAAATCCATATCTATTAGGGGCTGGCTGGGTGAGAAAAGGAGAGTTACATCCCCCTGTTCGGTTGGTTCAAGCCCAAGCAACCTTTGTCTGTGTGCAGGGAGAGGCTTCTCGCAAGCCTTGTGCTTGTTAGAATTTAATTGCTTGCTGGTCGTGCTGCTGGCGAGCTGGTGCAAATAGAGATGATCCCTCATTAATGCAGAAGCTTACATGAGGCCAGCTCCAAGGAATAATTGCAGTCGTGTCTAAACACTTTCTGGTCCAAGTTTCCTTAAACCAGAACAGCATTTTATTAACATATCTGAACAGAAAAAAAAAATCAGCAATAAGTCTGTCTGGTAACTGTTTCTTCACCCTCTAGATACTTTTAAAAGTAGGTCTTGTGAGTTTGTCTTAGAGGGTATTTGTGTCCTGGAACTTCACAGAAATGCATTTGCAAACACATCACCAGACAAGAGGTCAAGGGGCCAACAGCCACTATTAATTGCCTTGCAGCCAGGCAGGAGCAGAAACGCTGCCCTTCGGCCTCGCTCCGATGAGGAGAGCGTAGCACAGCTGTAAACAACTGTAAAGAGCTGTCAGGGAAGGAGAAAGCTACACCTACCTTTTGCTTTTTTAGTCTTGCGTGGAGAAAAAATATAAAGAGCAAATGAAAAACTCCACTTGCAGGAAGATGCATGTGGATTTCTCCTCTTCTGAAGCTGAACACATCAGTCTTCTTTCGCACACGACGCGAGCTGCATGTTGAGACACCTTGTGATTATAACCTCTCCTCAACGAAATTACTGAGGGTCAAAGAATCTGGGGACTCGTGGGATGATGTGATTGGCAGGACAATTAGGTCTGGACTGTGTTCTTTCATTTCTACTGGAAACTTGGTGTAATTACAGCTCCTGCCTCTGGCCCGTGTGATGCCGGAGGTTGGATGAGGTGATCAGAACACACCCTCTGGCCGTAAAATCTATTAACCTTGCTTTGCACCACACATGGCTCAGGCATACAGAAATTCAATACCTGCCCACCATCTGAAAGCTCTCTTGTCAATGAGGGAGAAATAGAAGTACTGAGGTGAGCAGAGTTTCTCTCCAGCTTTTTCCATTGAAACTGCTGGAAAGAAGCTTCCAGGTGAGGGAAGCAGGGCCGTGTTTTGGAGGCTCTTATGACAGGACTTGGGAGGAGTGGGCCCCTCAGCTGGGGTGCACTGCAGAGCTGCTTGGCAAGTGATGGACAACCGAGGGAGACATGGGCCATAGGGATCCCCATGCTCAGTGAAGGTGTTGTTTTCTTACGTAAAGGGGATGGAAAAGGAAGATCTGGTTTTCTGGTAGCAAGGGGGCTTGCTACCCTTTCGTATAAAAGGAAAGCTCTTGAGTACAGGAAAATAGGCTGCCCCAGAAACAGGCCAGAAAATCACCATACTCCAGAGACTGTAATCTTTATTTCTGCACATATAGGGCAGAAGTATTTTTTTTGAGTGAGGATCCTACTTATTTACCAGATTTCTTAGAGGGTATTTTTTGGAGAAAGGGGCTAGTGAGGCTTTCTAGTTAATTTGGTAATCTGCCTTAATGAGTGGGAGATTCATGTGCCTTATGTTTGGTATCTAAAGGTAAAAGCTTTCAAGCCTGAGCCAGCCAGACTTTTACTCCCTTTGTAGGAAAAGCAGAAGAAGAGAAGGCGAAGACAGATCAGACTAATGACCCTCTGGAGATGCCCATTTCCCTGCATCAGCTATGCAGGGAGCCTTGGGTGACCACTTCAGGCAACAACGCCTGACTTGTAGGAATCCGAGGTTAGGTAAGATACACAGTAGCCGTCAGAGTAAAACTGCCATGCTTTTCACAGATGATATTAATTAGAGAAAAAAAGTGCCACCGAGCACCAATCCTTAGCTTAACTAGCTCCAAGCTATGAAGTCAGATGATTCTAGCTGGAGGCCAAATCCAGCCTGTGGGCTGACTCCATCTGTCTTATTTGTGTCTCTGCCGTGACTGCGTGGTGGGATGGAAGGTGATGAGGAGCAGCTGTTTGCATCCTGGGGGAAGTCCAGCAGTTCCTCCTGTTTCTACCATACTTGAATGCAGCCAAGCCCTCAGCTCAGGGAGGTGGTGTGTCCACATGGCTCACAAGGGGAGTCTCCAAATGGGCATCTGGGCTCCAGGAACACAAAACAAAGCTTGGACCACCCTGTGAATTAAGTCATTCTTCTTGGCCAGAAAGAGGCTTAGGAAAGTAAACATCTCAAAGCTTGTATTGCACTTCTTTCAAAAGTCCAAATTAAGTGCTTGGATGTGCAGCCTGTGCTGAGAGGTAGCATTTGTGTGGTTGGGGTTCTTGCAATTTCCTTTGGAGGGATTTTCACAAAGAAAACAGGAGTTTGTGTTTTCTGACATTTGCCTTAACTAAAAGGCATTGTGAGGACTTTTACGGAATACCAATTAGACTCACAGGTTAGTGACTGAGAGCTATGCACTTCGCGTTGGCTGAGGTCACTGCACAGCAGGAAAAAGAATCAGAGCTATTCACAAACAGCCTGTCCCAGAGCTGCAAATCTGATTTCTCCACTTTAGCTAGATGAGGGTTGTTAGCAGAAGTAGCATCTCTCCTTAAATCCACTGATTCAGTTAGAAAAGAGTAGACTAGTTGTTGGGCTGTGTTCAAGGTCTGAAACAGAACCTGGCAGCTAGAAGAAGGGCTTCTGCTCCCAGGGGCTCATCTGGGTTTTTTTGGGTTTTTTTCCCCAGCTACATCAGCCAGTCTAGGAAGAAATATTACCTCACTATAAATGATGACTTACATCTATCTCTGACAATCACAGCTATTGCAACATTGCTCTCAATTCTTACCACTATTCAACAATTGCAAGGCTTAGAACCCTCTAAAAATACTCTTCCTGCCTTTGTGTTTTTCAACAACTTTTTGTGCTTATATTTGACAGGTGATGCCTGTTAATGCCAGGGCCACTGGTGTCCTGAGACAGGTTGTACTCTTGGGTCACCAGACAAAGCCTGTTTGCCCTGTGCTGGGCTCAGGGAGAGCTGGGTACTCCAACAGGTCCTAGTATGGCTCACAGGTGAAGTTTTATTGAAGCAAAGGAATCCTATATCTCAGAGAATCCTTCCCCTAGTATCGCTCTGTCTTGAGAAAGCTGCAGAGCAAAACAAACCCTTTCCTCCATAGGTACCACACAACAAGCATACTTGCCAGGCAGTGGATGGACACTCAGAGCACAAAGCAAGAGGACAAGAGGGATTCCCTGAGGCAAATCCAGGACTTGCTGAAAGATAGACACCACCACTCTGAGCTATGGGGGGGACAGACCATCTCCTAACACTGTTTTCTGAGTGAGCCACTGAAAACAGGAATGAGAAAGAGCACATTGTAATGTTATAGCACATCTTTTCAGTGGTGTGGAGCATGAAAAACCTACTTTTCATATGGCAGTGTTTAACAAAAAATATATAAAGTAAAGAAAGTCAAGGTAAATTGGTGCAATTTACTCTCAGTTTTTACTCATGTTACCTCTAATTCAGCAGACAGGTTTTCGTGCACTCTCTCTCTGGTATGAAACCAAGGGTATACTCTAATAGTGACAGAGCTGCACAGAACAGAATTTAGCCACCTACACAGCTTTAATCAAACATCTTTCACTACTTGAAAGGGGAATTTATCCAAGTAACAGCTTTTAAATTGACCATGCTAGTGTTTCTGGGATAAGCCCTCCATCATGGTATTTGTCTCCATCTGTCACATTAACCTTCCTCTGATTTCTCTCCTAAATGTCAGTTCACCGGGGTACTCACCAGAGGCAGCCACAACTCGGCCAGGAGGGCCCTGAGGTAGTGCAGGTCTTTCCTCATTACCTGATTTGGCACATGATTGTGTGGCAGCTGAGACTGATGCCCCTGAAACTCCCCCAGTTAGTTTGTCCCTTGAACAGAAGAACAGTGAAAAATGTCACTCTTCTTGATGGATATAGTTCTCTCACAGATGATCTAAGTCCCAGTCCTGTAACTCCTCACTAGTGTGTATCATCACTTTCTTTAACATTTCTATTGCTCTACACCATAACCATGTAGGCAATGTCGGTGCTGCAAACAAGAGAATTAGCTACCAACGCCTGGTCCTGAAGCCAAGCGGCTTACTGGGTACAGGTCCTGTATGAACATACAGTTCCCATGCTGAAAGCCTACTTACTTCAGCTTACAGAAGCTGAAGGAGAGACTAGCTGCTGTCTTTTCTAAATTTTAGTCCGTGTAGTCCTTAGCTCAAGTAAACTGTTTGAAGAAGTGGTTGCTCTACTGAGGTCGATATGAAGCATAGAGTATAGGTGTAGCATATAGAATGAAAGTTCTCATCGAACTCATTATTAAAAGAACAGATTTTAATGCTAGGAAGAGTTCATCAATTAATGGTAGTGTTTTCTCAAAACAGTATTTGGAAAGTACATACCGGCACGTGCATGTGCGTGCACACACCATCTTGTTCATGACCTGCTCCTCTTTCTTAAGTTCTCTGGTCACTACATGTAAAGTGGAATCCTTATTTCCTTAAATAACTCATTTCTTCCTCTTTCAATGAACTTACTCATGCTGTTTGAACTTCAAGGTAGAAAAATCAAAAGCAGTCACTGTGTCTCTTAGGAGTTCTTGACCTACTTTGTACTGATCAGTTCTCATCTCCTACAGAAATGTGGAAACTGTGTCACAAGGATTTACACAATAAGCTGTCGAGAATGTTTCTTCTTTTAACTTTATGCATTTCAAGGAAGGGAACCTGAATGCAATATGCACAATCTTTAGATACAATTGTAGGAAAAATGTCCGTGCCAACAGATAATGTAAAAGATCCTCTGTGGGCTCAAGAGGCGACTTGAATGAGTTGTCTAGTGTAATTCAAAAAAGAGTCTCTGAATTCTTTCATGTTGGCAGTAAAATCAGAACTATTGCAGAGTGATTTCGTTGGCAGAAAAAGGGGAAATTTGAAAACTTGGGGGAAGGCATTTTCCCACTTGAAGATAAAGTTCTACTAATCAGTTACTGGTCAATGGCATGAGATAAAGGCTCATAATAAAAAGCAATGGTCCATTATGAACAGAGGACTTCATATTTTTAGAATGTTGCTAAATAATCAAAGATCTGCTTAGGTACTGGTTAGACCACCCACCCCTCAACCTATCGAATGCCCATTAATTAAATCAGCAGTCCAGGACACTGCTATGCAGAGATCAGGACAAATTAGGTTTCATTGTGAGATAGCCTTTGAATTCTCTCCAAAACAAAGAAGGAAAGCTAGTTAATTTCACAGCCTTGTTATGTCCCCTCTCCTCATCCTCTGCCTGGGACTTCCTTAGCAATAGGGATTTGTCCCCCTGGCAGGCTCTGAGGACCATATCTAGGAATGCAACACTATAGGAAATGACAGTCTTACAAAACTTGGCAAGGTGAATATACAACCTGCTGAAGAAGTGGCATCCTGAAAGAATCAGAAAGAGTTCTGGGTAATGTCCTCAGGGGCTTTGCTCAGCATTACTGGGGTCAGCCTCATGGTTGTCACTGTGCTCTCAGACACAAGTTGGTCACGTCTGTCAGTGCTGGTCACTCCTGTAAGGCCCACACAGTTCTGTGCTAAAACATACAACAAACAACACATAGTCCATTTGTTGCTTGGAAATGCCCTTGTTTCTGGCTGCAAACACTTCTCTACGTGGATAGCAGTATAAGTGTTCTGAATACTTCCCTTAAAACACCACCAGCTTTTTCTGAATACAAAGGATTTAGCTTTTGACATGTCCATTAGGAGGTTCGGTATCTTTTTGTGCCAATGTCTCTGTGACCACGTGTGTGTTGTATTCATATACACACGTGCACGTGTGCTTTTTCACAAGCCTTTACTGCGGAAACAGAACACCCGTATCTCTGTGTTCAGCACGTTGTGGGGACAAAAGCAAGGCAAGCCTGAATCATTATTGTAATGCATCCAGTTCAAGGGCAGAGCTTTTCTCAAACTGCATGGGAGAAAGTCTGCCTGAAAGAGAAAAACTGATTTAAAGGATGTTGGATCCTTCAGTGACAATTGACTTAAAGCTACAGTGGCATCAGCATAGTCAGACAAGTGAGCGGCAGCAAATGCTCCCCTCAGCCCCACACCTTCTGTTCCCAGAGCTGCTACTGAGGCTCGGTTTGGATCTTGCTCCTTTTTGCAATGTTTTTCTCCAATTTGGATGTGAAATGCAGGGATAAGAGGGTCTGTGCCGTGCTTACCGAGTTGTTTGCCATGAGCTCCTTCAGACTGGTGGAGTTGGGCCCCCATGCTAGAATGGAGGTGTGCGACCCAGGTTGACCTTCCTCCCAGCTGGCATGATGCCCTCTCCTGCCCTTCAGGCAGTCTGCTCTGCCTCCTCCTGGAAAGACCATGAGCTGCTTCTCTGGAAGAAAAAAAGATGTGATAGGCAACTTCATTTAAACCTAGCTTGTGGGAATGATTCTTCTCATCATGATGTTCTAAATACAGACGGACATATTCCCATGCATGCAGCTGAATGCATCACACCTCTGTGTTGTTCTGAGCACAATTATTAAAATAAGGGGAGTCTGATAGATACCCACCAACATATATTAAAGCTACAGCCTGCTAGAGCCATCTCCTCTCCATTTTGTGCATGTACCAGCAGTAACCAGGTAACAGTAAACTGATTAACATTCCAGGGAGATTATTCGCAGTGATGTGCTCCATTAAATGGGCGGACGGTGGCTTACATTTCATAATCCATAGTGACATACTGGAAATGAAAGTGACAAAAATTATAGATAGCTCTTTGGCTGAAGATGTGAAAGAAAAGGCACGGAAAAGAGAGGCCCAGGGGCTTGCTTTTGCAAAATGCCAAGCCAGGCTGTGGCATACTGGCTCATGAGTCAGGTGCAAAGGGTTGTAGTAAATGGGGTTACATCAGGCTGGTGACCGGTCAGATGGGTTCCATCTTAGGCCCAGTTGTCTTCAACATCTTCATAAGTGACTTGGACACAGAACTCAGAGGGTTACTAAGTATGCCTATGATACTAAGTTGGGAGGAGCTGTCCACTCCCTCCAGGGCACAGAGAATCTGCAGCGAGACATTGACAAATTAGAGGGCTGGGCAATCACCAACCACATGAAATTTAACAATGACAAGTGCAGGATCCTGCTCCTGGGACAGGGCAACCCTGGATGTACAGACTGGGGAACAAGAGGCTGGAGAGCAGTGCCATGGAAAGAAAGCTGGCGGTCCTGGTTGATGGCAAGTTGAACCTGAGTCAGCAGTGCCCTGGCAGCCAGGAGGGCCACCCGTGTCCTGGGGGGCATCAGGCACAGCATCGCCAGCCGGGCAGGGGAGGGGATTGTCCCCTCTGCTCTGCACTGGGGCGGCCTCACCTCGAGTGCTGGGGGCAGCTTTGGGTGCCACAACGTAAGAAGGATATAAGGCTATTAGAGTGTCCAAAGGAGTGCTATGGAGATGGTGAAGGGCCTTGAGGGGAAGCCACATGAGGAGTGGCTGAGGTCAGTTTGTTCGTTCAGCCTGGAGAAGAGGAGACTGAGGGAAGACCTCATCAGTGTCCTCAGTGGTGGAAGGGGGAAGGGGAAGTATAGACACTGATCTCTTCTCTGTGGTGACCAGTGACAGGACTCAAAGGAATGGCCTGAAGTTGTGTCAGAGGAGATTCAGGTTGAATATTAGAAAAAGGTTTTTCACCCAGAGAGTGATCAGGCACTGGAACAGGCTCCTCAGGGAAGTGGTCACAGCACCAAGCCTGACAGAGTTAAAAAAAACATTTGGACAGTGCTCTCAGGCACATGGTGTGACTCTTTGGGGATGGTTCTGTGCAGGGCCAGGAGTTTGAATTTGCTACTTTTCTATTTTTTATAAAGAGACAGCTTTGAATGTGTGTATGTATGTGTTTATTTGAGTATTTAGCTCAACATAGGCTTAGTTGGAAAAACAATCCATTACTGACCCCAAAGACCATGAAGGCAAGCAAGGAGGACTGAAATGGATGGAACAAATAGAAATTGTGAAAAGAATCTCAGATGCCTGAAATTTGTATTAGACTGCAATTTTTTAAGCCACAGGACACTTGAATACAGATAAATACTCAAACTGGGTCAGCTCACAAGCATTCAACAATTCCATATCTTTTCTTGATGACTGCTCCTTGGGTCACAGATTCTAACGCTCCACAGTTAAATAAATAAATAGGGCCATCATTGGTGTCTCCATGTTTCTAAAGTCACTAGTGGGCACTCTGGGACCTTAGGGGTTCCTGGAAGAGCCATGGTTGAATCCAGGGACACCTGTAAAATAGTTTTATTCAAAATTAGCATCCTAAAAAGAGACTTAAATCAGCCACATGTCAAGACAGCCTTTAAAATCAGAAACATAAAAATAAACCCCTACAGACTTGCCTTAAAAGATAGCTCTGAACTCAACAGCTCTGAAGTCTAATAAGTGCAATATAAACATCTTTTGAGCAAAACATACTGGTGAAAAGAATGTTTATTGTGTTACAGAAATCAATGCAATCTGCAGGGACTGAATCAAATAGCTGTACAGTCTACCCTGTGATTCATTTTGCTTTCATGAGTGAGGGATGCTAGGATGAAATGGAATATGCATGTAGCTGGAATGGTTGGAATATACATGGTGAGAAAATATAATCACTTTTTTCCAGCTTGGAATCTGACAGTGACATATGCTTTACATTGCTTTCATTAATATATCAAGATGTTTTCATCACGTGGTGAAAACCACTAATTCATGAAAATGCAGATTAGATGCCACAACCCCTAAACTAGCAGAGAACCTTTCACTTAGGTATAATTATGAAATACTACCATCACCCAGTCTTCTGCTGGCATGCAGGATTTGCTATCATCATTCACACATATATTTTTGTGAGAGTTAGACTTGCAGCTCATATTTTCAAAGCATTTGTGTCAGTCTCTGAGCTCCTTTGCTTTAAAGTAAATATATAACTGCATGAAAAAGATTGGCAGTGTCACCAGCAGCATCTCTTTATTCTAAAGTGGAGATGAGTCAAGCAAAAATTAAATTATAATCAAGTTATACCCATCTTACATGCAACTATCAGCCCCTTACTTGCCAGGACTGAGGTAGATATATACTTTTTTCAGTGTTTTGAATGTTAATTTTTTGAGTTTTTCGTATGGGAAGTGAGTTAACTGAGTATTGTAAGGCCAGTCTTTGCCCCATGAGGGATATCTGTACTGGGGATACATCTGTAGGAGAAAGCAAGCAAGTCCTGAGAGGGCTCTGAGCGTCCTTGGAGCTGCATGAGTTCAGTGCTTAGTTCAATGCACCCTGAGACACAGCAAGCTGAAGGGTTCATACGTGGTGCCAGACTGACTACGGCCACTTTTGTTCTGATTCACAACACCGTACATCTGGCTGCTCTAGAGCACAGGCAAAGCAAGGCTGCTTCTGCCTACAAAGTGTTGTGGGCATATTCTAGTCACAGTTTCCCAGCTCTTAAACAAATAAAGTGCACATGCATGGAAAAGAGGAGATGGGAGGGTTGTGGTCATGGCACTGGACTGAATCTGCATTTTTCTGTGCAACCTTGGTACCTCCTAGTATTTCCTTTTACTCCCATCTTAATTCGCCTTCTGACAAGCTGGAATAAAGATTCTGGCTTTTATACTGTACAAGGTTGACTTTCTATATGGTCATGACAGGTTTGTGTAGTAGGGTGTTGAGGGACCATACAAGTACCAAGCCAGAGGGAGAGGGAGCAAACGAGAAAGGTTGATATGTTAAACAATATATTGCAATAACAGATGTGTTTGTTTGGTTGCATTTTTTTTATTTGTTGGGGTTTTTTTTCTAGCCTGGAGAATTTATAAAAGGACAGCAAAGCAATGGCAATCTGCCTGTCACATCACAGCCCATCGCAGCCCTCCCTCTCTCCTGCGCTGTCGCTGTGCACCCACTGAATGAATAGGCAAACCCAACTTCATTTCAGCTTCGGACAAGGACTGTCAGTCACTTCTGACAACAAGCATTTGGTGCCCGTTTTTAGCAAGATTTTAACAGATCAATCTTTATCTGGTGGTTCAAAGAAGCAGTTCCATCTGCGTGCAGCTTCGTACTTGCAAATGCTGTGCTTGATCTTTAAACGTATCATTGTTCTGAGTCACTGGCTGCTTCTGTTTTAATGTAGGTGATCTGATTCACCAAAGTAAGTTAATAACATAAATGGAGAAAATTAAGTTCCTATTTCTATGAAAGCATAAATGTTATCTGAGATGGTGACATTTACGATTCACTGAAAAATATGATTTGTTTTATATGCAGTTGTTGAGCTGCCAAGGAGGGGTTTTTTTTATTTCTAGCAATTTAAGATTCTCTGGAAAGTAGATGATTTAAGACAGGCAGAAGATGCCTTTTCCTCACTGATCCATTATGCCTGCCTCTTCACTTACTCTTGCTCTACAGCAGGCAAAGAAACAGCATTGGTTAGAAATCACTGGATAAATGTACACAGCTCATTTTTCTTTGTAATACGAGGGAGGGAGAAGAAAACCTTATAAAACACAGAGCCATTAAAAAAAAAAAAGGAGCAGACAATTCTATCATGATGGATAACACTTACACAATTAAATAAAAATACACTTGCGATACCAAAGAGCACAGCACATTTCATTTTTATCTGCAGTGTCACTCTCCTAATGGTTTCTGTCACGAAACCTAACCAAAACAAATCTTTGAAGCAGACAAAGTCTCAGATTTCAGGGATGCAGAGTTCTGCCAGGTGGATCAGAAAAGTAGGTCAGTGGGTCATTAATGCAAACCTGACAGGAAATAAACCCTGACCTGCTGAAAAGAAAGAGGTTTAGCACAGTCGTCCATTTGATACACTCAGTGCATATCATTTTCTCTAAACAGGCATTGTAGTTCAAGCACGGCAAGCCAAAATGCAGACGTGAGGACATCTCAGAGACTGAAATACCTTCATCCTCTCATACTGTGCGGACCTCACAAATCACATTACATAGATGTGGAGCTCTCCCACTCAAAGAGCAACATCTATTACAATTTCTGTGTGACTGAGTCTACTGCAAAGAATTTTCAGAAACTCTTATGGTCTTACTTCTATTACTGACCAAGTCACTTACCGCTTAAAATGTTTTTCATTTTTCTATGTCCTTCTAAAAGCCTCGAGTATTTTTGACATTTCATTTTCCAAGAAGACATGATAGATGCCATGTTGGGAATTTCCACTTGCAGCCTTGTACTGTTAGCTGCTTTGTGGCTTTCCCCTTATACATGGTGAGGAACATGTGGTGGGGAGGGAAAAGGAGTCCTGTTCCCTTGGGCATGTGGGGAGGGAAAAGGAGTCCTGTTCCCTTGGGCATGTGGGGAGGATGCCATCCCGAGCACCTCAGTTCCCTGCAGGCAAACTTTCTCTATCCCTGCATCCCTGTCTGCTGCTTGTTCAGTCCCTTTTGCCTCCTCTAGCCACCCCAAAGGAGACCTGCCAATGGCAGCCTTTGCCTTCAGGTTTTCTGAATCTATTTCTGTTTACTTAGTCTACCTTTCTTTGTATAGAAAGTTTTTTCTCAAACAAATCGGGGGACTTTACTCGTTCTTCTCTTCTGATCAAGGAATCAAGCACTTGGGTATTTTCGGTTTGTTGTTTGTTTGGGGCTTTTTTCACATTGTTAACTTAATCAGAATTTCCTGCTTTGTACTATTTTACTTTGGCACCAAGTTTTTCCATCTCTCTTACCTTTCTTCTGGCATCAGAGTTTTGTGTTTCCCCCCACCTTGAAAAGCCCATTTCAGGAAATTGAGTCAGTGGTTAAGAAATCTGCTGCAGCTTGGAAGTCCTTCATGATACATTGGTTCTCAGAAACATCTGACAAACAGAAGTCCTTTGGTGGTTGAAGGCATTAAAAAATACATGTAAATAAGCACAGAAATTTGGAGTTAAGATTTCTTATCTTCCATACAATAATTTCCTTGCACTTGTTCAACTCTCCTTTTGGCTGGCATTGTATCTTTTCTGGGCAACTTGAAAACCTAAATGCAGGTATGGCATGATTAAAAAAAACCCATACCAAGACAGACACATCAGGTTTAGCTTAAACTTTTCTGAAATGGCAAGTAAAATAATCAACCAAATGGTGCATGCAGCAACAGCAGGTCACAGTATACATTAAAGCAGTGTAGCACATCTCTACTCAGTGTCAAGGTGGTTCTGGGTGCCTACTGAGATCCTGGACCTGAAAGCCTTGTCCTGGCCAGGACAGCTTGTGATCCTTTGAAGGATTAAATAATTCACCTGGCACAGAGAGCAGGTCTACAGCAGGAGGAGGAATGAAGGCCAAGCCTCCTGGTTCCATGCATGGTCCTCAACACTGGATTTCATAGCAGGTAATTGCTTTTGTATGTCTTGAAAGAGGTGTATAATGAACTAGTGGATACCTACACGTCATAGACACTGGTTTGAATCCAAATAATTTAAACAATTGTTTCTAATTATGATTTCAATCATTAACAGAGAATGGGTAATCCTTTTTTGCAGCTTGTTTTAAGTTTATACTTTCAGAATATTTCCCCACACAAAAGCCTGTACTCAATAATTGATGAGCTTTTTTTTTTTTTTGCAATACTAGCAGGTGAGCAAATCCACATCAAATTATTTGTGCAGTTATGGTTTACAAACATTTATTCATATCCTTAATTTGTGAGTTACTTAATTTTAAAATGCCAAACAAGGCAACTCTTATTTATGAGATGATGATTCCTTCTTACTTACAACTTAAATGAAAATGGAATTAATTAAAATATGTGAAATCAAAGCTTTGTTATTGTTTGAATAATCTCAGCAAAGCTAATTTAGATGCACTGTATGTGTGCCACAAAGTGAACATGTTATAGCATTTCAAGCAACTAAACACCTTAAATAAATAGAGGAGGTATCATTTCTGTTTGTCTAATTAAATTGATTATTTATGGACACTTGCATTTTGATTATCTTAGAAGTAGTAATTTTTATCCTTTCATATTAGTTTTCACTCACTAGGAGTGTTTCTGGTTTTTTAAGTGAGTGCTTGGCTTTCAATTTAAATTACCTAGTCCTTGACCAGAGCTACTTGAAAAAAATGTAAAGCAGAAAATGTTCCATTTATACTTACAGCAGAAGTTATCTCTGATTAAAAAAATATTTGTGACTGTAGCAAACCCTATTTCCAAGTGTTTACTGTATAACTTTCCATAGTTGAAGGGTGTCTTTTTTAAAACCATGTCTGCAATCATACAGTTTGTTACTTTTATTGTAGTTTATATTATTCTAATATATTATAATAAATTTAGATTTTCCATTATGTTGTCATAGTTTACGTTTTAGTTTTAAGCAACTATTGTTTTAAAGAGAAAAATAAGATTTAATTTCAACTGTAATATACAGATTTTTAAAGAAAACATCAAGAGATTCAAATCAGTATAGCAAGCTAATTACACCAACAAAACATATTTAGCAACATTTCTGTTGCCATATGTCAACTTATTCTATGCAGTAATAACTTGAAAGTATAATTTTATTAATTACCTCTCTAGCAGTTGAAAGTACTTCAGACATATTCTGTTGATAAAGGGACATACTATGAGTGCAGTCTAATTCCTACTTAAATCCAGAGTTTAAGTCCTAATAGAAATTGGATAAAACAAAGAATTTGCTGGATGTTTTGTTAAATTGAGAGCCAGCAGAGAGACAGACAACAATTTAAAGAGATTAAGGACCATTCCAGAAAGTCTGACTTTGTATTTATTTGACATCTCCAAGTAACACAAAAAATAAAAGTTGGAGGAACAGTCAAAAATTAAGTCTTTGTTTTAACTAATGGGTCACAGTGCAAAGCAATAATGATGGCAGAATGATGTGCACTTAGGTGCTGCACTTGAAGGTGTCATCTCGGCTTTAGAGGTCATCCCAGACTGCAGGTGCCAACTCACTCTTTCAGTGCCACGCACAGACCGGCGGACCTATGAGGGACTTTTTCAGCGCTCAAGCTCCAGGTTGTCATCCTGCCCCCAAGTACCCACCCAGATCACCTCCTCTGTTGCTCCCCCTTCGGGGACTCTTGGGGACAGATCCTCATGGGTTGAAACAGCCCCGTCTTGGTGGTGCTGACAATGACTTACACCAGCTGAGTACCTGTCCTCAGAACATACCCTACTGGTATGTGTACGTCAGTGTGGGTTATACAGCGGGAATTATCTTTGAAATGAATTGCTAAAACAATGCATTTAACATATGAAAGCCTGGGAATCCAAAATGAAAGTTTTTACATACTTGGCATTCAATTGTAAGTTGGCAGTGACAGCTTTCATCCTACAGAAAACATTTTTTATCTCATGAAAGTTGAAAATAGCTTTGTGCAATACCGGTGCCTCTCGCTAAGATGGGGCTTTTCATCCGTGACCTACTTTGCTTTCTGCACAATATACCTAATGAGTAATAATGACTCCGGAAAGGGCAGCGCTACAGAAGAAGTCGAAGTAACGCCTTAAGATGCTGTCTGTGAAAACATCAAACAGAATATTTTCATCAGGCTGAATAAAAGAATCCGGTTAAAGCACACACAAGTTTAAGAATTAAGCAACGCTCGGCTGCTGGCCGCAGGCTCTCGGCACACGGCAGCTGTGGCGGCGCGGGGCCGGCGGCCGCGCTGTGACAGCCCGGCGGCGGCGCTGCCCGGGGCCGGGCGGCACACGGGCATCCCTCCCCGCCGGCACCGGGACACCCGCTGGCGCGGCACCGCGGGAACCTGCCCTGCAGGGCACCCGTGAGGCTCTGCAGCCTTTCGCGGGGAGGGACCTGCTGGGAGCGAGGGCCCGGGCTGAGCAGCTGGGAGAAGCGCTAGGGAGCCACAGAAAATAGGGATACCAAGCTCCACCCTCACTTGCTGAGCTGCTCTATCTTTTGCTGGCCAGTCACTCATCAGCATGGCGCAGTCCCCACCTAAATTTGTCCATCTGCTCTTCTGCAGCCCTCCCTTTACCCTTCACCACCCTCCAGCTGAGAGGCAGAGCTGTATGGCATCTACATCCCTCCTTCCTCTGCAGTGGGGCCGATGCACAGGTCCCGCTTCTCCAGCCCTCCTTGGCTCTCTGGGTTTCCTTCCCCTTGCAGACTCCCACCCCACAAGCCACCCCTCCACTTGCAGAGTACCCTCTGCTCTGCCTCGTCTCACCCTCCCTGCCCCATTTGTACTCCAGATTCCTTGATATTGTTTATTTTCATTGCAGAAATCTTGGTTAGACAAAGAAGGTAAAACATTACCTTTATTATTATTACTATTAAAATTCTCCTAGCTTTGATTTTGCAGGAGCAGAAAAAATACGCTTTTTCCTTCTCAGGTGACTGAAATTGTTAGATTGCAAAGGTCATTTATTTTGTTCTTCTGAGGTGAGCTGAGAATATTCCTGACAGCAAGAATATTTCTTGTGAAACTGTATAGAAGGAAAAAGATTTTATATATCAAAAATGTATTCAAGTCTCCTTTTCAAAAATCCATGCAAGCAACAACACTGTATCATTTTTCTTTCTTTCTGTCAGCAGATGCCTTTGAGTCTTCTCACCAGGCCGACTTTGAATTGTATTTTGATTCTTTGCCCATGGAGCATAATCAGAAACCTGGGGAGATTGCATGAAGAGCATGAAATGCCTCCCTGAACAATGAAGAGTAAATAAAGCAGGCCAAATGCCAGGCAGCAGAGAGGAGAGATGAGCTGCAGAAGGAAGATGAGTTGTGAGTTTGCTGCTGCAGGTGAGGAGAGGACACAGAGGGGAGTTGTGGCCTCCTCAGCCTCCGACTCTGCCTCAAGAAAGAGTTTCCCGCTTCAGACACAGCTCAAGATGAAGGTTGATCTGAGGGATTCAACTTAGAGGTGATCAGCAGGTCTAGACTTGAGAATAAATTCAATTTCATACCAATTAGCATAAACTGGTCCTGAGGAACAACACTGAAAGCCATGAAAGCCATGAGAAACAGAGGACAGCTGACTTCCCTCACAGTATGTCTAGTAGTATAAAGGAGTATTAAGATGCTGGTATTCTCAATGTTCACAGTAGCTGCAAGGCCCCTTTGTAATACTGACATGATCTGAAGGGGCATTTGTTTAAGTGAAAACCATATCCAGTGCCTTAAGTAGGTCAAGTTCAAAGCCTAGTCAATATTTGAAAAATCTGTGCAAGTTAAAGAGGCAATGAGAAAAATTTGCATGTGAGCCCACTAGAGCTTTTCTTCCCAACTGCACTTTGCATGGAGAAAATGAGGACAGTACACAATGAATTAGTATTTGTGTCCTAAATACCCAACTCCTTCTCCAATTTTCCATAGGAAAAAAAAAGAAATAATTCAGACACTCTTTTTCTGAGTTCTTACTTGATCATCCTTTTTTCTAAATTGGGAAATGGAAACTTTGATTTCTCATCGTAACTTTGCCAGAAAAATGAAGAACTAAAAGTGAGTTTTATGTAACTTAATTCCCAAACTTTTACTGTACATCCTAATTAAAATATATCACTGTAACTTGGAAAAGCTGGATACTACATATATGCACCACAAAATATAGACCATGGATGACATGAGAAGCCTTTCAAAACAATAACTAAAACTGTTTCTTCATTTACAAATGGCTGAAATGGAAGAATGATCTAAGGGATGTGGAGGATGCCAGGGCAGGGAAGGAAGGGAAAAGAGGAAGGACAGCTCATGCCAGCTCAGGCCAGTGACATTTAGGCATAGTTGCTCTCATGTTCCTCTTTAGCCAGTGCACTTCCAGGGAGCAGCTCAGAGCAGATATTTTGAGTCATTTTTTGGCAGAGCCCCTGGGTGAGCTACATTGGTATTTCAGTTCAGATCAGGAGTGCACTTCAGGAGGGACTATCCCAATTGTCCCCACTTAAAACACTGGTTTTCATGGCGGAGCAACACCTAGCTTTCAGATAAAACCAAACTGGGAGAGGCACTCCAGTAGGGCACTCATACTGGTACAGCCACAAGAGCATCCATGCTTGGCACGCAGGACTGACCAGGCCTAGTATGAGATAAAATTGTTAAATTTGGAGAAGTGGGCATCAGCACTGACTGTTTTACCCTGTAGGCCCTTATTTGTGGGTCCGTAAAACTTTTAACCATAGATACAACTCCTGTCTTTGGGCATGTGGAGAGTCTAAAGGAGCACCCATCTCAAGCAGCAGAGCTCAACACCCAAAGGTGGCTGGTGTAAACATCCCTCAGTGCAACTTCCAGCTGCAGCTGATCTCACAGCCAGAACCATCCCTGCCATGCCTGCCAGGATGCTCCCAGAACGACATGCTGCTGGCAGGGACAAGCCTGAGCATGTAAGCTGACATTGCGTGTGAGCCTTGGCATGTTGAAAAGGGGCATAAGGAGCCACAAACACTTTCCCACCTTGGTCACCATTTAAACTTTCCAGTTTGCTGAAAATTAATTTAAGGAGTCAATGTGAAAATTTGTGGGCTAGTCTCCCAGTCATAGCAAACATGTTTCCACAATTCATCAGGGTACAGAACCCTGCCTGAGATTCATCAGAGTACAGAACTCTGCCTGAGAAAGGGCAACCGACGGCCTTAATCATGTAGGATTTCTGAAGCAGGTTCATGATTTTAGGACCAATTAATAGAAAGGAAGATGGAAAGGAAACAAGATACAGTGGTGGCAAGCAGGCCCATGGCACCAGCAATTGTAAGAATGCTCTGAAGAAAAGGTGCCCTAAGTGGAGAAATGCTCCTCAAGTTAAGGTGACTAAAAAGGCCTCTCCCAGAATGCCCTGTTCTGCTATGGAAATGTACCCCGGTTCTGTTTCCCCTATTGCCCCGTTGTCCTCCCTGCCCCTTTCTACCCTATGTGGCCCTAATCCAGAGTGTTTTCCCCTCCCCGTTTCCCCATTCACCCTTGTTCCTTAGTCCCCCCTCACTGGTTCCCTTTTGGTTCCTATACCTAGTCCCGCCTATGTACCGCCCCATGCCCTCTGACCATTGGTCCCTGATGCTCTCCCCACCCCGGTATTTAACCCTGGACCCTACACTGTTCTGTGTCTTTTGTCCCTGGTCCCGTTCACGCATGGGGCTGAAATAAACCTCTGCCGTGGAATTCCACACAAGCACCCTTGCTGCCTCTTCACCGTCGATCTGTCGAAGAAGCTCTCTGGTGCGCGTGTGTGCGTGTGTGCTGAGTGACTTTCTGTTGGAGTTGGTTTTGGAAGGTCATAGCACCCCAGCCAGAACACCCCCGGAACCGACAGGATACCATCTGGAAAGTCAGCAAAGTTATTTAATGGGTGCTGTGTTGCAAAGCGACACAAAGTTTGGATTCTGTGAGCCTAAATGACAGAATTCCCACTGCTGTTAGAGGGCCCAGAATATGATCTTTGTGAGTCTGGGATTGTTAGCCCAGAGATTTTCATCAGTATATTGATCCAAGTAAAGCAGTAGACTGATAACTAAAACCAGACCGAAGTAGAGTTCTGCATTTGTGCAAGAAGAGATTGAATAAAATGAACACAAAATTCAAATAATTTTACAATATTTATTTATTTCAGAATTATTTTATTCTTATGGGAACTTAATAGGGCTTAGCTGTGCTTTTCTGTGTTCAGTTGTAATTCTACCTGCAACACGAATTTCATACCTGAGTTTAGCCAAGGAAATGAACCAATTGTAACAGCAATTTTAAGTTAATGGTCTTGCTTATATTTCTAAAAATACTTTGGATATGAAACACGTTAAATAGTATTTTGCTCAGGTAAAGAGAAGAGAGAGAGAAATGCACAGACATACATAATTTTTCTTATATTTTACATTAACTTTAAAAATCTAATGAATCCGTCAGTGCAACAGCATGAACAGTGAGTTACAGTAAAAAGGACACAGGTGACAGTCTTTATATAAGTTTGAAACATACTTCCTCCTTTCCAAAGAAAAACATGGTGTCAGTACAGCTAAATAATTGTACAGTTTTGAAAAGTTCACTGTACTTTTCATTACACAAATACACACAAGTGCTGTAAGAGAAAAAGTGCATACTAACAAATTGTCTTAGCTGCCTCATACTGATTCCCAGGCAACACTGATGTGCTTCAGTTTTACACTTCACTAAGGATAAGCAATATGGCAAAAACATTAAAAGCTATGCAAACATGGTTTCAGGATCTCATCTATGAGATCCTTCTGAAAACAATTTTTTTCCTTATCTAATGCCCTCACAAGAGTACATTTCTCATTACGTTTCTGCCAACTGGAGAATTCCAGTGAAGTGAGAAGAAATAATGAGCAACATTACAGCGACCAGAGAAAAGAATACAAGAGAAATGCAAAGTATTCTCCACTACCCCCATCGCATAAATACACACCTTCCAGGGAGATGAGAGAAAAAGTAGCAAGGGTCTTACTTTGCCCATACTGATCCCGACCCAACAGCCAAGATGTAAATACTTGTTTATATTTACAGCTGCCTGCTGCTCATCAGCCACTCTGGGATGGTGATCATGTCTCTTCACTGCTTGTTAAATGGAAAAGAGTGAATGAAGATAACAACAATCCTTGGCCCTCTTTCTCTGGAGGTGGTGGTGTCTTGTGAGCAGTTCTTACCTTTGGAGGACCTATAAACCAGCCCCAAACACCTGAGAGCCATGGGGTGCAAGGATGGAATCACCTGTTACACTGTTTTCCCTAGCAGGTAATACTTCTGCATTTATTTTTGCACACACCAAATAATAATAATAATAATAATAATAACAATAATAATAATAATAATAAAGCAATAATAAAGAACTCTGCAGATCACTTGGTCTTTCCCATGTCATAGGATCCTATCTGCCTTCAGAGATATACTCCCAGTGCCCCAGGCTGAAATGCTTCTATGCTTGATCCATTTAGGCTCCAATACTTTGGGTAAAGGCTGAATCAGACGCAAATTTGAAGCTGTTGAAGCTGTTTAAGTTGTTCATACAGTATAACCAGTGCGTACCTTTCACTGCAAAATTCCTTGATTCTTAGTGTCATTACTAAATAGGAATATTTAGTCTAGGTTTACTAAAAGAGCCCTTGGGTCTTCAGAAACTTTCACATTTGTCTGAGTTTATATCCTCAGGGTGAAATCATGAAATTATTTAGGTTGGAAAAGACCTCTAAGATTATCAAATCAAACCAAAATGTATTTCCTCAGGGAGTTTTGACTAAAGAATGACCCAAGAAACCACTCAGATCATGACTTTGCTTGAGTTTTGAGCAGTTTGGAGAAGGGCTGATAGACAGGGAGCCCGAAAAGCACATTAGGCAGTTATCAGTTGCACTCAGATTGGCAAAGTCAGGTCAAATGCAAGTGCTGCAGTAAGACTTTAGTTTCAAAACTCAGATGTGGGAAAAGAGGACATTAAAATGGAGTTGAATAGCCGCATAAAAACTCAAATCAGGATGTTATTTTCACTTAGCAGATGGTTTGTTTTTTCACAATACTTCTTGCAGCTGGTTTGACAGTGTACCAGTGCAGAACTAATGCTGTCAGAGCCAGCTACGTGTACTGCAGCATACAACAAAGTAAGGCACTGCTGTGAGAAAGTTTGCCTCAAGGCTGTGTTTCTAATAGACACTAAGACCATAAGATGGAAACAAAAATCTATGAAATGAGCATTGAAGAGATGCATTCACACAATGTAAAAAGTAAAGCGAGGGCAGCATTTTTGGTGCAAGCAAGGCAGAACCACAAATATACTGCACTGGATCAAGTTTTCCGGTGATCATTAGCTTTAGCAAGTAGTCTGAGTTAGCTCTGAAATCTTTCTCTGAGTTTGTTTTTCTAAATCCACCCATCTCTTCCCTCCCCATTGCAGGGCAGAACTTAGAGCTTCTTGATTTGCTTTTCCCTTCCTTCCCTTCTCACCCTCCCCCTCATGTCCATAGGATACCAGGCTTCGTTGCTTTGACTGTTTGCAGAACGGCTAGTTTATGGTGGTGACATTATGCTTTTTGGGTTATAGGACAAAGTCCCTGTCCTAAGGAGCTGCCTCCCAAGGAGTTGTGGGAACACAATACAAGTAATCATGGGAGAGATAAGGAAAGCAGTGTGACTCTGTGCAAAGGGGAAAGGAGAGAAGGAAAGTTCCCCAGGGCTCAGCAAATAAGGCTTTATATTGGTAGGACAGATGTTTATTTCTTCCCTCTCCTCTTGTTTCTCTCACATGCACACAAACATGCTCGTTTAATGATTGCAGGCAAACACGAGCATAGGCTTTCTTGTAGCACCAAGTAGAAAGAAGAGGCTGATTATGAGTGTGATATTGCTATACCTTCAGCTGTAGCAAAGGGAATACTGAGAGCTGCTGGAAAAATAAATTGCTTTTTTACATCCAAGTTCCATTATATTGAAAATATCCTACTGTGAGAATTCCTCTGTGAAACAAAAGCAGGAAAGACTGAGGTTGGTATGAGCTCTGGTAAACTGTAAAGAACTGAGGCCTTCCAGAATTCAAGTGCTGAGACGGATTGCAGAGTGAGAAGGATTACATTTAAAAAAAAAAAAAAAAAAGGCAAAGAAACCCACTTTCCATCTAACACATTTCAATTACTGAAATTATTTAGTCTTGGGCCTTAATTTCTTTAAGCTTCTTACTTTGACAAGAAGTTACTGCACACCAAAAGATTTAGAGCATATAGCATTCCTCCTGCATGACTTTGTGTTCCCTGGTATGTAATACAGGGAAGGAACTTTCCATGCCACCTTATCACTGGGAAATCCACTGGAAAAGAATCATTTTACAGACCTAACTCTCCACAGCAGAAGTGAGATCAGCCTCTATGTGTGTATTTTGAGTCTGTAGCTAATGAGCAGAATTAATTGCATTAGTCTTGTAAAGGCCTCATCTTTCCCAACCTTGAATTCACACTTTAATGATATTTTATGATGTGAAGTCTTCTGATCTTGAATAACACCATACTTAAAAAAAAATCCTCCTATTATTACTCTCACTCTCAGTGAATAGCTAGATGCTCAAGACAGTTCTGCCAGGGAGAAAAAATTGGGGAAGTGATGATAAAAATAAATTATCAGTATGGGTGCCCCACTTTGCCTCCTTGATTATGTCCCTGTAATGAAAGAGATGTTGGGATTCTGTTAGGAGTTCACAGGATTCTGTGCTTGTGCAAACTCAGGCAACTTAACGCTTCCTTAGGAAGCAGAGCTGAGTACCAAGGGTCAAGATAAACTGCATGGATTCAAGAGACAAGTCAGATAAGGAGTCTACTCATCCATGGCTGGGCCACGAGCTGTGATGATTTTCCCTGTGGCAGTGGACTGGGGCTGAACAGCAGGCTGACATCCAACTGCTGGGATCCCCACTTCATGTGAGCCTTTCTTCTGCCTTTTCCCTCATCCTCATTTCCTCATCTACAAGGAGACAGTAACACCACTGTGCTCTGCAGAAACAACTGGCATGGCAGATCCGTCCTGATTGCTCCCAGGTTTCTGCCTAAGAGGAAGATGTTTGCTATTATCATACAGTAATTCAGTCTTTTGAAATTCCAGTTCTTTGACGCTAATGTGCTTTCAGTTTAAACCCTCGCTCTGAGCCTCTTTTGGAAGTTTCCCATCTAAGGAACCCTGTCAGGCTGGATGATTGTTAGACCAGAGTTCAGTACAGTATTCTGAAAATCCAGCATGTGCTTTGCTAAATCAGGGTACCTTTGTACAGCTCTCACATTCAAGGTAAGCTGAACCCCAGAGCTCCACGTGCAGCCTCAGGAGAAAAACAAATCGGTCACCAGTCCGGGTTGGATGGGGCTTTGAACATCCTGGTCTAGTGGAAGGTGTCCCTGCCCATAAGAGGAAGGCTGGAACTTGGTAGTCTTTTAAGTACCTTCCAACCTAAACCATTCTGTGATTCTATGGTTCTATGACAAAGCAGAGCTCCTTGCTTTCCCTGGTGACCTTGCAGGACTACTAAACATGTTCTTTGTTCCAAGGAAAAGGTGTGCAGTCTTTTCAGCCAGCTGGCAATTCATTAGAGGTCTCCATGTGGCAGCTCCTCTGTCTCACACCATGAGAGGTCCAAAGGCAGTCATTCTGCTCACACCCAGCCAAAGGACAGGACAACACAGCTGTGGAGAGCAGACTGCTGTTGCTGCCCCAGTGTGACACCAAGTCATCTGCAAGCCACCTCGGAAGGAGGTGCATGCAGATGGGTGTCCCAGCAGCTCCTGTTCTCATGGCTGCCTAGTGGTCTGTGCTGCTTAGTAGGTCTTGTCAGCCATCTTTAGGCTGAAGATGGGATGATACCCATATCCTTTTGTTTATTAGTTGCTACTTTGCTCAGTAAAAGCATGTTTCTGGCTTGGGCTACAGTCAAGACAAAATGCAGTTTGCTGGACATTATGATTTAGGGTCAAGAATACCCAGAGCATAGAAGAACAGGTGATGATCAGGGATGCAGTGAAAGAGGAATGCTGGCAGGAAGCAAGGAGGAGAGGCCAACTGCAGCTTGGACAAAAGCAAAAAGAAAAAGTATGGCAGGCTGCTGTCATCCAGGCCTGCAGATGTCCCACTTGTGGCAGCGCCAGCAAGGAGAAGAACATGTGAAAAACCATGCCACTTCCATCTGGAAATATCAGTGCATCTCCTCACTGTAGCAAAGAGATTGGTTTCAGAGAGACATCCCAGTGTCTCATAGTATAAAATATTTTGTTGAGATATTTTTGATTTTATAGATTACTGGAGTAATTAATATCTTCACCTGAGCTCAAAACCATCTGGAAACAGAGGGGAAAAAACAAGCAAAGTTCCAGCTGCATTTTATCCTGTATCTGCAAACAAAGTGTTCTCAGGAAATTGAAGATGTGAGAAAAGTTCATCTCGCTATTGACAGTGGAAGCCTTTGAGGCATTTCAGGTGCTTTATAGCTTTCAATTAACTCAAGCAAGAAAAGTTAACAATAAAACCGTAGCATGGAAATGTTAAAAGTGCCAAACTCCACATAAAAATGAGCAGGAGAGAAATCAACACAGCAAGGCATATGGGGAACTCACATGAGCTCGCTGTTCCTGCTGCAATACTTGTTCTAACCAGATGAAGATGAGACACAACCATGCATTGAAAACTGGAGAGCTGAACTTTATTCGTAATTTAATCGCCTAAATCATTAATCTTCATAGAGATGTCCAGTGAACCTACAGCATGCTGTCAAAAACAATTCAAGATACCAAAGGCGTCAATGGCAGCATTGGCTGCTGTGGGGTATCAGTGAGAGCCAAGCTGAACTCCTCACGGACAGGCTGTGGCTGCACTCCTGCTGCAGGCTGGAGCACAGCTTTGTGGTGGTGAAGGTGGTGATTTGGTGAGTATGCAGCTTACAAGCCGCTGGGGTGCCAAGAAAGGGGAGATTTCTGTTCTCCACAAACATCTGCTTCTCTCTTTTGGCTTGATAGGGCCCTTGCATAGTTCAGGAGCGCTTCATTATGCATGTGAAATAAAGTGGTGAATGAGGTGCCTCTGACATGTGGATAGAACTCTTCCCCAAAAGCAATACATTCAATTTAGTAGGGAGAAACAGGGGCACAAAACAATTCCAGCCAGTATTTATGGGATACATTAGCTGAAAATAGGTACAGTTTATTACTGGTAACCATGCAAAACCAAGTCCAGAATGTAGAGAATATTTTTTTCCAACACAAGCAGAGGATTTGGAAATTAAATACAAACTTGTAAGAAACAGGATAGCTGGAAATACACTCTCTAGAACAGTGTTCTCTACACTTTCAGATGTGCTTCATACAAACTTGTATATTGCCTTTCCTGCCCACCTAGATACAGCCCTGGAGAACCTTGAAGGAACACCATGCCTCAGTCCAGGTTGCTGGTCAACAGTGGCACATGTGTCAGCATGTGCCCATGTGGCCAAGAAGGCCAATGGCATTCTGGCCTGTATCAGAAATAGTGTGGCCAGCAGGACCAGGGCAGGGATTGTGCCCCTGTACTCAGCACCAGTGAGGCCTCCTGTGTCCAGTTTTGGGCCCCTCACTTCAAGATGAGATGCTTCAAGCCATTGAGATGCTGGAGCATGTCTGGAGAAGGATGGTAGAGCTGGTGAAGGGTCTAGAAAACATGTCTTATGAGGAGCAGCTGAGGGAACCGGGCTTGTTTAGTCTGGAGGAAAGGAGGCTCAGAGGGGACCTCATTGCTCTCTAAAACTGCCTGAAAGGAGATTGTAGTGAGGTGGTGCTCAGTCTCTTCTGCCGTGTTTCAGGTGGAAGGACATGAGGAAAGGGCCTTAAGTTGAGGCAAAGGAGGTTCAGACTAGAAATTAGAAAAAAATGTCACTGAAAGAGTGGTTAGGCATCAGAAGAAATTGCTCAGAGAGGTGGTGGAATCACCATTTGTAGAAGCGTTCAAGAGGTGTCTGGATGTGGCACTTGGGGATATAGTTTAGGGGTGATTGTGGTGGTGCTGGGTTGACAGTAGAACAAGATGATCTCTTGCAACCCTGAAGATTCTGTGGCTTGTGACCCCACTGGAGCAGTCTGTTCTTGAAGGACTGCACCCTGTGGAAAGGAGCCACACTGGAGCAGTTTGTGAAGAACTGCAGCCTATGGGAAGGACTGAGGTTGGAAAAATTCATGGGGGACTGTCTGCTGTGGGAGGGACCTCATGCTGGAGAAGGGGGGAAAGTGTGAGGAGTCCTCCCTCTTAGGAAAAAGGACCATCAGAGACAATGTGCAATGTACTGACTGTAACCTCTTCTCCCCATTCCACTGATGGGAAGGAGACAGGTAATTCTGTATTAAGTCAAGTCCAGGAAGAAGAGAGGGGCAAGGAGGGAAGATGTTTTTAAGATTTGGTTTTATTTCTCATTATTTAATTGGTAATAAAGTTAGTTTTCCCCCAAGTTGAGTCTGTTTTGCCTGTGGAAGTAATTAGTGAGTGATCCCTCCCTGTCCTTTCTGATCACAAGCCTTTCATTATATTTTCTCTCCCATGTCCAGCTGAGGAGAGGAAGATATAGAATGGCCTTGGTGGGTACCTGGCATCCACCACAGCTCTTTTATTTGGCATGGGAGCAGATGGGTTGCGCAAAATCTGGACAGGAACCAAAGGGTTGGGTCCCTCTTCTCCCCAGGACTGGTGTCGCCAGCACTGGTGTTCCAGGCATACTGCACAAGTCAGAAGCCTGTTTGTGCTTTCACACACTTAAAATCTTTGCAACAGTATTGATTTCTTTGGGTTTCCAAATAAGATAAAATACCAAGGACAAGTCAAACAGCAAATCATGAACTATTTTATATCTCCCCACTTTTTATTACTAAAAGAGCATGAGAAACACTTGAGGGCAGTTTGCAGAGTGCATCTACCATCCAATATGACAAGTAGGTTAATTGGAATGAAGGAGAATGTGACCCTTGACTACAACTGCCCCTTCAGGGTATTGAGTTTAATGTTGTTGTTATTGTGTTCCGCAGCATTGTGAGGCAAAACACAGTGATGGGCTCTTCTCAAGCACAGGAGCTTTTCTTAACAAACGGAGCTGCACCGGCTGACTTGGATTAAATTTGACTAAATCTCGCCTCAAGAAATCTTTCCCTAGAAAATCCTGTAGCACTCACAAATATTTTAGGAGTGACAATGCTGGGTGTCCAGCTCAGCGGAAAAGCACATGGGCCATAAGGGTGCAATATGATAGGCATCTTGCAAGCAGGAGAATGTGAGGATCACCTGCCACTTCCATTGCTGGCTGTGCATGCAAAGGAATCAGCTCAGTGACTTTGTGTGAATGTTGAGGAGGGGAAATAGTTGTCTTTGTGTTTGTTTGTTTTGGCTTTTTTTTTCCAAAGAGGGAGAAGGCAGCAAGAAAATACGTGCAAATTAGTGTTAAAGAATGGTGATTTTTAGTCTAGTTCCCTTGGGTATTCTGCTCTGTTGAATGCCAGATAGCCTCTATGGAAATTCAGACAGGAAGATTTGGGGTTACACGTGTTCAAATTTGACCTCGCTACAGCTCAGTGTTAAAAGCTATTGATAACATGGATAGAGCTTATTCTCCTAAACTGGCCCACCAGCTTCTATGGGACTCTTCCGTGGAACCAGGTTTTGAAGAAGGAATTGAGTTGTACTCACAGCACTGGGATTTCCGGGGCACCCATCTGGGAAGCATGTGAAGATGCCAGCAAACATGGGGCAGATTTGGCTCCCTGGCTGATGTCCCGTCCTTTCCTCCCCTCTTCCCCCATGCAGCACCAGCCAGAAGAGGGCTGAGCTGACAGAGGAGGATGTGGAGTGGGGGGATCCTGCTGCCCTTGCCCCCAGAGCTGAGCAAGATCAACTTGGTCTTGTCACTGAGGCCTGTTCTTGGCTGTGCCTTGAAGACCACTGGAAACCTCATCCCAGCTTTGGAAGGAGCATGTGTCTGGAAATGTCCTCCTGAGGCAAAGGGTCTGGGCAAAGGCACAGCTGTGGACAGAAGGGCCACATGCAAGGTCATAACACTGCCAAGGAAAGCTCAAAGTGTGGGAAATAGTAAGAAAGGCAGTGTTAGCAAGAGGAATAGAGAAAAATGTGGTCTGAGGAGATCCTGAAGTTGGCTGGGATGTATATATCACCTAGATCTGGAACTGCTAGCAGGAGTTTTTTCTAGGTAAAGGCTATTTTTAGCTGGGGGATGTGAAAGGTGGTAGGGTACGAAATAAAGAAATAAGGTCTCAAGAGTAAGCTGTAGGCAAAGCTGAAAAATATGTTGCAAATACAAATCAATCTACATTATACCTTTTTTCCCATATTGTACCTGCTATAGTAATCCTCAGCTAAAAGTGGAAAAACAGATTGCTCATTCCTGCATAGGAGATACCAGGAAAAAAAGGTAGAAAGGAATTCTCTCTGAAATAAGCATACTCATAAAGACCTGAGATCTGAACTTCAAAAAGGGAACATTGTCCTTGTTCCCTCTCCTTGTCCCAAAAAAGGATTAACCCCTAACCACAAGTTTTTATACATCCATACCCATATTAGCTGTATTATTTCACCTTATATTGAATTTCTTCCATTGCTTCAGTTTTACATGTGTCACTGACTTCCCTGGGACCAGAACTGGTACATTGCCTTGTACTATCTGAACAATAAGCAATAAAAACATAAATGTTCCTTAGAGCCAAATCTGTTCTCTGGCAGCAGAGAAAGGTTTCAAAACTCTTCAAAAGATGAATTATTAAATGAGATAAAAGTATCTTTCAAACTGTGGTAGAGGTTGACCTGTGACCTAGTGAACAGTGATTTGAATATTTTGAATTTTCTGAACATTTCTTACACTTTTTTGCATTTCTTTTGGATTCATAAGCCACTCCACTGAAGGGTGCAATTGTAGGGGAACATTAGCAAAAGCACCAAGGGCTCCTAGACACTTACTGCCTCTTGGAGTCCTCTCAGAGATGCCTATCTCACTTCAGTGTAGGTCTTAGGAAAACAGGTGGTTGGATTTGACACCTCTACAGAGGACAGTGAGTTTAAAAGCACGGTCTGATCAGCTGTTCCTATTGCTGGTGTGGGTTACCTGTTCTGCCCGGCTGTAGCTGCTTGTTACTCCTTTCCTGGCTGCTGGTCACCCCTGGGGCCCACCAACTCAGCTCTGCCAGTGTGGCTTTTTCAGGTCACCCTCTGCATGAATGATTTGTTGAATCATCCCCTTTGCCTTTATGAAGAACAAACGGAAAAGAGAACCCAAGCCCTTTACAGTAGGATCAGGCTTTTAAATTTTAATGACATCAGACGAATGATTAAACCAGAAGAACCAACTTGGCAGCAATGTCCGAAGGTGACTGGAATAAAATACTGAATTTGGATGGCCAGTACTCCACTTAGTTTGTCTGTCTGGGATCCTACACATTGTGGATCCTACTTGTGAACTAGGTCTTGAACCAGTTTCTGCATGTGCCTCAGCATCGTTTTGCAAATACATCTCTGTGAGCTTTCCTACCTCACTGTTCCAAGAAGCAGGGGTATTTTTGGATTGATATTTGCAGCATACAAAGTGACTGTAAAAAAAAAATCAAAATAATCTGACTTTTTGCTAGTACATGAAGAAAGGAGAAAGGAAAAAAACGTTATTGTTCTTAGATAGACCTGAAAGTCATAGCTTTATACAGATAAAGAAATACTTGGAAGTACATTAGGACTATGATATTCCAGCTGAGACATGGAAATAACTTGTCTTGTTGATACTCATTTTCAGACAACAGAAATGAAATCATGTCTCCAGCAGGGAAAGGTCAGCCAACAAGATTTTGTTAAATTCATCAAACTGTGCTCCCTACTGAGTAGCTGTCACTGGTGTGCACTACAGTAACATAGGGATTGAGGGTGTTTTCACCCAAACAGCACAACGCGGCCAGAATAGAAGCTGAAAAAAATGCATTGATCTTTTTATTTCCTGTGTACTGAGAAGCAGGATTCCCTAGATGCAACTTAGCACATATCTTTCTTTCCTCCCCCACCTTTTATCTGGCAAAATAACATTTAATGGCTTTAGAAAGAAACCACTGTTCCAGCCAGCATCACCTGGCAGTAACAAGATGCAAGAAAGTTCTCCAAGTTTTGAGTTCAGTATTTTTACTGAGCGATAAAATACAAGTTAATTTGACTGTTCTCCTGAAACTAAAAAGAAAAAAACATTCTGTAGAAAATTGTATAAGGAGATCCTTATACATTCTGAAACTGGTTCAAAGCTACAACCATAATTTTCACAGCATCCACAGATTAGATGACATTTACAACAGTTTTTAATTAAATTTACTTAATTTAGATATTTATCAGCCAGAATCCATTGGCACACTTTCTTCCATCCTTTTTAAAGGTTAAATGAGCAATATGTGTAATGAGGTCTTTAAGGGAATACAAATTGTGTCAGTCTCGAATTATCCCCAAAGCCAGTGCTGTGCTGGAGGATTTGTCGAGCACTGGCAGAGGGAAAGGTGCCTCCTGCTCACTCTGCTGACACCAGAGTGCAGTGTACGACCTTCACACTGCCTGCTCCTGCCCAGGTTGGAGCCTGTGGTGTGATCACAGCACAGAATTATCTGGCTACAGGATCTGTTCACAGTTCCAGCCTCTCACAAATACCACTCTTACAGCTGCTTCCAGGGGTCTTAAAGATACCGTGAGGTAGTGGCTGAGGGAGGTTTGCTTAAAGACTCCTCAGGAGACACCGAACTGGGACAAGACCTTCTGAAGTGTGGCAAAGTGTGGGGATTGAAAGAGTAGTGCAAGACCAGCTGGCTGAGGAGACCCTTTGCATCTCTGGAACAGCTGAAATTCTTTGCTGAGGACTGAGGGGAAGGAGAGCAAGGAAAGTAATGTCTCTCCTAATCCCCAAGATGAGCACCCATAACCTTCTTCCTCTATGTTAGAGCTGTGCTCTGCGCCTGCGTCGACCCTGCCACTCAGCACGGCACTACTGCACCTTTCGAAAAGTGTTTGGTGAAGCACGTCTTGGAAAGAACATTTTCACAAGCCAGCACGAAGCAGAATGAAATGCACTATGAAAAGGGCAATTACAGTGAAACTACATATGAGAGTTGCAGATGGACGCAATATGCAGTTGAATGACTAACAAGGAAACACAGTAGATGGCCTCCTAGCAGCACATGGACCATATGGTATAGCAAAACTTGGGGAATCGTTCTCATCAACGTGGCAGTTTTATAAACGCCAAGGTAAAAAAACACATAAGCTCTTTCAAAAATCTCAGTGAGTATCTCATCTCAAACTGACAGATTTCTTCAAAGCTAGCCTTATGGGTTCAGATAATTCAGCGCTGGATAAGCTGACAATAAGATAGAAGACTCCAGTGAAAGTCCACACAGGATGGTAAAACTCTCTTAAATTCAGCATCAGTGAATTCACTAAATCTGGCATCAACCAGATCAACCTGGTTAGAGGTTGGTTGAGCTATCTTCACATTAGTTTTTACTTCTTCAAACAATTTGGTGGTAATAAATTGTATCTAATAACACAGAATACTTAATTACCCCATATGGTAGAAATAATCAGCCCTGATTCTTTCTGTCCAACTATGTATTGCAGTTGTGCAGGAGTAGTCTTCACCATAGATAACTCATGTACCAATTCTTGTGAAAAAATACTCAGATAGTCTGGACTGTAAAATACTGGGGAAAATTCACCTGAACATGGGGAAATTAGAGGCAAAGAATGACTGGGGAGAAGAAGCTCAGTGGTGAACTCCCTTTTGCATTATCCCATCAGCGTCATCATTGTTATTACTAGTAGTAGTGGTGGTAGTAGTAGTATTAAATATCAACTGGTGGTTGATCATCTGGTGCTTTATCTGGGTCCTCCAGCACAAAACGTCTTCAGGGATGCTTGGTTCCCCATCTGATTCAGATGCCTCCACTTGGGCTTGCAAAAATAATTACGTTTGGTCCTGACCATATGTCTGCCACAGTCTTTGAGTGTTACTGTCTGACGGTGGAGGTCTCAGGTTGTATTGGTAGCTTCTTGTCAAAAACTGTGACTAAAAGATAAAAACTGCATCCTTGTGATGGGTTAAGCAACAGTACCAAGCATTTAGTCTTTGCTTGGTTTGTCACTTGTCTTCAGCAGTGTCAAAACCGCTGCTCTGAAGTCTGAGGTCCGGAGCTCATTGTGTTTGTCTTATTTGATCCTGATTATCTTAAACAATCTGACAAGACACTGGGAAATGGAAACATGACATTTATTATTCTGCAGAATGAAGGATTTTATGTTCTAGTGTATTTTTGGCAAAATAGAGCAAGGATTTAGCAGACAGCTCTTAAGCAATATGCTAACTTATTTCTTTCTGTCCAAACCGTAAGCTATATGACAGCTGCCTTTCTAATGAGAAAAATGCAGTAATCATTACTTGCTTGTAGTGGTTGGCAACAGTTGTTTGAATTTCTGGTGAGCATAACTCTCTGATCTGTTTTTTTGTGGTAGTTTACATACAGTTTCTAAAGTTTGCATTGTTAGTCATACCTATATTTAGAACTTCCATTAGCAATGACTCAAGAGAAGCAGAAAAAAAGTAAAGAGAAAAGATATGACTGTAAAGCTCCGTAGTGATGAGTAAAAAATGATGTCCTGAATTTCATTCTGTGGCAATGTGCGTCTTGAATTCAAATTGGAATTAATTTAAGCAGTCAAAAATGTTTTTAAAATAATTGACAGTGCAGAGAAACTAATTTTATAAGCTGATTTTTGCACATTGACTTTTGCTTTAATTGCTGTAAGTGCTTTCTTTCCCTGATTAAAAAGGTGATAAGGGTAGCTTAAGGCAAATGTATTCCGTTATTTACTTTAAGTAAAGAGCTCTGATTGCATTTGCCAGGTAGAAGGGGCGGATGGGGAATATTGGTTTAACTTTTCTTCGAAGAAGGGACAGTTAGTTAAAGAATCATAGAATAAAATCATAGAATGGTGGTGGCATAGGAAGACCAGGAAGCTTCATGCTGACTGGGACCTTTGCCATTGCAGTCCCAAATAGCACAACAATGTTCAGTTTGAATGATCCGATGAATATAGATTTGTATGGTGGCAGCAAAGAGACTGCAGGCAGCATGGCATGGCCACGTTTGGTTGGCCTGAGCCCCAATTCACTGGGTGAAATCGAGTGCCCCTTACAGAAAAATCTCTGTGCTCATTTTTGTCTTCCCTTGCCTGGGTAGAACAGCACCCTGGTCCTCGGGTGTGATGTCTCCCTACAGTAACGTTGGCTGTCCTGTCAACAGCTGTGGCCCTGCACAAATAAGCAAAACATGGGTGGCTTAAGAAGAAGTTGCAAAGATCTCTCTTACAGATTCACAGAATTCATACAGCCATTCATACTGGACCTTTCGTCTTCTGTGGTATTTCATATTAATAAAGTGAACCAAGACAGCTTTTGTGCAGGAACAAGAGAATAAAAAATACCATGAACAGACAGAAACAAGCGAGGAGAAGAAAGAATAATACTGTGAAAAATACTGTTTTCATCATCAGTATCATAGATAAATGTAGTTAGTATGTGGATTATGTAAGACATTGGCCTAATTCTGCCCTCATCTTTCTTCCAGTGCTGCCCTTTGACTTATCTTTTAAAGGTGAAAATGCGAAGTTTTGGCTAATTTCCTAAAAAGGACTTTTACATTATTTTGAGGGTGAGATGCTGCCCAGAATTAATTGAGTCAGTTGGATACTGCAAGGTCACTCCTAGACATATTTCACAAGAAAAGATTAATTTATAGTTGGTGTAAATTAGTGCAGCTTGAGTAGAGTCAATTGAATTACTCTTGCTCAGTTCAGGCCTTGTAGCCAGATTGCCTCTGGAATATGAAGTATATCTTGCCTACTACCATCTAAGAAGCTAATTTAATCTTTCTGAGTGATAAAAAAGAGGGGCCAAGCCTTCCTTTCATAAGGTAAGAGAAATGAATATGCATTTTAGAGGAACACTGAGGAACATTTAAATGAAAAAACCAATGCTGCCACTGCTGCATCATTGATATAAGGGCAAAAAGGCATCTGCTCAGAGAGCTGACACCCCAGGAGCAGATAAGGAGGTAGTGGCCAGCTGTAGGGCAGCAATATTTGGCACTTGGCTTCAGTCACAGAGAAGAGATGCAACAGGGGCCACTGACTCCTCTCTGGACAGAGAACTTCCAAGAGTGGGAAGAGGGAGTTCAGCAGATCCCTGACGTGCTTCCAGTGTGCTGGTGCACAGCAGTGCCAGCCCCAGTTGCCTTGTTTTGACCAGGAATGTGTTTTTAGAAGGACATACTCCCAGCCTCATTGGTGATTTTTCCATGCAGCTAGTTCAATTTTCAACCACTCTTCTCACAGCTGAGAATGCTGAGTACACTTGCAAAAACTCACAGTTTGTGTGAGACGTTTGAAAATTAGCCTCTGCTAATTTACTGAAATGTCTCTGTAATGTATGTATCACATGTGATACACCACTCTGTATCATCTGTAGCACATGTACCTGGAGACAGGAGTAGTTATTGTCCATCTGCCCACCAGGAAATTCAGCTTTAAAGTGGAACCAAAAGGCTACATACATGTATGCCCACAAATCCAGATGCATGTCAATGATGCATATCTGGAAAATCCCAGCTTTGGATGCATTTTGCTATTCTAGTAGAAAAATTAATATTCTGGGGTACATGACTATACTTTCCAGAGTATTTTCCTGGTCATCTCAGATTTCCTGAAGGTTAGGCTTTAGTGTAATATCAGAGTTATTCACCAAGTGCTCTTTGGGAGGGCTGTGTGGCAGTAACATAGATGGAAAATATTTTCCCTCATATTAAGTATAGTATTGTTTCCTGAAGATTATGAATTCCTTCTGATTTTTAACGTGTATTTCTCTGAGACAAATGAGTGGAAAATGAAATAGCTCCTTTTTATAATTTAGTATGTAACTTCAGGATAAAAAGGAGCATTTGCCTGGTTTTTGAAAACGCTTAAAAAACTACCCCAGTATGGTGCCTCTGACACAGTACACAATATAAAAAAGCAAAGAGAAGAAGATGCTAGAAATTATTTCCTAACATCTAACCCATCTGCAGGAACAAGTGTGGGCCAAAATGGTTCTGTTTTCTTCATGAAGAAAAATCTTGCTATTGTTAATTAGATCCAAATGCCTGTGTTTTGATATGTTACATTGCTATTTAACAAAGGAAGGAGTTTTGTGAAATCTCCTCCCAAATAAATAATTCTGAACAGAAACTTAATGCCAGTATCAAAGTTGCTTCTGCTTATGATCAGAAGTATTCATTTCTTGTGAAAATGCTGGAGAGTGTTGCCAATGTTGATGAATTTCAGATTTTGATCCCAAGATCCAAGCACTGACTAATAAAATAGATAACAGCTGTCCATGTAAGTATGCAGACTACCACCGCCATTCATTTGTTTCGTCAAGGTGGAAGTATTTTCCCAGTAAGTTTCAAAATCTCTTTAAAATACAGTCCTACAGTGTCACCCTGAATTTTGCAGTCTTTCTATGTTTTCATTCCTGTAGTAGAATTTCCCAGGCACTTTACTGTAAGCATCAGGCATGTTTACCTACCGGTATCTATTATTATCATTCTTTTTGTTAGGCGGAGAATTATGATAGACTTTTGATCTGACCAGTGTCATGAAGAGGTGGTAACCCCATCCTCCAATCCATGGTTGTCTCTAAAAAGATATATAACTGACAAAATAAAGGGCCGGGCCGGTCTTCTTCCTCCTTCTTCCTTCTTCTTGCCCTACCTTGGCCCTTCTTGCTCTCTCTCTTTTGGCCCAGGCCTTATCCTGACAGAACGGTGTCTGCGTGGTCCTTTCGTGTCTGAGTACGACACTACAGAGAAAAAAAAACCAACTTCTTTGCTGACATTCTGGGGTTTCTGCCATCACAATGACAAGTAGCTCAAATGTGCTCTGTGTACTGGCAGAAGAACAAGGTTTCTGACTGCCAGCCTGGACAGGGAGGAAGGTGGTGGCAGTGGGAGGTTGCCTGGGCCACCACTGGGGTCAGTGGCACAGGTGACAGATGTGAAATGTACTTTTGTCCCAGCATAAAGAAACAAGAAACGTTTCTCCATTCATTTTTAAGCAACTTCTCTGATTTCTGCCCTTGTGTTTCTGTTTCATGCTGTTTCCATGCAACATAGGATTCAACAACCTAGCAAGATGTTGCTATTGAAAAGCCAGCCCCTTTTTCTGCAAAACCATTGGGTCAAAGTCTTTTGCTCAGCTATCAGTGACCAGCTGTGTTTTTTTCACAGATATTAAGAAAGAGACCCTTCATTTGCAGGGCCTCTTTCTCATCTAGTGATTTTCTAAAAAAATTCCTCATGTTTACGTCTGTTTCCAATTAATATAATCTGATTCAACCACACATCGTGCCAAAATGTCACCTTTCACTGCTCTGCTGGAATAAAGAGGTTGAAAACCCAATCACTGCTTAGGTTGTCTGAGTGTATCCTTCTCAATAACATGGAGAAGACCTCCGTGAAAGCAAGTCATGCAAAACACCAGCAGTGCTAGACCCGCAGAGTCCATTTTGTCTCCAACTGACAAGATCCCCTCGGAGTACACGCCAATATGTGACAGGATACCAAAAATGGACTTAAAAGCCAGAAAAGTAAAGGGTCCCTCAGGAAAAAAAAAAGGCACAAATTAATAGTCTCCCAGGAGACAGAAAAACATATCACACCTCAAGAGAAATTAAATATTTAAAGAGGCTGCATCAACCTGCAGGGGCTCCTGAGCGCCTGCTCTTCCTGAAGATGCCCCTAGGACTAGAGATTCTTTTCTCTTTTCTTTGAAAAAGAAGAAATTAAACCCTGACTTGGCTACAGTGTTGAAGCCTGGGATGCCTTGGCATGACTCCTGCCCCTCCTGCGTTCCCCGCAGCCCTGTGGTGCAGCTCCCTGGCAGCGCTGTGCTGGGTGCTGGCTCTCAGGCGGGGCACCGGGGTGCGCTGGACACCCACGACAGGTGGCAGTGGCCAGGGCCACCAGGCAGAGGTGCACAACAGACATGCTGGCTCATGGGGCCCCGTGTGCCAGACACCTCAGTGGGCAGGTGCTCTCCAGCGGTGCCTCCTCTCCTGCCGTCGCGAGTTTCATTTAGCAGGGCAGTGCGGGAGGGAAGTGTGAGGGTTCGGCACCGTGGCCATGAACACGTGCACCAATTTCATCCTCCACTTCATAGCTCTGGGCTCCCCAGCATAAGAAGGAGGTGTATCTCTTGGAACAAGTCCAGAGGAGGGCCACAAAGATGATCAGAGGGCTGGAGCACCTCTCCTGCAAAGAAAAGGCTGAGAGAGTTGGAGCAGTTTAGCCTGGAAAAGAGAAGGGTGCAGGGAGACCTTATACACCTTCCAGCACCTAAATGGGCCTGCAAGAGAGCTGGAGAAGGACTTTGTACAAGGGCATGTAGTGATAGGACAAGGGAGAATGGCTTTAAACTGAAAGAGGGTAGGTTTAGACTGGATAGTAGGAAGGCATTTTTTACTGTGAGGATGGTGAGGCACTGGAACAGGTTGCCTAGAGAAGCTGTGGATACCCCATCCCTGGAAGTGTTCAAGGCCAGTTCAGATGGGGCTCTGAGCAACCTGGTCTAGTGGAATGTGTCCATGCCCATGGCAGGGAGGTTGTCAGTAAATAATCTGTAAGTTTCCTTCCAACCCACATGGTTCTTTGATTCTACGATTCTAACACATCCCCTCAAGTGGGAAGTTGTGGGGTGGGAGGCCCAGAAACAGCACTGCAGGGCACCATTACAGTAGCTCTGCAGCTGTTTTCCATTAACCACATCAGATATAAGTTGGCAAGCAAGGGATGAGAAATTGGGACTTACATGTTAGCCAGCTCCAGCATGCAGTTACCCTGTGTTGCAATTAGCAGTTCTCTTTAAAATCCTTCCAGGATCTGCTGGGGCAGAAGGCAAGCCACTGTGCTGGAGCACACAGCTGCTGGGGTGGTTTTGGCATGTATCATGTCCCAGAGATGAGGTTTGTGGGACACTCCCTTAAAAGTCCTGTGTTTTTTAACTCAACAGAGCTGACATTTCAAACCACTAAAGAAAGGCTCTGCTGCCATAGCTCACACGCTGGCACGACCATGCTCTGTGCAGTTAGGACGGCATTCTTCACTCGTGCTCTGAGACAGGGTGCCTGTCTGAGTGCATAATCTTTACTCAGTGCCTGGCACAGCTGAATCAAACTGCAATCATGTCTTCCCACTGTGTCTCCACAGGTTGATAGCCACAGACCCTGATTTCTAATGCAATGAGGCATTGCTAATAAGGATGACTTCCTTCTCTTTAGCTTAATAAAAATATGCTCTATCCACAAATGAGACTGAAAGAAGCTGGATTCTAGGGAGAAGGAGACAATTCAAAAATTGGATTTTAGTATCTTCAGTGGAAAAAAACCAAACCAAATCCAACAACATAAATGTTATATAAAATCCAGGTAATTAAAAACTGCAATTAAAATATTTTGAAGGGTGCTCATTTCTCATGGAGTTGATCCCTCTGTACTAAACCAAGAGGGTAGTATCTCCCATTCTTCCAAATTACTATCCTTTTGGCATGTGTTACCACAAATCCAGCACTGGGCTAATTAAAATTGTTTTGTTGCTAACGACACTGCATCTTCTTTCACTGAAGAGTTCAAACTGCAGCCTTCCTCTTGATCTGCTGTGAGATTTTTTAATCTCTAAATTAGAAGAAAAGCATATGCCCTTTTAATGCCTATAAGAATTTGAGCTCGTTAATGCAAAAAAAAAAAAATTGAAGCAGGATTTCTATTATAGCTGTTCTTTAATTATGGAACAGCATGTGCGAGAAGACTCTTTACTCACAACCATGTCCTCAATTCTATTACACATTTTAGCAGCAAATGCATGTAAAAGAAAAACAGCAATAGACTGTGGAAATTGTCCAGAGCCCTGCTCTCCTAGGGAAAAGATGCCAATGGTATTTTTGTACTGCTACTCCTCAGCAGCCTCTTTGCACTTTCCTCCGGGTTACATGCACAGCATGACTCACTGCCTGATGGTTTCATTGAAACAGAAAAATATAGACACAGTAATGATTACATTCAATCATAAACTACAATCAATACAGCAGAGTTTAAATGTTCTGCACCCTAGCAAGCCACTACAGGGTCCCCCCCGCCCCACCCCATGCTGTTCCCTGGAGAAATGACTTTTCATTTCTAAAAGGTAACAGTTGTTCCAAGTGTTCTAGCAGATGTAGTTGAGTCTCTCAGAATGAAATATGTAGGTCAGGGCAGGAGGCATTCATTGTTTTCTTTGATGTACCCTCACGTCAGCCCTTCTTTGGATGGAAAAGCTACTTCATGATACTGACTGACTGCCTGGTGGGAGTCTCACTGGAGACAGCAACCCCCCGGTTCACCCGGGGGCACCACGTGGGCAGGGGTACTGTGTTCAGACCAGAGACTTTGTGGCCTTTCATTTATGGACATCGGGGTATAAATCTCAAATAACTCCTTGAATGAAGACAATTGTCTCGAAGAAATCTTTGTTTGTGTACATCACACCACCAGTGCAGAGTTTGGGAAACTCAGAGGCTCTGATGAGAAACAGCTCTCAGGAGACCCAGGCGAGACTGAAAGTAGGATGAGGTGGGGGAAGGATGAGGGGAGCACAGCCAGGTTAGGATACAGGGAGCCTCTCCAAGAAAAGTAATAAACATGGCTTTTAGTCTTTAGAGACCCCGTGTGTCCCTGTGCTAATCACAGTTCTCTAAGCAAAATACCCTGTCTTCAATAACAGTAAAAAAACTGGTTTGGTGTTAAGCATTACTTGCTCTTTTGCAGTACTTTCAAAGGAGAGATGCCTGAAGGAGTCATTTCTGCCCTATAGCTGTGATCTCTAACAAAAACTAGCACTGCAGTATCTCCCATCACAGGTCAGGGGACATCCCAGCACACACCCCAGCAAACCCAATTTCCCATTTTCTTAATAACCACCTTGCAAAAGGAGCTAGCAAGAAAAACCAAAAAAAGCAAATAAAAAAACCAACCCCCCCCCCCCCATTTTCCTCTTAGCAATGGTAACTGCCTAAAGATGAAAAATAACTCCCAGAAGGCCAGTAAAAAATTGAATCATGCTAACAAACCCTAAATAAAGGTTGCAATTCCAACATGTCCTCTGTTACACTTGGGATGAACAGTAAGTGACAGCTGAATAAATCAAGTCCCTGGAGTTTCATCATAAGTATCAGGTTAAAAGTGATATCATCTCACTTTAGTTATTCATACTTCTTTTTTCTTCCTCAAATCTTGGAGATGCTGGATTCTATGCCATTCACATTAGAGCTGGAAAAGGACTAGTGGAAGGAGTAGTGCAACTTTCTAAAAAACAGCCTCTCTTCTTTTTTTTTTTTTTTTTTGGTCACATATCAATGTTCCTAGTTTCATTTTACTGCCTGTCTCCCTTTCTTCCTCTCCCCCCGCCCTGTTTCCTCCTCCCACTCGTTAGTCTGTTCAGCACCTTCAGTGAGTCACTCAGAGCAGGCTGACAAGTGAAGTTCGACTTTGTGTAAAGTTCCTACAGAGCCCTTCTGCTGTGTGGTTTGCTGGGCACTGCTCTGGTGCCTTCTCCCTCCTCTGAACCTGGGCTGGGATGGACCTTCGCTTCTGAGGTTGTGCATTTGGGACCACACTCCTCTGCTGCACCTTAAAATATATGTTGTAGGCATTTCTCTCAGTCACACAGCTCACACAGGAGACTGCAGGTGAAAATCCGGAATTTTTACGCCTTGCTAAAAGGCTGCAAGCCCCAACCTTAAATTATGTCGTGCTAATTTAAGCCCAAGGGAAGGAAGGCGTAGTCCCAGTATTGGCTAACTCTGTCTCCTGTCTCTCCCCACCACTGAATATGTCACCCTTAAAATTTCTAAAATGGATTTTGCCTTATCACATGAAGTGTCAGCAGAGGCCACAATATTTAGGTCACAATAACTTACTGTACAACAATTCCTGGAGCAAGGACTGAGAGCTGTATTCTTTGACCCCATTTCAGCAACATCTGTAAGCATGGGTCTAACCTTAAGCACACAGCAGTTTCATTAGTTAAAAAGCACATTCCTCAACCAGATTTTAGTGTGTTATTTTAGTGTCTGTGCTTTAACTGTCAGGTTGAGATTTTGTGATGTCTCAGGAATAGTTGCCTGGCCCCAGGAGAGGTACTGTTACCAGTCTGGTAGTGAGGCACTCGACTGTGGCAGTGGGAGGGGTAACTGAGG
Source organism: Machaerirhynchus nigripectus (assembly GCA_013397975.1). Taxonomy (NCBI): domain Eukaryota; kingdom Metazoa; phylum Chordata; class Aves; order Passeriformes; family Dicruridae; genus Machaerirhynchus; species Machaerirhynchus nigripectus. Next base: position 2,113,553 of record VZRQ01007361.1, read on the forward strand.
CATTAAGGCTCTCCAGAAACCTTCCTCGTTAAAGACAGAGTTGCTGAGACACTAATGATGATCTAGAGACCCCTCCTCTATAGCTCAGGGCCCTGATTCTTAACTGATAACCCGCTGCCTTCTCCTTGCAGACCCTGGACTACGCAGTCCCCTCTTACCTGAAAGGCACTGACAAGTCCTGGTCTGCCATGTGCCTCTGAGCAGGACCACGACGTTTGTGCTCATGCAAAACCCGGGCCTTTATGCCTTTTCCAGTCTGAGGGGCTGGTGGGGTGAGCTGAACCGGTAACCAGGGACTGGGATTTGCAGGCACAGCTGCTCTCCATCATTGTGCATCTTCCAGGAGCTGGGGAGGTGCAATTGGTTATGGCTCTCAGCTGAGAGGTTCTTGCTCTTTGCACACTTCATGCTTTTTTCATGCAACAGTTACCAGGAGAAATCAGAAATAGTCTTGAGAGTGTGTCTGGGACCTTCTTTCTGCCCCTTTCTAATATAGCAGCCCTTACAAAAGAGTCACCCAGCACAGCACTTTCCTACTGTGTTTGCTCTGTTTTCTCTTTAGTATGGTGGTAAACCCACGTAGGGGCATTAATGGATTCAAACATTTTTCCTGGAGATTTGTTACCTGTGACTTTTTCTGGATGTTTTTGCACGTGTGCCCGTCACTGCTACAGCTCTTCAAGCTGAACTTTGTGCATGTGCTGTGGGCTCGGGTACCAGCTGGACCCCCTTGGGTACCAGGGAACATCCTATGCAAGTAACAGAGCCAGGTCACAGCAGCAGGTGCCCAGAGAGGTCCCAGGCCAGCCAGGAGTGTCTGCTGGGATCTGGGGGCTTTCTGAACAGATGCCTGAATGGTGCCTCAGTCTCAACACAGACAGTAAGGAAGTGATTTGGATCTTGCCCTAAGCACTCAACTCTTAAGAAAATCTAGCTCCACTCTTGCTGTTGCAGAAATTACAGTAAATCCTCCTTGCACTTTTAGCACTTCTGCAAGTCCTATAGATGCAGCTATTAACAAGGCTGAGAAAACTCTTAAATATGCTCCATTTTCTGAAACCTGGGAAAAGCCTGGTTTGTTTCAAGGAGAAGTCTGGGATTGATTACTGCTTGCTCTTTTATGTACATTTAAGTATTAGCTCAGTTCTGAAAGATGCATAAATTACTGAAACCAAACTGTTGAGTTAATAAGATTGATATTTTCAAACTCTTGTGGTTCCATTTTAAGTTCCCATGGTATTAATGCCAGGAGAATAACTTACTGCAACTGAAATGCACCACATTCGGGGCTAAATTATGCTAAAATAGGTCAAGCAGCAGTGAAGGCAGTTATTTTGACTGAACTAGGGTTAACAAGATGCATGTAACAAATGCCTCAGGAGAACAATCACAGGCGCTCGCTGCACATGATACCACAGCAGGATACCCATAGCTTCAGGTTCCAGCTAAATGGCATCATGGTGTGCTCTTTCGGGCAAGAAAATAGTTTTACAATTGTTTGAATATGATCCCTTCAGTTTACGTGATGTAACCTGACAGTTTAAAGGGTCCCATAAGCATGTTTTCACTGAAGCCAACACAACTTCTACATACTCAACTAGGCTGTTTTTAACATAAAGCAGAGGGAGAGCAAAGAAGTAATTAGTGAAAGAGCTGATACCTTCTGAGACTCCTGGCATGACAGCATGCCCAGCTGCCTTTCCACTTGTTTCTGAAGAAAGAAAGCAGTCAGGAGGCACAAATTAGCCTGAGGTATTAAAATTTGACTGAAGCTGAAGTAGAACATCTAAACATTCTTGGAATTTTACGTAAAAGTGAAGAAATTCCAGAGTTAGCCTTCTTTCTAACATCTTCTTCCAGAGCTAGCCTTCTTTGTAACATCGACAAAACAAAACCAAAACTTTTCCCTCAATTTCTTTGATTTTTCAGCAGCTCCATACCTCTCTTATGGAACAATATGTATTGTTTATCTCCACTGTCTTGCCTTGCTTTGCTTTCCTTTCCCTTTTTCCCCCTCTTTATCCTTTCTTTTCAAAAAGCCTCTATTATAAATTACAGCACTTGACTTTTGAGGACTTCCATCACAGCTGCATGCTAGGGAACAAATACCTTACAATAAAAAAAATGAAGCAGCAGAAAACATATAGACATATTGATTGAGCCAGCTCTCACCAAGCACCTGGGCCCAAATACCTACACACAGACACTTTGTGCATAAACCAATTCCACATCTAATATTCCAGATCCATGACATTTTTCAGAAATGCAGAATACACAGCATAGTAAATTTAGGAATATTTGTGAATATGTGTTGCATTTTGCTTGTTCAAGTGCACAGGATATTTTCTCTAAAGCTGCTTGATCATATTGAGTGCTAAAAATGTTATAAAATTCCCAGTCATTACAGCTGTGTACATTTTTATGAGGGATTTTAAATTTATTTTTAGCTGAACAGAGAGAAAAAGGAGATAGAGAAGGAACAAACATGTACTCTAGAAAGGTCACTTAAAGAAACCAATTCTATACAGAAATAAACTTCCTACTGTAAGAAACCCACTATTTGAGTCTTTCTTCATAGAAAGTTCCTATAGTATTTTCACATCTGGATGGGCTGCATTTAAGACAATGAAGAGAGATTGCAAAAGAGACATTGATGAACAGTCATCTCACCTCCAGCTTCAGGTGGTATAAAGAACTTGTAAAATACAGCACAACTGCTTTCCAAACAGAAATGCTAATTTAACAAAACCAGTGATGTTCTCTAGGGTTGAATTAGTTTATCAAATCTGTTTAGAGATGACAAGTAATTTATTTTTTCCCTCAACAATACAGGAAGCTCAATTTCAGTACTACTATTTTTACTTTTATTTCAAACTAGAACATATTGAAATGCTTTGATTACTTGTGATATACCAGATTACATGTAAAAATTATTCCTTGCAAGTGTTTTAGTCTTGTCCTAACTGAAGGCTACATCCAAGTGGAATAGATGGTTAAATTTGTAAGAAAAAATCCTGTATTATTGTCCTGCACAAAATATTAGGAAATTCCCATTTTATCTTCAGCTGTGATGCATGTTGACTTTTTAGCATTTCAGACAAGAGGGGAACTCCAGGTTTTGGACACAGGAAATTAAGGGGGGTTTACTGTCTGTCACAGCTTTGATTAATTTTATTGCTGAAATTGGTTTGGAATGAAGGTTTTAATATTGTCTTCTCATTTCAGTAATTGGGTCTAGCAGAAAGACCTTTTTCATTCTGTTTGGAAGCTATTTTAGTCTGCCTTTGTCAAACAGAACTGGATTCACCTACCTTGAGACACACTTCCCTTTACCATAAATGAAATGTGCAAATTATCTATGATAATTAGATTTGACCCAGTTACTGGATTTGGGAACATCCTTCTGTCTTGCCTGGAGCTGAGCATCCTTACAGAAAGGAAATCTCACGGTTAAGACAGGGTATAATCAGGGTTAAAAGCCTTTCATCAGAGACACAGAGAGAGTTGTAAGTGAACTAGCACTATTCCATTGCCTGACATCGTCTTTTATTTTCTTCTGCGCAGTGAATTATTTATTGGTAATGATTTAGAGTTCTCTGGCTTATCTACATGATGACAGCTCCTCTCCCCTCCTGCCATGTACACACCCTACCCACAACAAGAACACTTACGACAAATAGTGATGTCACATCCTTGAACTTATTTAAAAAGTATCAGCTATGAATCAAATGCCTCAATTTATCCTTCCTCATCCATATTACAGCTTCAGTAAGGCATAGGGTATCAATGGCTGAGCATTACCACCTTTGCTTGGAGATAAGCCCTACATACACAGCGGTGTAACAACACCCGATGGGAAACACATGCCTGAGAAATACCCCATAGCAAGATTACATTGTGCTAAGAAATTCCATTTGTTGGCTGGCTGGCTCCAGAAATGTTATTTATCCCTTTTGAGCTCCCAAGTTAAAATGCAGGGGCTTATCTGCTCGAAGCATAATCTTGTACCAAACCAGCAAGACATTTAGATTCTGTTGAACTCTCCATGAGTTGCCATCGAGTTCTTAGCACAGACTTTGGGATTAGCTGACATCTGCTCCCTGAACTTTTTTTTTTTTTGGCAGGTTTCTGGTCAATAGAGGAAAGAAGAGAAACGTTTCTATGCAAGATTGAATAAGGAATAAAATACATTTTCTTTTGGTGATGTATTCTCTTGGAGTTGCTGCAAAATAAAAGGATTCTGTCCAGAGCTTGCAACAGTAATGGCTATTAGTATAAATTCCTGGTTAGGGACAGTCTTGTGATAAAATATAAATAGCTATAAAAATCATGAATATTTACTTCCTGAATGGGAGCTCCATCCTGCACTCCTCTGAGGGGCTCAGTGCCCTCCTTTCACAGCCCTTGAGTGGAAATGGGAGCACTCACAGAATCACAGAACATCCTGAGCTGGAAGGAACCCACAAGGGTCGTCGATGTCCAACTCCTGGTCCTGCTCAGATTCATCCCCAAGGGTCACACCATGTGCTTGAGAGCGTTGTCCAAATGCTTCTTGAACTCTCTCAGGCTTGATGCTGTGACCGCTTTCCCAGGGAGCCTGTTCTAGTGCCTGACCACCCTCTGGGTGAAAAACCTTTTTCTAATATCCAATCCAAACCTCCCCTGACACAGCTTCATGCTGTTCGCTCATGTTCTGCCACTGATTACCAGACACATCCGTGCTTGGCCCTGTAGACCCTGATGAGGTCTCCCCTCAGTCTCCTCTAGGCTGAGCAAGCCAAGTGACCTCAGCCTCAGCCACTCCTCATATGGCTTCCCCTCAAGGCCCCTCACCATCTTTGCAGTTCTCCTTTGGACACTCTCCAACAGCTTCATGTCTTTTTTATGTTCTGGCACCCAAAGCTGCCCCCAGCACTCGAGGTGAGGCCGCCCCAGTGCAGAGCAGAGTGGGACAATCCCCTCCCCTGCCCGGCTGGTGATGCTGTGCCTGATGCCCCCCAGGACACGGGTGGCCCTCCTGGCTGCCAGGGCTCTGCTGCCTCATGTTCAACTTGTCATCAACCAGGACCCCCAGGGGCCTTTCCACAGGGCTGTTCTCCAGCCTCTTGTCCTCCAGTCTGTCTGTACATCCAGGGTTGTTGCATTCCAGGAGCAGGATCCTGCACTTGTCATTGTTAAATTTCATGTGGTTGGTGATTGCCCAGCCCTCTAATTTGTCAAGGTCTCTCTGCAGGGCCTCTCTGCATTGGTGGGAGTCAGCTGCTCCACCCAATTTAATATCACAGGCATACTTACTTAGTATTCCTTCCTGTCCTGCGCCCAAGTCATTTATGAAGATGTTGAAGAGCACAAGGTGTAAGATGGAGCCCTGTGGAACCCCACTAGTGACAGCTCACCAGTCTGATGTCATCCCATTCGCTGTAACCCTTTGCACCCAACCCATGAGCCAGCTGACCCAACTCCTGCTCAATCTACAGCTCCCAGGGGTAAAAATGTGGCTTTGTCAATAGACTTTGTATCCAAAGTTTGTATACTGATGTACTCACCTTGGCAATCCCTCTCTGGTGTGGACTGGACCTGACTCTAGAACAGACTAAAGCAATTAAGTGTTTACCCATTTATGCAATTTTACAATTGAAAGAGTGAAATAACTCATCTGAATTGAAAAAGTAGTGGTTAGCCTGTAGAAGGGGGCAAAAATAAGGATCTCCTCCAGGTTGGGGAGGATGGAGTAGATGCTGGGAAACTGAGACCATCCCATTTGTTCAGCCACCTTCTACACCAGATGCTTTGAATTTGTATATTCTCAAAAGCACCTTTTCAGGCTAAAACTCCATTCTGAGGCTGTTGAATTAAATAAGCTTCTCATAACTTTTGCATTTATGATTTATGAGGGCAGTTAAACCCTTGTAAAAACTAAAGACTGAATGAGAGAATCTGTAAAGAGGCAGGACCAATGAACTCAGTTTATGATTAAGTGGCAGAAACCTCCTGAAGCCTAATTCCATTTCTGAATTAACATGCCACTTGACCTGGGGCAAGCTTTTTACCTTATTAAACTTCCTTTCATCTGCTGATAAAATTTGTAAGACTAAATATGCCAGGAGGTAAGGACCCATTCATGTCTGTGTTTAAAATATTTTGAAAATCAAGACCAGGTCTTATGCATATCATATAAATACTTCAGTTCTTCAGACAGTATTTGAAGAATGATAGATTTGATGTGACTAAACCAGTCAAGGTACCACACTACCACAAATGAGGCTGAAATGGCAGCATGGAACTCCTTTTTGGTTACCTGACATCTTTATGATCAAATGAAAATATCTCAAGTTGATTCATTTACCATCTGGAAGGATTAATGCAGGAACAACCATGTCTTTATGTATTAAATCAGATTTGAGCTTGTAGGGTCTGAAATCTCTGTGGTCACTGCTTCCAGTCCTGGTTTTCGGAAGCTGGAAAAATCTACTTTAATTAACCAGACTTTTGCCTTTAAAACTTCCTTTGAGGATAGATTCTTGGAAATTAAGTAAATGGAGCAAGAATGCTGGAGACGTGTGTTTTTTTCCAAGAGCAACTAGACTGTAAGCCACAAAAGAGGCCAACTCTCCAGCTAGCCAAGGCTTGTCTTGGGGACTCCTGTTTCTCCCTAATCCCCCAGAGCGGTGACAAGCCGTGCCACCCAGGTGCTGATTAATAGTGTTAGAGTCAGCACCAGCTCACTTCTAGCCAGCTGTCTGAAATGCTCAGGCTGTTCCCCGGAACTGCTGGCTGCTGCAAAACATAACCCAGGCCCCAGGATTAAGCAATAGCCCGAGCCCCTCTCCCACTGCATGCTTTCATGTTGTGAATGCAATTGCTTGGACTTTTCAGCTTCTGGATCTTCCCTTCACTGAAGTCATCAAAGTACCTCAACACTCCTTATACATGTGTTGTTTTGTATTTATTTCCCCAGCCATTCTGAACACCTTGAAGAAGGTATTTCGCTGGCATAGGGAGGGCGTGTGGCTGCCATGCAAGAATAATCAGCAGAAATACTAGTCCTCATCTTGGAAAGGATCATACCTTAACTCTGTCCCTCCTGCGAGGCGAGGCTCCTGCCATTACCCTCCCTGCAATCCTCATCCCCTCCTCTCCCAGACAAGGGGCATTTAGCAGTGTACTCCGCCACCTTTGAGATCTTTTTGGTGAAGTGCCACTCCACTGACTGTCCAGGAATGATAAGAAATGGCATGTGCTTAAAAGCAAGAGAAGAAAAATATTTTTAAAAGATCATTTACCTTTTGATTCAACATGACTTTTTAAAAAAAAACTCATAGAAAACATCCAGCAGTCAATTGCATAAAAGCAGTTGTCCTGCCTTGAATTTTTTTTTTTAAACCCATGGCCAACAAAACCCTCTTTGATTTTAAACTCCTATTACTAGCAGAGGGGAAACGATCAGTTATATAATCTTTATTCTACTATTTAACAGATACTAAATATAGTGCCGTTACTCAGAACAATACAACACACCACAATATGAGAAACAGTGCCGAAGAGGAGAATGCAGCCGTTCTAGATAGATGCATTTTTAGTATTATGTTCCTCAGGAAGAGCATCAAATATTTTTCTGAGTGACCTAATTTTCTTTGTCTGATCAAATGTGCCAGATGCTTCCTTATTCAGAGTTGCCACTCCAAGTGAAAAACTGTTTTCTGGCAGCCACTTGAAATCTCATCTTCAGTTTTCTGTTAGGGATTATTATACAATCATTGCCTGGGCAGACTGAAAGCATATGGTAACTGGGCTGACATTATCTCTGCTGTTTCAAAGTTCCCCAAGGATGTGTGGGCACAGTTACAGTCGGAGGTGTAAGCTGACCTCCCTGGTACCTACAAAATGCCACCCAAACTTGGCACTGACCAAGCAAACTGGGGCTAGAGAGCTTGGCATCCTGGTTTCCATCTTTCTCTCAGGTCTGGGAGGTTTCTTTCCCTTTTGTAGGTATTTCCATCACTCGATCAGGAGAAAATTATAGGGATGGCTTGGTGCCTTTTAATGTGCAGTTCCCAGGTGAAATTATAACCTTTGCAACCTGCTTGAAACACTGTATTTTGGTTATATCCATCAAAATTCTTCCATACTTGATTTAATTCCTGCTGTCCTGACTAACATTTCTTGTCTGCTCTCTTGAGGACTGGGAAGATGATAAAGATTTGATTTAGCCTTTCCCAGCCTATTCCTGTTGCTGGTGACAGGGAATCAATATTTGTAGGAATAGACAGCCAAACTGCTGTGGGTGAACCCCGCACATCCCAGCCCACGTTTGCATGTTTTCCTGGCACCAGGAACATGGTGACTCCTGGGGTGCTCTGGACCTTCTGAGCCCTTCTGGCGCTCAGGGGTGGTATCTGGACATCTGAGTAAGAGGGACATAGACTGAGTGCAGGCACTGAATCCTTTCCTAACTGTGCAGGTTGCATTAGTTCTATCTTGCTCCCTCAACCTTGAAAGGCAACATGAAACCAAGAGGGTAGAGCCAGGTCAGGGGCGACTCTCTGCACCTGCACTTTTCTAGTACAAAAACAAGAGTGATACTTTTTTCATTTGTTAGAAGTATGGAAGAAAAGTTCCTTTTATAAGAAATGATTTTACTACTAGGTGGTAGGCAACAGACACTGACTAACCAGGGCAATTAAGTGCTCAGTGCAGATGCTCAGCAAATGTCATCAGATTTTTTCTAACCAACAAGACAACATTACTGTGTGCACCTGAATGAGCTTGCACGTGCCTATCCATCAAAAGTCAAGAGAGAATTTTGATTTTGTTATTGCCGTTATTTACTTTGTGTTGCCTTTGCCCTGGAGGTCCCAGCCCCCTGTTGCTCAAGATCCAGCTGCAAACACTATGTGTCTACTTCTGACCAGGAGAGGACAATGGGCAGTAGGATGGGGCGTGTGCAAGCCCCAAGGAGGTCTGTGTAGGGTAGAGGAGTCAAAACTTGGTGCTTTCTTATCTGTACTGATTTTGGGGAGAAATTCTGGGGCTGACCTGTCCCCCAGTTGTAGCAGCTCAGGATCAGACCGGGGAGCAATCCAGTGATCAAGCAGGTCCATGACTGAGAGTCATGCTCAGTCCCTGTCTCTTTTAGTTATCAGCACACACTGTCCCAACCCCACCACCCTGCACTCGCTGCCGAGGGGCCCTTACCTGCACGTATCTTTGGGATAGTTTAACTAAAGGTCTCCATTTAAATCAGTATAGCCAAATGAGTAGAAATGTGGATGTTCAATAAACACTTAAACACTTGAACCTAGTTTATTTCTGCTGGGCTAAGTTGATTAGAAATTGATTTAAGATAAAAGAAAATGAGTTGCTCTTAAATTGTAGTACTTTCATAGCCAATACATTCCTGTTAGAAAATCAGTAACAGGTTGTACATTGACAAAGCTGTCACGGAAATGGAAATTAGGTTTTCAAGCCATTTAGATTTTAGTTTCTTTAACTTAGTTTGATGTATCAACTATTAGTAGTATCTACTGTTTTGACAAAACTAAGTGTATCAAAATCTTATCTCATTTTGCAAATTCTAAGGCAAATATAACTCAACATCCATTTTTTTCTTTCTGATTTAAACTAGTGCCTATAGACAGCTCAGGGAGTCCTACTGAATTTTAAACAGGCAATATTAAAATAAATAAATCTATGAGATAATGTATTCTGTAATATTCAGAGCTGGATTGCTCATTTTCTTCTAGACAGTCAGTAATTTTACTGTAACTTAATCATGATGCAGACTATAGTATGATCTCTTAACACATTGCTACAGGCAAGTTGTCCTAGTCACACCTCAAATGAAGAGAAAAACTTAGCTAAAATAGCAGCCACCTGGAGCAGACATGTCAGCTCAGGCAGAACGGGCCAGGACCTAGGAGACAGACAGAAAGGTACAAGAAGTAATTGCAGAGGTAAGAAGCAGTGGTAGTGCTGGCTTCAGCAAACTCTCTACCAGGGCAGAAACACTGTAAGTGCATTGATTTTAATTCTTAGAAGCACAGTAGAAGAGTTTTATTAATAACTCATCCCAGCCTGTCAGGTGAAATAGGAACGCCCTAATAAATGCTTCCCAACTGTGAATTTGCCGTTTTGCTATCCCAAATTTGCTTATTGGTGGAAGGAATTGGTTTCCCCTTCTTGCCTCAAAGCCATCACCTACTCCTGATACCTTGGAGCCCTGCTCAGTGCCTGAGGCATCCTCCTTTGGAAACAAGCAAGCAAACAAAAAGAAGAAAGCTACTCCCAAATGTCCCTGTTAAACATTGCTCCAGAACTGTACAAAGTTATTTTTCTTCAAATGATCAGTCATTAAAAAATACCTGTCAAGGGTTATCGTGATTAGCCAGCTGTGCTGCAGAGGGCCTGCAAGCCCCAGCCCACTCCAGCTGCCTGTTACTCAAGATAATATCATCTACATGGAAGTCTTAGACAGACTTTCAACAATTATCAGTGATTTACATTGTTATTCTCCATCCTGCCTTTGTCTGCGCAGGCAAGTCATGGAGGGCTTGGCCATCTTTTTACCCGGCACATCTTCTCGGATCATTTTTTTGTCCAAGTTCAAATCCCTGGACAGTAGTTTGATGTGACTTTTTCCTTGGTGTGTAAGACACAATGTTAGAGAGGGAGCTGGGATATATTTGGGTTCTTCTTTTCTTGCTTATCCCAACTCTATAGTCTTGGAAAGCTCATATCTTTGCTGTCCTACTCTCTAAGTATTCTTTCACATTTGTTAGACTTTCCCTGTAAAATACAGTATCTTCTACCTCCTTTTTGCTATGTGCTCTGCCCTGCATTTCATCCCTACTACCTGTTCTTTCCAGCTCCCCTATCAGCTGTGAATCCTCTGTCATCAATAATCCAGTACTTTAACTGGCTTAGAGTTTCCTTCTCTCCCTCTGTCCCGGTCAGATGCCAGATTAGACCCAGCAGAAGCCTGCTACTATCCCTGTTGTATGTATTAATCTCCTTACAAGTATGGTCTGTTCTGTATTTAACCTCTCCTCCCTGCATAGGCCAGGTGATACAAAGAGCTCCAGCAAAGTTATTTGCCTTTGCACATTAACGAGTGAAGCATTTGTAACACAGAACTGTAATTTTATATGATAGATTTAGCTAAAATTACTCAAGGCTCTAATCCCAGGCACATAATTTGGGCTATGGAGTCTCCTCATGATAGGCATTGATGTTGTAGGGATTTAAGTTATTTCGTATTGTGAAGACAAAATTCATCAGGTGAGCAACTCCTTTGGAATCAGTGGGTTACGCTGCTTAACCAGGGCAGTAAGATTTGCCTCTATGTCTGTGCTGCAGAGCTGCCTACAGCTGTGCTAGGAAGTGAGATAAATCTTTGATTTTGGATTTTTGTCCCCGTGTGGATTACACCATACATCTGGGGATGCGCCTCGTTGGTAAAAGAAAAAGAACAGAAGCTGGGAGCCCTGTCTTCTATTCCTGGCTCAACCCCAATTCACTGCGTGACTGTAGGCAAATCACTTAAGCTGTCTCTGGGATAATAATTGACACAGCAGTTCCAGGAGGCTTAATTTTTAAAGTGTCAACCCATATATTTTCTCCGATGTGCCTCAGGAGATGTCCCCTTCCCTTCACTGGGAGCAGGAGCAAGGCCTTAGAACTGACAGCAAGATTTGCAACCCCTGACCCACTCTTCCCCAGTCTGCCATAACTATTTCATACAGAATGTTTAATAATGATGCCAGAAATGCTGTCCCAGAGCTCTGAAAGCCTCTTATCAACTCTGATTTCTAAAGTGCAGTGTACAGAATCCTGTGTAATGGTTTTCTTTTCACTACTTTCAGCATTAATTCTTCTCTCTTGCTATGCCAGCAGATGCATAAATCTGCTGCCAGTGCTTTTTGTCTTAGGTTTCACTGATTGCGTGACTTAACTGTGGAGCAAGAAAGTTGGGTATTTTTTTCCAGTGTGTTTTTGTGTGCCTGAAATCCTAAACTTTCAGAAATACCTAGTGATGGGCTGTATCTTTGTTGGGATAGAGATTGAAGTATACATGTTCTTCATTTGGGAAGAGCTATATACTGCATGTCCGTTCTTCTGAAAATCCACTGTCTCAAAGCGGAAGTATAGGAAAAACCAATCAGCTATGAACATCTAGCACATGGAAGACTCCTTCCAAACATCTTCACAGCGTGGATCACATTCAAAGCAAGATATGTAACAGACCATGTCTTCCCATAAGTACCCCTCTTCTAGTTTGAGTGGTATCTGATCCCTGCGGCAAATACAATAAACCCACTACTTTCATGAGTAAATATTATTAGGAGAGGATTAGGTGTGTTTCTCTTACTGAAATTTAGCAGCTGGAGGCAACAAAGGGAATAAGACTGTGGGCCAGCACAGCTCTCTGCAGTCCACAGCAGTGACCTGGTGGGACACTGCTTGGAAGTTGCCCTTCCAAGTACCTGGAGCAGGACAGACATCAACAAAATCAATGGGAAAGCAGTCATTCAAACCTCATCAAGGTTTGAGTTAGATGCCTCGCTTGAATGATGAAGACTTGTATTTGTGTAGTTTGCTGTATCACAATATATTTCAAAATGCCTGCTACCACTCACTTTTAAAGCATATGTATAGTGCATATAGCCTTGTCACAGCTGACACCTTTTTAGAGTTTGCTACATGGGAGTACTCTGTTGCTGATGAATCAAGCCATTTTTAGGACTGATTTACTTCTGAATATTTTGGAGGAGGAAAGTAAAAAGTCAACTGTTTTTCAATGAACCATCCCTATCCCTATCTTTTGAGCAATTCTTAAATCAGAACCTTTCTCTTTTTTTAAATTTTTAATAATCATTATAAATGTGATGTAACTAGCCATTCTTCAGAAGCCTTGTGGAGTAAAAAACCCCAACATTACAGCTCAAAACCTTGGCTCAGAAAAGCATCCTTCATTAGGATAACATTTAACAACATGCCAAGTCCACCAGGTCCTGGCTCAAGGGCAGAAAAGATGGAACAATTTATCAGAGACTGAATTGCAATGGATAACAAGAGGACATGGAGCCCATGTCCTTGCCCCAAGGAAGTCCCAGTGACATCTCTGTGATCCCACCAGAACCAGGTGGAGCCTGTTGGTACAGACTCCAGGAGGCTGGTCTGCCAGAGACACATCTTGTGGGCAATTCACTGCCCTTCTGCTAACAGAGGGGTGCGGGACTTGTCTGCAAACACGTCAGCTGTAACCACTGGAAGAATTACAGTTTCAATCACTATGAAAAAGGAAGGAATAATACGGCAAGAAAAACACGACAGGTGGCTTGGGCTCCAAACAATTTAGGCCTCCACTCCTCTCTTGCTGGCAGCAGTGAGCGTAGCATGCGCATCACAGAAAGAGGTGTGCTGGGCCAAATTCTGCCCTCAGAGGCGTGTGCACACAATTTCCAATGACATCCATGGGAATTGGGCATGTGGATTGAGGGCACAATCTGGTTCTTTATTTTCAGCTCCTCTATTATGATCATGGCATGCTAATTTCTAATTCCTTTAGCAAAAATAACACAGGAAGGCTTAAATATTAATGTTGCCAAATGTCAGAAACACCTCTGCAATATACTCTTGAGCAAATTCATGCACACACATTTCAGGAACTACAGCCATGCTCATTATTGGAACCTGACATCTTCAATCAGTAAAAATTCTCCTTATCTCCACTGGGGTTTTGCCAAGCTAAGAACTGAATAAGAGCTGCTGGATTTAGCTCCTTGGTAACTGATTTGGACATGGATCTCCTGACAGCCATGGTCACAGCTTTTCACTTAGAGATGGATGCAGAAGCACAGATTTCATTTTGGGTGTGCCGGATGATAAACATTCAAGTAGGTTCACCATCTTCTCAAAAAAATGGGGACCGAAGTCAAGCAAATGCAAACCCATAGGTAAGAAGAAAAGTGCAGGTGGATATTTACTGGAGAAAGGAGAAAAACCAGGATATTATCCCCTCACCAATCCCCAGTACCACATTCCTTGCTGCTGCTCACATTCACAGGGATATGAAGGAAGTCCTGGAGTCAGCTAAGAGGAGAGATGAAAACCTCCACAGCTGCAAGTATGCTGTGTGGGCTTGCTTCTGGCAAGAAACAGGCCACGGGATCAAGGCCACAACAACTGCACCCTACCCCTGCCAGTGTGGGGGGTCCCGTCTCTCCTAAGGACACATTCAGCAGTGTGTGTCTGCCTGGGCCTCCAGCAGCAGAATTCATCGTGCTAAATCAGATGCCTTCCCTTGCCAGCTGCAGGTGGACACTCAGGTCCATGGGAGGGACAGGGGCGAAATGTGCCTGAACCTGATACATTTCTGCACAGAGATATTCAACTAGCACAAGCTCTCCATCAGGGTACAGGACCAGAGGAAAGATGGCAAAAAAAAAGCAGCATTTTCTTCCAAGGGAAGCTGAGGCGGCTTGCACAGGCTGCCCCACTGTGCAGCAGCCAAGTGGTGAATTATCATCTGCCTAACCCTCCGCTGAAAGGAAGGATCTCCATGGTCCTTGGCCCTCTTTGCTGCTCTGGTTTGGGTATGACTGCAGGAATGTGCCTGTCTCCTCCATGTTCTGCAGTCTTTGGCAGGCCCTCTGGTCAGGCTTGTGGGATCTGAAGCTGTCAGGGAAGATGGAATAGAATAGAAATGAATAAATAGCTCAGTCATTTTGAAAGTGCTGCTGTAGAGTCAGAGAACTCCATGGAATACAGCAGAGCCACATAGAGAGGGGGCAATAAACCAGTGGTGTCAGGGAAGGCACACAGGGTATGAAAAAGAGGGACACCTGGAAGAAACTGGGGCAGTGGAATCCTGCTTCTGGACATCGTTCTGCATCTCACGAGTCCCACCTGCGAGCTGCCCTGCACCAGGGCATGCAGCGAGGCAGGGACGGCGCTGCCGGGGGCGCATCAATCGCGCGCTGCCCAAGCCCCCGGCACCGGCGCTGGCTCCGTCGTGTCCTCGTTTCGCTCCCAACGTTCCATTTCATAACGCAGGGAGCCGCTGGCGGCTCGGCGTGTCTGCAGGCCGGCTGGGGTGGCAGGAGCCCTACGCCTTCGGCATCGTGCCTGCGCAGGCACCCCGAGCCTGCCATCGTCCTCCAGAAATGCACAGCCTGTCACAACTCGTTGCTTAATGCTAAACTACCCATTATAAATAAACATGGTCCTAATAATAGTTCGCCTGACCTGACTCACTGTAGGAAACAGCCTCAGAAATAAAAGAAGATGACTTTCAAACAGAAGAGTTATAATTTTACATAAATAAAAAATGAAAAGGGCAGCACAGGACAGGCATGGGGAAAATCGTATTGCAGGGAGTCGAAGTTGCAATCCCAGGGTGTTAATGGGCTTGCCTGGCTGCTAAATCTGACACTGTCTCCCCCTGTAAATTTGCTGGAGTCTGACAGATGGATGTGGAGAAATATTACTTGGATTGTCAGATAACCGTTAGTCACCCAGATTAAAAACAAATTCCATTGACATTATGTCATACCTTGGGAGCCCAAAACAGATATTGATGTTTTCATCTTGTTGCAGGGAGGAGGGAGATGGGAGTGGGTAAAGTAAGAAATCAAAGTCACCCAGATAGAGCAAGTCTTTTGGCTTTGTTTGAAAAATGACATCACAGCACAGTGCACTTAGCTGAAAATGAGAGATGGCACAATCTAGAGAGACAGTACAGCCTATCTCTCTCAAATGAAGGGGAGACAAAGACAGTGCTATCATTAAAAAACCCAGAACTTTTAGGACCTGTACACAATTGCAGTCCAAGTGTAGGAACCAGACTCACTCAGTGGATGCTGCAAGATCCACCCCTCAAAAAGCTTCTGACACCAGTGGGATGTGTGGTGGGCTGAGTTCTGCACATCCAGGGGAGCACAAGTTGTTTTTTCTCACCTTTGAGTGAGAAAGCAGAGGGAGATGCAATGCCTGTGCATCAGCAGGTGGAACAGGAGAGATTAGGACTTGCTTAATCTGCAGGAGAGACAGCTTCGAGGAGACCCAACACCTGGCCAGCATCTAGGAGGGGCCACGAAGAAACCAAAATGCGGCACTTCACAGCATCACCAGGCAGGAGGGTGAGAAACAATCACAGACTCACAAAATTATTTAGGTTTTAAAAGACCCTCAAGATCATTGAGTCCAACCATTAACATAGGACTTAAAAGATCACTATTAACCATTCTCCAAGTGCCACATTAATATGTCTTTTAAGTGCCTCCAGGGTTGGTGACTCAACTGCTTTCCTGGGCAGCCTGTTTCAATGCTTGACAACTCCTCTGGTGAAGAATATTTTTCTCATATCCAATCTAAACTTCCCCTGGTGCAACTTGAGGCTATTTCTCCTATCCTTGTTACTTGGGGGAAAAGACAGACAACCTCCTTTCAGGTGGTTATAGGGAGCAGTAAGGTCCCTCCTGAGCCTCCTTTTCTCAAGGCTAAACAGCCCCTGCTCCCTCAGCTGCTCCTCATAAGACTTGTGCTCCAGACCCTTCACCAGCTCCACTGCCCTTCTCTGGACACGCTCCAGCACCTCAATGTTTTCCTTACAGTGAGTGGCCCCAAACTGGACACAGGATTTGAGGTGTGGCCTCACCAATGCTGAGTACAGGGGGACAATCCCTGCCCTGGTCCTGCTGGCCACACTATTGCTGATACAGGCCAGGATACCATTGGCCTTCTTGGCCACCTGGGCACATGCTGGCCAATTTTCTGCTGGCTGTTGACCAGCACTTCCAGGTACTTTTTCACGGATCAGCTTTCCAGCTACTCTTCCCCAGGCCTGTAGCACTGCATGGGGTTGTTGTGATTCTAATGCAGAACAAGTGAATCAGTAAGAGGCATACGGTGAAAAAGGGGAGGTTTGGATTGGATATAAGGACAGCTAGGTAGTGGAACTGGTTGCTCCAAGAGGCTGTGCTGTCTGCTGGTTTGAATTTTTTCATAACAAAGCCACAAGCAGCCTGGCCTCAGAGCTGTCCCTGCTTTGGGCAGGAGGTTGGACTGGAGACTTCCTGAGGTCCCTTCCAACCTGAATTGTCCTATTATTCCTTCGATAAATTCACAAACTGTTTTTGCTTTGTTGACCCCTATGGTGACTATGATGACTTACACCACTGAGGATCTGGTGTTGTTTGTAGGTAACTGTCGCAGAATCAACATGGGATTGTGTTTTGCATTAATTATTAGGTGGTAGAAAGAAGTCTTGAAAGGCCTCTACCAGTGATAAACCAATTAAATGTACCGGAGACATCCTGAGTCAACAGAGAGATTTGAAAGGATCTTGTCTTTGGTCAGTGTTATGTGTATGTACAGAACTAACTAAGTCTTTGATATTAACTTTTGGTTGCTTGATGCAGTACCTTACTATTATTCTTTCTGTACAACATGGTCTGTGCTTTTAATTTCCTAAGTTTATAAAAAAGTCAAAAGAGGAAGACTGAAATTCCATCCCCGAACATCATATTGATTACAACATGGTTCGTTGCCGCAGTTTGAACTGATACCACACACGGACACTCATCATTTGAGATGGCAGAGAAAAAGATAGCAGGAGTGACCTGTCATCCAAACCGGGCCCTCGTTCACAGATTCACTGTATCTTTGAGGAAAGAATGACTTGTTATCCTGGTACCTGAAATCACACTTAAATTAAATCAGGTCAAAATACAAGGCAAATACAGTCATTTATTCATAGCATCCAAAACGGAAAACACAGTTACAAATGTATATAGAATAGGCAATGGATGAAATTAAATAGGAAGTTATGGAGCTGCATTGGGTAGACATCCATCAGTCACCAGACCTGAAAAGTTCATCCAGGACTCCAGACATTGTGCATGGCACAGCCAGGTGCATCTTCTGGGAGATGCCTAAGGCATCTTACTGGGGGTGCACAGCTTCTCTGGGGGAACCCCACCAGAGAGCTGTCTACAGTGCCTGTCTTCCCTATCTTCCCCTCAGATCACCTCTCCTTCAAGATCAGCTCACCTCTCTTTCATAATCATATTATCTTTGGTGTTCAGGCTTCACTCTGAGCTCTTTGAGGGGTCCAGACCAGTTTAATCTGTCATCCTGCAATGCACACCATTTCTTCCTTTGCCCAAAGGCATTCTGACCACTCTCTTAAGTAAAATAACAGGGCTTTTTCCCTTCTTAGGTATGGAAATGCCTCTCTGTTGGATGGGAGCTCCTGCATTTGACTGGCTGGTGAACAACTCTGTTTCAGGAGAGTCCCCCTCCCTGGCTGGCCACTTGGCATTTCTCTGGCCCTTTTAGTCTGTAGCACTGTGTTGTGTAGCACACAACCCCCACAGCAGGAAGCTGCATGTTGGCTCACTCCAGGCTCTTGCCTGAGATCAGACACCATCAGCAGTTAATCTTGCAGGGATACTGACAGGTTTCTCTGTGTTAGGCTGGGACGACTGTTGCGTGACGCGGGGTTTGATTCTCTCACTAGGCTCCACCGGTGCTGGGGAAGGGTGACAAGAATACAAAAAGCTAAGAAGAGAACAGCAAAGGCTTTTCTTGAGGAGGAATTCAGGTGTCTGTCTCATGCTATCAAGCAGCTAAGAGACAGTCAAAAACAAAAAGGCTGGCAGGCAAGTCCAAAACAGAAAAATACCACAGGAATGAAAATAGAATAACTTATTAAATATTTTAATCGTTCTATTATATTAGGTGGGGAAAAGTGTTGGAACATTTATCTTTCATATTGCCAAAGACAGTAGTTCTCATTTTCTGTTAGGGCACGAGGCAAATATCAGTGGAAGCACTATAACATACCGTATTCAACTTCAGCAAATTCAGAACTGCTGTGGTACACAAATATGTGTAGTTGAAATGCCTGCCTACACCACGACAACTGCTTTTTCAGGCTAATTCTCTGCCTAATTTTTGTCTTGGCTTCTTGTTGAAACTGGGATGAAAATACAAAGGCAGGCAGCCTACCTTGCCAGATAGCCTTAATTAATTAACGCAGTGAACAGAGCAATTCAGTCTTGTTTTCTTCTCAGAGTCAATCTGCAGCATCCCCATAAAAGCTCTGCATTGCTGAAACTAATCAGACCTCAAGAAGTTTGGCACCCGTTAGTCCCTTTGAAGTCTTACAGAGACCCAGGCAAATATCATACAATAAATTTGGCAAGAGAAGTCACTCATATACATCTGGTGCATGTCACATACTTCATCTTTTCTACAGGAACCAGCCTGAAACCTTCTGCTCTGTAAACGGGTGTGAGTATTCTGCCATCAACAGTCTTGGGGGGACCTTTCTGTTTAAGCTGTTGTCATGCTTAACTTAGGATGTTTGAAAGATCTAAGGTGGAGCTGGTCACTCGAGGCTCATCTTACAGTGGTTGATGGGAGCCTGCCCTGGGGCAGTTGGTCTGACCTCCTGCTGGACCCCAGCGTGAGGATGAGATGAAGTGCCCTCTGCAGAAGCTTGCCTCTGCCCTTTTACTATAAAAGGGAGTTTGGGTGACTAAAGCAAACTTGAATGTCTGACTTTCAGATGCTTGAGTTACAACAGATGTATCCTGCCTAGACAGGGTACAACTGGAGTAAAACATATAAAATATGTTGAAAGCATAATGAAGTTTAATGCATTTCCAAATGTGGGGCTTAAAAAGCTGCAACAGCGTGTGTCCCCTTCCCCCAACAGCAATTCATCTTGAGGCAACGCAGCTCTTTCTTTTCCAAGTTTACATAACTTGTCATTCTATATTCAAGAATAAACATGTTTGTTTTCTTCCATACTTAAAAGAATTTATGAAAAATAGGCATATTTTTCTTTGTAACTGAAGTACAATGGACTTTTTGGAAACAAAATGCCTGACCACTGGAACATTCACCTTCTTTCCAGGAATTTCAAGGATCACATTTTATTTTAGACAGAGATTTCTTGATCAACTCAGGGAACTATGAACTATATTCTTTATTGACCATTTATATAAATATTAACTGTCACAACATACATTCTAAATGCTGACTGTAATGATAAGTAAATATTGCTTGAGGGGCATAGGTGAGGCCTTGGGATATGATGAAATGTTAAAAGTAAAAAACTGAGGACAAATATTAATAAACTCCAAATTACTATCAGTTTTGTACCTCTGGCAATATGTTATCCAGCTGTAGCTGAAGAAAATAGTAATTTCTTTTTACTAAACTGCATGATTTTTAAATGGGAGTGTTGTAAATCTTACTTGAAGAGTTCTCCAGAAGGAAAAATGTGAGCTGCTCTGGGGCATTTTTAAACCATGTCATTTTTAAACTAGACAATAACATGGTTTCATAACAGGTCACGTGAGCCCGGTTCAGCCGCAGGAGCAGTGCAGGCATGCAGTAGATGTGCAGGCACTGGCCATGGGTAGCTTTAGGCAGAAGGGAGGCTCAGTGCGTAGCGATGCGACAGAGAAACGAGCAAGGCAGTACAAGGATGGAGAGGGGTGACATCATGCCACCAACACCCTCCCCACCACCAAAAGCCTTCCCCTCCCTGTCCGGCTGCACCTCCTGAACTGCAAGGTCCTCTTCCCTGTGCAAGGATGGCTGGCACTCGCGTCTCTTCCAGGCACCCTTGGATTAATTATAGTAATATAAATCCCTGTAGCATTTACATAGTGTGCACTCGGTGGTCTGCAGAGGTAACAGTGGAGTCACAGGAAAGAAGGATTATAAGTGCTTTGAGGGCTTTAAATCCAGTATTACCATCAGAGTTTGATGGAACAGAAGTTCTGTAATGACCAGCCAGAGAGGTAAGCATTCCTCACAACGCAGAAATCATTAATTCAACCAAGAATGAGACAGCACCATCTTTTTCATTATCCCCTAATTTAATTGTCACAGATTAAAGCCTGGCAAATCTGGGCACAGATTCCTGTTGTCAGACTTCAAAGAGAACTCCTGAAGTCTTCTGCCAGAATCAATGATCATCGCTATATCCTTTTCTCACACAGCATCTGTATCTTCCCTAATGCTAATGAACATTATTTTTGCATGCTTCTGAGCAGGCTAAAAAATACACTCTTGAATCGCATTTCCCATGCGAGGGGAAAAATGAACCCTTCTACATTTGTTATTCTCCTCTAACAAGGATTAAACCATGGTGTGGGTACTAATGAGTGCCTTGCAGTTGCCCGCCTCTCACTTTAGTTTAGTACTCAGGAATATTGAAGATGAAATTTCTCAGCTGAAATCATAGCACGCTCTATAGATTAAATGTTTCAGAGCTGTTCTTATAACAAATAATCAAGCTGTCAAGATTGCTTGCTATGCAGACTTGCAGACCTCTTGGGTCACTGTTGCCAAGGAGTAATTTTCTTTAAAGTAGACTCACTTGTCCATCTTATGAAAAAGAAAAACAGAAATAGTAGGTTTCAAGGAACTTGGTGTGAATGATACACATTCATTTCACATCAATTTGCCTATTCTATGTGCTATTTTTCAATATGCACCATAATTGCTAATTACAAAAAGAATTAGGCTCCAGAGCTGAATTAAGGTAGAAAATACCTGAATGAATTTCTGATGGAGCTATAACTGATGATAAATTTGCTTCTGGAAGCATGTCCATTTTTGTTCTAATAGCTACACAGTAGTGAAAAGTCAATTACTACCATATTATCATTGTCAAACAGAGGTCACAGAGACAAGTCTCCTGTGTGCGTATGTGTCTGCAAATCAGTGTCAGGGAAGTACCAGATAAATTTATATCTTCATTCTTTACTGCCCTGTTGATGTTCCCCTCAATACTACAGCAAAGCTCATGCATCTTTATTCCTTCTCCACCCACTAAAATTTTATTTATGGGGTGGCACATTTACTACAGTGCAAAGTGCTCGAACCTGGCTGTAAGCAGATGCTACAAACTACGAGACATGGTGCATTAGGCAAGATGTTATATACCCCTTTCCAAGTAATTGATTTCCAAACTAGCATTGGCTGATTGAAGGACTCTGTCATTCAATATGAATTAACCAAAAAGATCTACTGGATGGAGTGACTCATTTCTCATCATTCTGCCCACTAAATGGGGAGAACAGAATTGTAACAACCTATACAGTGAAATATAACACTTGGTGTCAGTTAAAATAATATTACACCTGGTGTCAGTTATTCATATTAGATCACTATCTTTTTGGGCTCCAAACACCAAAAAAACCAATTCTCACTTCTTCAGCAATTAGCCAACAGAAGTTAGGAAAACTGTCCAGAGACTGATGTAGTGGCACCCCTGTCCGTGGAAGGGAGAACAGGTTGAAACTAAATGATCATTAAGGTCCCTTCCAACCCAAACCAATGTATGATCATCTTCTGGAGCGCAGGAAGGTTCTGCAGAGGGATCTGGACCGGCTGAGATGGATGGATAGGCTGACAGATAGATGGGCTGAGACCAGCAGTATGAGGTTCAGCAAGGCAAAATGCCAGGTCCTGCACTTGTGTCACAACAACCCCAGGCAGTGCTACAGGCTGGGGACAGAGTGGCTGGAAAGTTGTTCAGTGGAAAAGGACCTGAGAGTGCTGTTTGACAGCAGCTGACTATGAGCCAGCATGTGCCCAGGTGGCCAAGAAGGCCAATGGCATCCTGGCCTTTATCAGCAATAGTGTGGCCAGCAGGACCAGGGCAGGGATTGTTCCCCTGTTCTCCGCAGTAATGAGGCCACACCTTAAATCCTGTGTCCAGTTTGGGGCCACTCACTGCAAGAAAATCATTGAGGGGCTGGAGCATCTCCAGAGAAGGGCAGTGGAGCTGGTGAAGGGTCCAGAGGGTAAGTCCTGTGAAGACTTCCAGATGAGGAACTTCCCAGATGAGGGATTCGGGATTGTTTAGGCAGGAGAAAAGGAGGCTCAGAGGTGACCTTATTGCTCTCTACAAGCATCTGAATGGAGGTTGTAGCCAGGTGAAGGTCGAATTCTTCTCTCAGGCAACCAGTGACAGGACAAGAGGACACAGCCTCAAGCTGCACCATGGAAGGTTCAGGCTGGACATCAGGAGGAATTTCTTCACAGAAAGGGTGATAAGACATTGAAGAATAAGAATGCCCAGGGAAGTGGTGCAGTCACCGTCCCTGAAGGTGTTTAAGGAAAGACTGGAAGCAGCACTTAATGCCCTGGTCTAGCTGACAAGGTGGTGAATGATCTCAGATGTTTTTTCCAACATAAGTGATTCTGTGATTCTGTGATGACTCGATGATTCTATGAAACTGTTTTAATTTTCTAGAAGGGCATCTATAGAAGCAACAGTGAAACTGAAGGAAATCTGTCACCAGGCTCCCAGAACAGGTTTGCCTTCGGAGCATAGTCAAAGGACAAGTGAAGACAGATATGGTGGGGGTGGCATCCCTGGCATTTTTCTGGGAGGGACAGTTCTGGTATCAGGACATGCCATTTTCCTTCAGAGCTTGCTGAAGGCTGCAAAGACCTGTGATATAAACAGTTTCAAGGGATTATTTTTTTAGTTTTATACTCTTTCATTTGGTATGGAAGAAGGGACTTGGGACCAAACTAATTCACATTTCATTTGCTTTCCCAGAAGGTTATCTACCTGCTGGTTTAGGATATTGTTAAAGTTCAGCTGATCCATAACTTTGTCATAACTTACAGAGGTGCTGCTAGAGAGACAGGGCTGTTGGCCCACAAGAATTCAGGTAGACTCCATCTGAAAATGGGGAGAATTTACCCTGGTAAATTCATCATTATCTCAAGAAGCACAGTACCACAAACTGGAGCAGGCACTGGGAGCCCATGATGATGCAAAAAGAGCAGCAAATATAAACATACATCTTTCAAGAGGGATTTAAAGTACATACAGACAATGCAAATATCTGCAGTGAAATGGGAAATGTTCATATACAAGGAACAGAAACCCTCAAAGTTTACCATCTAAGATAAATGCCTATGCTGTGGATTTAAAAAGAGTTTTCTTATGGTAGAAATTTCCAATAGTGGTCAGTTATCGGGGTGCTTATACTTCTGAGGTTCACTTTACCACCAGCATGATCCCCCATCATTTTTACACATGAACAAAGCAATAATGCACAGATTTGCTACACTCTCAATGGGAGGAGCCATTCGGAATCCATCAGGATCCATCTTTATTTCTCATTCTTCCTCAGATGTTCATGGTTCTGCAAGAAACAGGTGAAAATAAATAGCAAACTTATAATGATATTGTAAATGTAAATTTAAAATGCTCACAGATGGAGAGAATATTTGGAAGTGTTAAAAAGGCTTGAAAATGCTAGGAAAAGAAACCAACAAGTTCTTCCTATGGCTCAGCTTCTAATGTCCACCTAGCAACTTTTACCCTGACCTACTTTTTCTACAAATAAATATAGTCACTTGCATTTTATTACCAAAATAGACATATTCAGAGATGATGGAAATCTGAGTATGATTCAGTTAGAAAAGGCAGTCAGTCAAAGCCATGGAAAACCAGAGATTCACTAGAATTACTCAAAAACTGCTTGATAAGGTGAAAAGCACAAATAACCCATCCCTGGTAACCCATAGTTGCTGAAAAGGATTTCTGTCGTCACCTCTGAATTATCACAATCAAAATACTTCTTTGTATTTCAGAAAAAATATTTCTAAAATGAAGAGACTCTGAAGAGAGGATCCTTTTCAGCCCATTCTGAAGGGAAAAAAATGCAAGAAAAATTACAGATCCTTCTTTTTTCTAGAAGATTTTATGCTTTCCCACTGCAGTCTGTTGAGGTTGTGTGAGACCTGGCATCTCTGTGTGAGACGGGGCATCTGGCTACCTGAAACTCAGTATTCAGCCCTACAGAAGGGCATATCATAAGATGCACTCATTCCTTGCTTGAGTGCAGATTATTAGCAAAGACTATTTTCAAACACAAGTATCAGCCTTGCCCTTAGGGCTAAGTTGTGCTACAAGGTTCTTGAGGAAAATAAGTAAGTACATAAAAGGCTGGCACAGGATGGAGCCATTGCATGGGGTGCCTTAGGAAAGGAACTCCAGGGGTACTCCAGGAGCCGTTTCCTCCCCATGGCCCCCCAGCTTTCCTTCCCAGACATCTGCTTCATTGTTAACTGGCTTCTTTACAGCTCAGACCAGTGGATGTAGGTGTGGGGATGATTCTCCACCCCCAGATTCTGGAATATTCCTGACAACAGTTCTAATCTGCTAGTTTATGCAAATATAACAGGGAGGAAATGACCTAACCTAGCGCCATCAGAGGGAGTGATTAAGCCTTGAATATCAGTAGAAATAGTAACAAAATCATATACTTCAGCACCGTTTAGTTATGGGCTTACGGGAAAGAGCATCATACTCAGATCTTCATGATGCTGAAGGTCTTCTCTGAGAAGCTGCGAGCCCTTTACCTGCTCTGCTTGACTGCTCTGAGCCCATCAGCAGAGTGATCAGTGTAGCACTTGGCTGAGCTCAGAGACATTTTATGGAAAGAGTTTCCAGGGAAAGTTTTCTGCTTCTGTGGCTACCGTGAGGCTGAGTATATTTTGTCAAGGGACAGAGAGGATTTATCTCCAGGAAATCAGAAATACGCATGCTGGACTGTAGATTTCACCTGCTGGGATTTATACATGCAGTGAGTGCTGCTCAGGGACCAGAGGCTGTGCCAACACACAGAGTAAAGGCTCCCTCGAGCTGGCCTGGGACTTCCACATCTGCTCCTGAAAATGCTCACAAGGAAGAGGCTGTCTCACAGTAAAGGTCTCAGCAAAGGTGGGGACGGGGTGGAGGAGATTTCAGTTTCAGGATCTGACCCTGCTTCTCCTTCACTTAATAATGCAATGTCCTGTGGCTGCAATATCACTCTCCAGCATTTATTATTACTTACATATCATTATTACACAAAAAATCTTTGATCAGAAGGTAGGAAGGTAAAAACTTCCCTTTCTGGATAACCAGTGCAGTTAGTAAGGAGATGAAAGCCATTTCAGCAAACCCTTCTCTCTGCATTAGCTTTTTTCTCTTTTCTTTTTCCTTTTGCAAACATGAGTGGAATCTCTGGGTCATGGTGATCACCAAGGAAACAACTTCCTTGAAAAGAGAAGATACAGATTTACAGAACGAGTGTGGTTTGGCTTCAGGGCTAGCTCAATGGCTGCCAGACCCACGTTGGATGATGTTGAAAACCCGCTTTCAATGTCTTTTCTGGAATCTTTAGGTAGTCTTTGTAAGGGTTTTTAGTTATTATCTAGATCTGAAACTCAACAAAGTCACACATCCCAGCTCCAGGTGTGGAGGGAGTGTGTCCTGCTCCCTGGGAGCTGATAAGCTCCTCTCCTGCCGCTTTGGAAGAGGGAGCAACTAGAAGGCTATGAGCTGAAGGTGGTGTCCAATGCTGACTGCTGAAAAGTGGTGAAGATGGAGGGAATTCAAGTTTACACTCCTTTTCCTATTGCACATCTTTGGAGAGGCCTGCATTTGGAAGTTGAGTCAACTCAGTTGTCTCAGAGCCCATTGTGCAGAGCAAGAGGAAGAGTGGCCTTCTTTATTGAAAGAGTCCTTTCTGACCCAGAAAGAGGAGCAATTTCTGCTGCAGTATACCCTGATGAGCATACCATGCTTCCTTAAATCTGTTTTTCTGGGTGGTGTCCTGTGGGAAGAATGAGCAAGTTCCATAGTTTCTGCTCTGTAGTTTTATTAGAGCTATGTCAAAATGCTGTGGTGCCAATACTCTTCCATTTTTGCTAATTGTTAAAGGAAATATCTTTATTGTGTAGAAGAACGTGCAAGTGTAACATATGACTTATTATCGAGAACCCAATTTTTTTATGCACTGTAAAACTCCATCTGTCCTGTCATCTGGAGTTGGCTACTACTCCTCTAACACACAAACACAGATTAAGAATAAGAAGTTTTAAATATCCAGTGCATTAACCAAAGCAGGGACAGATTTTATTTAACAGAAAGTATTGGAATAGCAGACTCATTTCTGTCCTGTGGGTATTTATGAGG
Source organism: Machaerirhynchus nigripectus (assembly GCA_013397975.1). Classification (NCBI taxonomy): domain Eukaryota; kingdom Metazoa; phylum Chordata; class Aves; order Passeriformes; family Dicruridae; genus Machaerirhynchus; species Machaerirhynchus nigripectus. The sequence goes on from VZRQ01007361.1 coordinate 2,140,566, forward strand.
GTATTATGTAGGAGTTCCTGTTTCTGACATCAGGTAACCTAATTCACAAATTTGTGAAACTGTCGTCTCTTCTTAGGGGTTGCATAAGGAGCCAGGGCTGCAGGGCATTTTACTGCCTTTGAAGAGAAAATGGTTTATTTTTTCCTACCCACTGCTGATAACGTAAGGGTGTTCACACGTCAGACTGCTCTAGCGTGCACTGGCAGAAATTGTTTCCACCAGCTCAAGGTTTCTGACCTAATAAGCACCGTGACTTTATGGCACTTGGAAGGAGTGATTTGCACAGAGCCAGCCTGTCCTTTGCTTGCCGGCAGGTCATGCCAGGTCTGCAGTGCTCCTCCCTCCTCGCTTCCCACAGCCAGAGCATGGACCTGGCCCATGTTCTTGGGAATTAAAGACTGTCAGTCTTGGTGACTTCTAATGTGGCCTTTTTAGCAACACAAACTCACTTACCACACAAAGATTTTGATCAGTCAACAAGGTTTGGAATGACTCAGATAAGCACAGGAGCAAAGTGTATGCTGGATAATTTAGGCTGTGGCTCAGCAAAACCCCATAACTTTGCTCATGTCTGTTCATAGCTGCGGCCTAAAGACAAGCATGTGCTTAAATGCTGCCCTGAACAGCTGGATTCTTAGTTTCGCACACTGTATAGATTAGGCCTTGCTTAAAGAAAGGAAAGCAAAGCTCGTTATTGAAAACTTGGCCTCTCTTTTTCTTTCCAGAAACCTTGTGGTGTGGTGATGAGTGTGAGAGAGTCAGCAGCATCCACAGAAGACAAGCAGAATGATAACAGCAGCCCTTGAAGAAGTGCAAAACACTTCACTTGTTCATTTTTACATATTATGTAAATCTCTGGAACAAAGCAAGAGTGTTACACAACAATGCTCATTCCTAGACCTGATCATCTCTCATAGAATTCAGAGATTCTTTTAAAAAAGAAAATGTTCAATAACTATAGAAAATAACTTAATTCAGAATTGCTTTAATGGACATTTTCCATTCATTTTATATGGAGCAGATTCAGCTCTATGGTAATGAAACTTGCAACAGAGATCTCTGAAAAAAACCTATGGAATAATAAAAGATGTAAGTACAACTATGTATGTATTATAAAAAACATTAGATTTTTAGAAGGACTCTGTGTGGGCAAAGTAAAATGTACTTTGATGCTCCAATAGCAAAAAATAAAACAAAAAAGTAAACAAAAACCCCAAACAAACAAATGAAACCAAAACAAAACAAAAAAACCCCCAACCTTATTTTTATTAGGACTGCCTCAAAAATAGCCGAAATATTCCCCTCAAGGGACTTCGGCTGAAGGAAGAGGCCAGACTCAAATTTTCTGCCAAACCCTGCTGGTTTTGAGGGCCCTGCATTCTTCCCCAGTTCCCCCTAGCCTGTGGAGTTTGTGTGTGAGTCTCCCACCAGAGGCAGTCCAAAACCCTGTGTCATGGCAGAAAAACCCATGTAGGTTAGGAATTCTGCTGCCATGAGCACTGAACATCCTTATACTGCAAAAGTAAAAATGAGTGTGAATGTCAGATAGAGATCCCTAGCTGTTCCCAGTGCACTGAACACAGAGCCAGGGCTGCTTTGGGGCAGGCATAAGGGAGGGATCTCCTGTTTCTGGATCCTCCCAATGCTACCTTACTCTTACAGGGCAGCTCTGGGCATGCATGGCTGCAGTGATGGGGGCCTGTGAGGGGTAAAAATTACAGATGTAAGTGATTGTGATGTATATCCCTATGCAATAAAGCTATATACAGAACAACAAGCTATCAGGACAGAAGTGATGTGGGTGATACAAATATTTTTTCCTTGAAGACCAAATAGAAAATAAAAATATTCCAAAACTGGCAACGAGAAATGCATCGATTTTCCCTCAAATGAAGTGAAGATGCACTGTGCACAAGGGGCGTGAATTCCCAGGCAGATCCAAACAGAAGAAGGTATGAGGTCCCAGCTACTCTCAGGTACTCCAGTGCAGTACTGCTGCTCTTCGAGACAGTTTCTCCACCACTGGGAACTATCCTGGTGACCAGACATACTGATTGCATCCTCTTATTTTGTACCAGTCACTACCTAAAGATGTAGGAAGGACCTTCTAAGGAAGGAGAAGAGGAAAGAACCATCAGCTTCCATTATGATCCAGAATCCTTGCTCTGCTGAGCTGTGGGGCTTCCCGGAACTAGCCACCCACTTGAATTTAAAAACGTAAGAATCAAACTGTCTCAAGATTAGTGGCAATGATATTATTGCCATAGAATGGCATAGTAAGGATTTGCAGGGATAAAAGAAAGAAAAAGGGAACTCAGGAAGATTGTATAAATAACCGCCTGGGTGCAATGAAGCCATGCATGCAGGCAGCTCCTGCTGCACCATTGGCCAAGGCAGTCGCGGCTGCCCCCGGGTTAAGAGCAGCTGGGATCTGTAATCCAGTGTAACTCTCACAGTCTCTCCCCGCCGGGGTCAGCTGAGGACTGCAGCTGCTGGGGAATCACAGAAGGGATCACCAGGGTAATTCCTCCTTCCTCCTCTCCTTGTTTGCTCTGGCTGGTGGTGTGCAGAGCCGGGGCAGGTCTGCAATCCTCAGTGGTGCTTATTTGGGGAAATTAACCCAGGAATTGGAAGTACAGAGGGAATGCACCCAAGCTTTGAAGCACCCGAGAAGTCCTTGCCTAGGTGTGAAAACAGTGACCTGCCACAATCCCTTCCTTTCCCTGCTGTGAGCTTAGCAATAGCAGGCTGTTCCCTCAGCTGAACTGACACCATTCTGTCAGGTTTGGGGCTGTTTGATGATGTACACTAGTGTCCTTAGGATGTGCCTAAAGACTGCTCTTTACTTGTGAGTCAGAGGAAAAAGTATGCATCTGAGGGACTATAATGTTCTTGGTATTAAATCTGGGTTATTTTTGATGGAGTGAAAAGCTCGCTATAAATTTGAGCAGAAATTGGATTTGACCGGTTGGTCCACAGCACAAACACATATGGAAATTCCCAAATGCAGCAGCATCCCTACAGAGGAAAATATAAGCAGCAAAGAAGCAAAAACCTAAAATGCAGTTTTGTAATTTAAAGGCAAGCTCAGTGCTAGCCCTGATATAAGAGTTGGCCGTAATAGTTTTTTTTCTCTTATTGAAAAAGCACTTGAGCACTGCAGTGCCAAATCCCATCTTTCCCCCTAGAGGAACCAATCAGCCCTTATAAAGCTACCCTAATGGAGAGAGCAAGTTTGCAGTACAGAATCTGCCTTGACTCATGTGATGTGCTTTTACGTTTCCTTCTTTCTGCCAATACTGCTGTGCTGTGCTGCGCAGAATGAAAGAGGCAATTTAATATGGCGTTAAGCCGTGCGCTGCCTGCCGAGCCTGTAGGGATGGATTCATAGGGGTGCTTTTGTGGCGGTGAGCCAAAATTAAGGCAAAATGTTATGCTGCAGCACGGATCTCGCCTGGTATGTGGCCTCCAGCTGCCTCTCGCAGGGTGAATGTGCTGGAATTGTGCAGGTGAGGGAGGATGGAGCTCTCTCTGATGTGCTGAAATAAATTTTCAAGTGTAATTTTCCCAGTCTCCCCTTTCTCCCTTCCAAAAGGTATCAGCAAGCACCAGAGCTGCAGCGTGCTGCAACTGTGCTCAGCTGTCGGGAGTGGTTTTCCCACAGGCTCAGGACTGTAGGCAGCGCTTTTGTTTTGAGAAAAAAACTAGGTGCTTCAATTTGAAAGAGACATTGGCACTGGCTCCCCAGCTTGACCCTTTGTGGAGCAATGATCCAGCTCTGCTTGGAAAGAGGAAAGCACTAATGCCTGGCCAGGACAAACTACATTCCATTTTTGTTTCCTTCCCATGACTGCCCCAAGTCTTATCTTGGGTAAGTTGCCTTTTTTTTGCAAAAGGAAAAAGTATCAGGAATGCCTGTCAAAACAAAACAGAGTTTTGCCTGCAGGAAGATGAGTGATGTTGCTGCAACCCACAGTATGAATGCTGTGTGAAATGCCTGCTAGAATAGAGCTGTTTGGATAAAATAAAAAGTTTTCCACAGGGGCTGGAAAAGTCATGCCAACAGGTGCACGGTTCTCCATCAACATTGCTGCCTCCACACCATTCTTATCTGGGCCACCCATTATGCTGGGCACCTCAGACTCAAGCTGGCCCTAGGGTTAGGGATCAGAGAACCACAAAGCCTATAGCTCTAGGGGTACTGGGGCTGATGTAACTTGAAAATAAATATTCCCTGGATTATAAACACTAGGCACATGTAATCTATAAAATTATTTCAAAAGTCAAATGTTCACACAAGCTTATTTTCTACAGTGGACTTTTGGCTTGTTCACTATCCCAAGGATTAAATAGCACCTCTGTGTTTTTCTGAATGTTATCAACAACTACTGTTTCCTTGACAAAACTATGAGAGAGAAATAAATATCATAAAGGGATTGGTAGGCAGCTGTTTGCCAATGGCTAAATGCTTGCAAGAGTTACATGGTATTATCTCTGTGTTTGTGCAGCTCAGCACTTGACTAGAAATCAGGAGTTCTCTAGACCACCTGGCTGCTTAGCAAAATTTGGTGCATTTACCAGCACTGGATCCTTTTCTAAATGAGTTTCAAAACCCAAATCCTTCTGCATCAGTGCAGAAAATGACCCAGGATCCTTAAGTGTTTTCCTTTATAATAAGTGAATACATTCTATTTGGTAGAAAACTCTGCATGCCTATCATGGAAGGCTGCCATGCAGTTTCTGCTGTTGTGAAGCAGATCTTTCCTCCTACTATCCGAAAACATAGAAACAAGTATAACAGGGTTTGGGTGGGTTTTTTTGGTAGCACTCGAGACAAATGCTGGCAGAGCTTTGGTGGTGCCAGCAGTCCAGCAGCCAGCTGAACGGCACAACACCGCAGCAGTAAATGGGCTTGTGCTGCCCAGCTGCGGTGTCACACAAGCACAGGGACACAGCCGAGTGCTCAGCCCACCTCTGACAGCCACCACAAGGTAGCCCTGCTGATAGCAGGGATGCTAACAGCAGATCAGCCTCACCATGGGGCACGGAGCAGAACAGTGCCTGAAGAGAACAGATAATCTTTGGGGATGCTGGGCAGCCCTGCCAGCAGCCCCTGCAGTCCCACCATCACCTCAGTCAGCATCACTTCCGACTAGTGTAAGTTCAATGTGTTTGTCAAAGTGCAGCTGGAGATACTACACGATGGATGGTAGCCTGGGGCTCGGCTTCTCCATCACTCCACACTGACCTCACGCTGTGCTGCTGCTGGTGTGGCTGTGCATCCCTGCCCCATCCCTCACATCAGCACCAGTGGTCAGGCAGCCGTCAGGGCCGTCCATGCAGAAGCACAGATCGCTTGCTGTGCAGCCCCCTATCACAGGGAAGGGGCCCTGGGGAGAGCAGGGGGCCACTGAAAGTGGGATGGTTGCTTTCACACCTTTGTGTGTGGTCCTGAAATTGCCCCTGTTAAATGATAGCTGCTCCTCTCCTTGTAAATCCAATGATGGCTGTGAGAGGTCTGAGTCTACAGTGGTGGATGGGGACGGTCTGAATCTCCACCTCCAGTGAATTTAAAAAGCAGGCCATACAAACCTCTATTAAAAAGAATTAGAGTGGAACTGAGCCTGTCTTGGGACTAGAAGTGAGACTGGGTATCTCTTCTAGCCATGGCTTCTTTCCCAGGATCCACCAAAGTATTACCATAGATAGGAAATAATATCACTGTACAAACAACTGCTTTGTGTTACTGTTTCCTTAAAAGCAGAGCTGCAAGAGAAGACTTAAACAAAGCAGATTTGGGTTAATCAAGTGAAGCTATGCCAGTCTCATGCTTGACACATGCATGCACTCAGGCATGACTCACCCTTCAAATGATGATTCATCATTAGTTTTTCTTGCGGGTTTCTGTGTCTTTTGTCCATCCTTGTTACAATCTCTTGCCATCAACTCACAAGTCCAGTGATTATTAAAACAACATTAAAATTAGATTTTTAATTAGGACCTGCTCTGCAGCATGCACAATAAAGGGTGGAGAGGTCGCATGCTTTTTGTTCTGGTGAGAGATGAGGAGCCAGACTGTGGCTGATGTTTTTGAATGGGAGAAGGAGGGAAGGACAGGGGCAGAGGCAACTGTAGAGGAGTTGATTCTAGAAGGACAATATCGCCAAGCAATGTGATCATATTTGGTTCCTGCATAAGGAGCTGCAGCAGTTTGGTGAGCTTGGGAGGACTGGTTAAAAATTACAGAACCTGCATAAAGGTATTCTACATTTTGCACTGCATTTTCTTCGCACTAGCACGTGTATGAAGAGCTCAGTTTGCAGCTGACCTCCAGCCCCACAGCCCAGCACAGCGCTCAGAAGGGACATCCCACACTCTTTTCCAAGGACATTTTCTGCAGGGTAGGGCAGGACACTGCTTGGACTGTGGCCTTGGCTTGTCCATTTGGGGTTGACAACTCTCTCCCTGCTGGAGGAAAGGCTCTGCATTCTTCGATCACCAGGACTATCACCATCACATGGCCTTGCCCATCTCTCATAATTGTAAGTCACACCCTCTGCATGCATGGTGCTCAGATCATGCCAGGTGAGACAGCCTTGGGCAGATTCAAGTGCTTGGCTTGTTCCTTTCTGTGCACAGCACAGTGTACAATTCTGGTCCTGTGCATGCAAAGGACGAGCAAGGAACCTTCCAGGAAGCTGGCTGGAGGCTGTGCTGGGAACAAGCAGCTCTTCCATAACACCTTATCACTTGAAAAATAAACTACTCTCTGCCAAATTGTTCAGTAATTCTCCATGTGCCATTCACTGGCAGTAAACAAAATAGACTACTACATCTCCTAATGGTGGAGATATGAAACAAAACTGTTTTCTTTCTAGACAGACCCTGCAGCCCAGTGTTTTAACCATTTGTCATTTGGGAAGTGAAGTTTGGCCAGGAGACCAATGGTTTCCACATGAAAAGAACAAAAATAAAAGTCTCTTTTTATTTCAAGCACCCAGGTCTGTTTGTGTAAGCAGAGGGTAAGAGTTTACAGTGGATTACAGGTCATCATTTGTAACGGCATTTGCTCCGAAACGGTCACCAGCTTCATTATCTGTACCCATTAAAAGCGGATTTGAACAGCAATGCCAGACTGCACATATGCTTCACTTCATAATGTACAGTCCTAAAGAGAGAAATGAGCTCAGCAATATTTTTTTAATCCAACTTCTATATTTTAAATATATTTAAAATATATATAAAAATATATTTTAAATCCAACTTAATATATTAAAACTATGTTCCATGCACTGTTTTCTTTTGTTCCACCTGCTTCCTTTTTCCACTTCATTTTCTTTTGCTCTCCATTATAGTTTATGCCTCTGTTTTTGTGTGTCTAGCTTGTAATGTATTTCTTCAGATTTCAGTACTTTCCCCCCTTAGAATCAGCCTGCTCTCACCTCTCTTTCTCAACAAGGAAGTCTTCTCTTTCTGACTGTGTCTTTCTTTAGCTCCTCTTTCCCTATATTTTTCCTATTTAATACATTGCTAAGACTTTCTTTTTCTTCCCTTTGTTACATGTCTCTCTTAAGTTAGTGTTCCTCTTCTCTTTCCCATCTCAGCTCACTCCCTCATTTACCTGCTCTTTCAAATTTTCAGGGCTTCTCCCCTTTGTTCTCTGCCTTCCATCCCTTCCACTCTTCACCTTTCCTTGTTCTCTCCTCACCATAGCCTCTTCCTCTTCTCACCCTTCTCTTGTCCCTTCAGTATTGCACATAATTTTTTGCCCATTTCTCTACAATTTTTCCCCTCAAGGAAATGATCAAAGCCTGAGTACTCCTTTTCTGACTCCCCAAGGGTTGTTGGGGAATTTATCTCTGTTTCCAGAAGATCCAAGAAAAGGAATGTCAGGAGAGCTGGTGTGATCTTGTTCGTATTTCCTGGGACGCGGGGGGAGGATAAAGCCTCATGACTTACTGAGAAAGTTTTTTCTCTAGGTCTGCGGTGTGTAAGCATGAGTGAAGGCAAAGGCTTCTTTGGGATTGCTGCATAGCATCTGCAGGTGTCTCTTTCCACCTGCCAGACAGGGATCCAGTCCTGGCCCTCTCCTCCACGCTTCCCAGGTGGAGAAGTCAGGAGGTGGGACACAGCAGGGACAGAAATTCCACCACTTGCTCTGTGACTTTTGGTGCAAAGGACAGCCTTCCTTCCCCTCGGCACAGGCAAGCAGCAAAGCTGCCCTGCATCCCTGTGGGGAGAGACCAGGATTGGGTCGGGCCCCTTCCTCATGTACCACCTACAGGTGACTGTCCATGCCTGGGGCTTGTCACCTGGGCATCCCGCAGTTTGCCTTGTGTCTGTAACTGAAATTTCAAACTAAAACCAGCAGGTGTCTGAGTGGCAACATCCTGGGGTGAAGATAAGGGCTCCTGCTGTTTGTGTTGTGCAGCACCACAAACACACCAGACGTAAGCCAGGTTTGGAAAGACTTCTGTAACAATAGTGAGTAGTAATAAACAGAAGAGCAGTTGCTTATCAGTGTTATGCTGCTAAAAAATTTAATCTTTAACATATTGCAATTGCTTATCACTGGTACGCTGCTAAAAAAATTAATCTTTAGCATATTGCTCTGAAAAGAGGTACAAGGCACTGTAGAAGGCTCTCATCATATCCTGGGCTCTCTGTGACCCGCTAGGAGGACATTCCCATTTAGCCAACGCATATAAGTAAAGGCTGAGCAATTGCTGCAGGACTGAGCCAAGTGTGCCATGAAATTTAATTAAGGTCAACAGGCTCTGGTGTCTGGTAGGGCCTGAGGAGAGCCCTTTCACTGCCTGCGCAAACGGGGCTGTCATTATCGGTGTCCCAGGGCAAACAACCCATTAAAGGCCACTGGAAACGCTCCTGTCCCCTCTGTGGCTTTCTGTCAGGCCTAGTGTGAATATTACAAATTAAGCAGAAACACGCAGCAAGATTCCTGCAGACTCCTAATTAGCCTTCGCACGGTGGCATTGCTCATCAGCAGTTCTGCTAGTTGTGGTGGCACTGCCCATGTAGTGGGGGGGATGCCAAAAACGGCTTTTGGAAGGGATCCTCTGCCATCATGGTGGCATGGCAACCGGGGAACACCAAGCACCGTGTTCTCGGGGTGATGGCAACTGTGGCAATGCAGCAAGGTGCCCAAGGCACGGCAAGCAGAGACAGGGCATGATCCCCACCTCAAAAAACTCACTTTGGGGCTGCCACCTGGGAGCAGATCTCACAGGAGGGACAGGAGAAGCATGGAGGACTGGACCATCCCACACTTGCCGTATCCTTTCTTCACAGGGAGAGGTGCAGTCACAGCCATCCATCCTGCCTGTAGAGGGTTAGGATCTGGTCCCTCCTCTCCCCCTTTCCTGTGCCCACCACCCCATTCTAGATCAGGTAAGGTGGGCAGCCTGGAACTGGTCCAGCTCTGCAAACAGGACCACAGAAGTGAGCAAAGAGCGAGACTCAGCAGACAGCTGAAGGAGAAAAGCCAGGTTCTTCTGAGTCTTTTTAAATAAAAGGATCAATATTTGTGTAATATTCATGTCATAGGACTAAATATTTGCTATAGGATTAAGTATTTCTGCGCTGCTCTAGTGACTTCACTAGCCTCCAGTGCCTGGGGCTGCTGGTAATGAGCTGTAGTCACATACCAAACTGAATTATTATTACTAACACGTTTAGATGCAGCCTCATACCTGATGAATGACACCTGCTGTGAAAAATGAGTGATGCTATTTTTGGAAGGTATTTATCTGGTGTTTGGAGGGTAGCTTGAGACGTATGCAATTCAAATGCATTTCTTTAGGTAGGATAACGATCGTTACATTATCATATTCAATGAAAGTGTATCTACAAGTACATGTTCTCTCTGTGCTGTATGTGCGCGAAATGTGTATCCTAGATACCTAATGGCAATGACAGATCCAAGCTGTAAATAAACTGATAGTCAAATGTGCGTTACTGCTCCCAGATCACTAAAATCAGTAGGAACTTATTCTGGAAAGGAGTGCAGGATTGGATCAAACACAGTAAAGACAAACATTATTGTTTAATTTCTGGAGATTAAAGCAATATTACAGATTTAAACTTGGATGACATTTTGCACACCACTTGGAAAATCACATTACAGATTTGCCAAGGCATTTACAGCTTAAAACTGCCTTATGGAAAAATTCTTGATAATTTTTTCCAAAACTACACGTACATTCCGCCACTCTCTCCCTCCTTCTTCTACTGCCCCTACTTCTTCTAATCATGTTCCACAAGTAAAAAGAAAATGAACTGATAAAATATTTACAGACAATGTTTACACAAGCAGGGTTTTTTTTTTTACCTTAGTATTTTTTCACTTTTCCTGACTTGCAGGTGAAAGTGGGAATTAATAGAAAGTACAGGTGTGTTTGCACAGTTGTCTTGCTTGATCCCTATTGATAGAGACATTGCCCTGGACAGTGTTTAAAGTAGGCTTGAAGTGGGATTATAAATGTGGATTTTCTGATTTCTTTTTTCTTGAGACACCACCTTGTTCCCAGTAGTGTCACTTGGACATTCAAAACAAACCAGTGAAAACCTTTTCCTCTCTTTCTCCAGTAAAAAAATCCCAACATTTTCAAATGGCCAAGTTTGGATTGTCTCAAGGCTTTATGGCAGGCACATGCACGGCTGTCACTGGAAATGTCACTGGTGCTGCCATCGGTAGTGTTCTGTTCAAGGATGGACCCAGGAAAGAATCAGATCTGCAAAATGCAGTAAGCGCTATCAGGACTGCAGGCTGGCAGGTCTTTGAACTAAAGATAGAGCAAAACCAAAGACCAGCATGATTCTGAAACCTCCCTTGCATTTACTGTTTTCTATCCTTGTCTTGTTGTGGCCCAAAGGCAGGTTATTTCCTAGGCAGCACTAGGCTGTTTCCCAGGAGGGAAACAGAGCCATGACAGGCCAGGTTGGGGTACAGTACTTGTGCTCCTCTGTCCTCTGATACCAGGCACACCAGACCCCCCACCGCTGGGGACAGGAGGGAGGCACCCATGCCTTGGCTCAGGGTTCTGCAAGAGTGACTCCCTGTCTTTCCAACTAGAGCTGCCTGTTGGCTCCAGTCAAGGCTCCTCCAGAGCAGGCAGAGCCCCTTTGCCCGTAAAGTGGTGTACAGGTGCATGCTTAGATCACCTGCTTGAGCCCAAAGTACTCGCATCCTAATCTAACCAGAAAATCTATATTCCTATGCTTGCAGACCGTGGGTTTGCTCTCAGTGGGTTTGCTACCACACTTGGTAGCCTCTGGCACTTGGTAGCACACTTCACTTGGGTTGGAATGTTCATGGGCTGACACTCATCAGCAGGCTTTTGAGGTGCACATGGTACACTTGCAAATGTGCTTTCATTTTCCCCTCCGAAACACCGCTAGACTCTTATTCCCAGTTTTTTTTCATTAGCATAGCTCAATAAAACCACTTTCTTCTTCTTAATTAGCAAATTGCTTATCAGTAAATAAAAAATTATTTTGACCCATTTTATTTCACAATTTCTTCCTTTTAGCTTCCAAACTAAATACCTTGCTTCACAAAACTCTTTTCCACAATACCATAATAGTCTATTATGGGATCTCAGACTTCTCTAAACAGCCCTAGGTGCTTAACACATATATGCTTTAAACAGTGTAATTTTACTCCTCGCAGTGGGAAGCAGACATCATTCATAAAGTTCCTGTTTCCCCAGGAGATCAGCACTGAGTAATGCTCTGCACAATTAAGTGTTCCAATTTAACTGTGTATGTGAGACATTCAACCAGGAGCTTTTTCCAGACCAAGGCATGCTTTGAAAAACTGTTAAGAAAGGCAGGTGCTTGAGCAAACTAATTTCTTTTAAATGGTTCGTTTCCCACCCCACTCAAATTTTATAATATAATATACCATGTCCCAAAAGAAGAGGTTCAGTGAAAAGCTGTGATTCAGTGATAGATTGGACATACACACAGAGACAGGAGCCACATAGGATAGACAGGGCTTTTATGCCAGCACACAGAATTTGAGATCCAGAGTTTCTCTTCAGAGATGATGAAAAATCTGTGTTCTACAGGAGATTGAGTTGTCTGTAATTTATGCTGCATTTATTGGTACTAATTTCTCATGCTCATCTATCAGTTTCCAATCTTCCTCTCAGTAATATGCACTCAATTTTTCAGTCCATATTCCTGTTAACTGCTGAAATTATCTCTTGTAAGTACTGCTCAGTAGATCTATTAAATGCATTGGAAGTATTTACACTAAAATTCAACTTAAATTTGTCTAGTTAGTTTTCCCAGTTTGCATCAAGTAATGTGTGAAAAATAAAACAATGGAAATAGTATCTTCTCCTTATCACTGAATAGCACATTTATCTACCAAAATTACCTAACATAAGTAGACCTTCCTCACTATATGGACCAAGACATGTACACCTTCTGTCTAGAACTGCAAGTTAATGATGATTAGGGTTCTGCATTTTATTATGGCTGTATTAAAACTTCCTATTAAACATAATATCCTGCGGTGACTGAAACCTGTTAAGGTTTTAAGTTAATGTGAATTACATACAAGCTTTATCTAAACTAGTGGTTTGCAATATGTATTTACAAGTATTTCTCATTTCTTCATTCCCTAGAAATGCAAGCTAAAGATACCACCAGTAATGCATTCAGCTTTGAGGGAGTTTTGTGAACAGGTAAGGATTTCATAGCTTGGATCTCATGTGCGAACTAAAACAAGTGGAGAAAGAAACTCCAGTCAACCTCCATCTTGTTTCACAGGAACCAACAACTCATACTAAAAATGTCTGACCAAAACAAAGGACTTCATTGGGACAAAACCCAGTATTAAATCTCTGAAGGTAATTATTTTTCCCTCGATATTTTATATTCATTAGAGATGTCTTTCTACAGTGAGCTCTTGCTTAGGTTGCTAGAGTTGATTATCATACAAACTGGTATCTTTTCAAACATTTACAGCTGTTGTAAACAACATTTGTTCTGGCAGAAAGAGACTACAATAGACATCTATAAAATTTGAAAAGTGGTGGAGAAGGTGAGCAGGGAAAGGCAGTTCACTATTTCACCTGATGCTAGAACAAGGCAGCACCTCTGAGAAACACATCAGAAGAAAATCAAGGGAATGCCAAGGATTTTGCACAGAGCATATTTAAATTGTGGAGCTTAGTGCCACAGCAATCGGTCCTGAATTTCTCATCCTGAAGAAGTGCAGGTTGAGGGGTTCCAAGACAGGAACAGGTTCCAAAAGGGCTTGAATTACTTCATGGAGAAGAGAGCCCACAGGGGCACTACACAAAGTTGTCTGGATGCATTCTTCAGCAAACAAAGTACCCAAGTGGTTGTTGATTGCTTAAGTTGTAACAGTGCAGACAGGGAAGGTTCACTCTTTTTTGGACTGTCTCTTGACTGTCTGCATTGAAAACTGTGTGAGGTTGAATGGACTTCGGTCTAGTTCAGCCTCTCTGGTAAGTGTTGGTGGCAATCAGCCCTGTTATTTCAACGACTGCAATTTCAGGATCATATTCTTTGGATGGTGCATTCAGGTGTTTTTTCAGACATTTAATTTTAGTTCTCAGGAATCTGAAAGTTCAAATGCATTTCATCTATATAAAGCATATTCTGAAGCAATTTATTCTGTTTTCAGACCTGTCACTTCAATGTTCAGTCTTGACAATATGAGAAGTTCTGCACTGAGGTAATGCATGCAGAACAGGAGGCCACTCACCTGCCCAGATGAGTCTGACCTAATAAGCCTTATAGAGGGGGATTTAGCTGCTGATAGGGATGCCTAAATTTAGTTGAATGCAATACAGATATCTTTATGTGAGCTACATGTCTAAGCTTCCACTAGAGTCAATGGAAGTTTAGTCAGCAGGGAATGGAGTTGAGAAAGTTCATATTGTCAGAAGGTAAACTCCATCCCATGCTTAGCTGAACTACCTTGGCTCCATTAGGAATAGGCTTTAGATCTCCAGTGGCTATTGCAGAAACTTAGGTAGACAGGTAGACACAATTTGGGTTCTTTGCATGGGGAGCTGAACTCATTCATAATTTCAGCTAAAGTCTATAGTGTTATAAATAATTAGTCTATGCTGGATGGATTTGGTATGCTCAGGAGTCCCAGATTTTCCCTATACCAGTCCATAGCTGTTCCTTCTGCGGAAAGAAGAATCGTTTCAGGAGAGCTCAGTGCTTTCAGATGTATACAGCTTGCTGTATTTCCTTCATGAGGAGAGCTGGGAGCGCCCTTCTTGGTACAGAGAGGGACTGTTCTTTAGCATCAGGAAGCCTGACTAGCTGTTGACAACCAAGTGAGTTCCTGAGGTTGCACATAAGCTTTTTTTCTGACTTTAGAAGATTTTTTTAAATCCTGGACACTGCCTCTCTGAAAAGAGATACACTATGGCTATGTTTACATAAACAGCTTGCAGTTTCCAGATGTATTGGAGTCATTGTCTGAAAGCCTCTAATGCTGATGAAATCTTGAGTCCTGGCATTGACATCTGGCTCTGAGGGGGCATGGGTGCAGCACCCAGGATCGGAGTGCTAGCGTGTGGTACCATTTCAATGGAGAATGTGGTTGGGATCCAAGGCTCAGACTGCAGTGCTTCCTCGCTGTGCCAAGCTTGTGTAAACAAACTAATCCACCAGAGCAAGATAAGGCATATCATCACATAAATGAGAATTGAAAACAATCTTGAGTACATCCACGAGGACATAGCTGATTTTGATTATTAAAACAAAAACTAAACACAAAGCAGCACCAGCATGTGTTTCTCCCTGAGTATTATTAAAGGATCAGTTTAGTTGATTGTGCTCTGCCCCATCAAACAGGAGGAGTTTCTCAATGCCCCATACTTCTTTAGCAGCTAAAGACCAAGAGAGAGGGGTTTATGTAATTTGGCTGTGCTACATTTGTTTCTACCTGGCAATGATTTTGTCATGCTGGCTGCGTGCTGCACGTTCTGTACCTCATCCCCAGGATCATGTCTCTGCATTTAGAGCTTAGAACATAACAATGTCAGATCTTCTGAAGGAAGCTGAAGTTGTCTCATCTCTTTCCCCTAAACCACACAGAATCATGTCATCTTTTGACTCAGGTCCCATGATCTCATCGTTCAGTTACAGAACAATTTATCTTTCTTTTCCCCTTCTCTTGACAATTCTTTGTTGATGCTGATCTGATGAGCAGGAAGAGATGGGGGGAGCTCTGAGTGGTGGGGAGGTAAAGTGACTTTCCAGAGGCAATAAAGCAGCTCAATGAACTTCAGACCTATGCTAAAGTATCCAGGACCTCAGCAAAGTACTTACATCACCAGGGCACACCAAATCCCTGCAAATCGTAGTCCACACTTCCCTCCAGATTTCTGTGCATCTCATCCCATCCTTTTTCGCTCTCCTTTTCTCAACACCCCGCATATTCTTCAAGGGCCTCTTCACCCTTGCTTCATGCCTTGCTAATATACTGCCAATACCCTTCTCTCTACCTGCCTTTCCAAAAGCCTCCTTCTTTACCAGGCAGGAATGAATGGCTCCATGCCATCTTGCCGTGTAGGTCTCGTATTGTTGTAATTGAACAACACACTCAGATTTCTGTTTGAATAGAAAAATGTTACTCAGCTTCCACTGTGAATAGTGGCTGCCTGGGGCAGGCATGCTCACAGAAAAGATCTTTGCTCTCTATCTAAAAAAATAATCAAAGAAAGGCAAAAGTCAAAAGCTCATCATGCCCCAAAGAAAAGTGTGTATCTCCATGGAAGAGTTCCAAGCTGAAGTGGTAAGGGTAGTAAATTTTCAGATCAAAGGTTTTGAAAATACAAAGTTCTGTTTTTGTGATGCAGACCAGAGCTGTTTGTGCTTCTCAGAAGTAACGAACAGGCCAGCACACTCATGCCAATAAAGCATTAACATCAGCTTTTGAAAGCTGAATGCCACTGCTGATTATTGCAAGAAGACCTGGAGCAGAGCTTATTTTAATTGAAATGAAGCTTTCAGGCCATTTCATTCACTCTCATAAAGCAGCTGGAGATACTTAGGCACAACTTTGGATAGGCATTTTAAGGCACGAGTTCAATATTGGTACCCCATGTCACTTGGCTTGAGGTTGTCAAACAAATCCCAGGGTGGTGGCAGCGAGTACAGGCCAGTGCTGCAGGAGGAAATGGGGGAAAATCAGAAGGTGGGCATCAGCCAGGAAATTTGGGGGGGTTTGTGGTTTGCTTGGTGGAACCAAGTGGGAAATAGGTATTGGTTACCCTGGAAATAGGAAACATTGGACTGAAACTTAGGTCAACACTGCTGGTTTTCTATAGTGCCAGATCAGTCCGACTTAGTAGTAGCAGCACAGATCAGATTAAATTTATGAGACTTATAATAATACACCTAGCAAGGATTGCAAAATGAAAAAGGAACTGGGTAATTATGATATTTACAACCAATTTCAAGTCATGCAAACATCTCACTGCTTCTTTAAGGGCAGGGAGGATATTTTTAACAAACAGGCTTCCTTCCTGCAAGTAATAGATTGCAATAGCAACTGGCAGAAGGATTCATCTATTTTAGTTGTTCTCATGGTTTCATCAGTTTTAGCTCTAACAAAAACATTTAAAAGAAGGGAGCACATTCTATTGCAAGGAAATTGTCAAAGGATTTCTTTTTATTATTCTATTCTATCCTGTCATGCTTTATTTTCACAAGTTTAGAACATTTCGAAACATTTCCTTTTGCTGTTCAAGTTTTCTGTGATTGATCCCCCTTCCCCTTCCAGCATGGCTGTTTTTTGCGTACATACTTAAATATAGCCCCTTCAGAAAACTTGGAAGTTACAATGAATAAGAATACATTTTCTCTTTAGCAATATTCTAGCCATTCTTTTCTTTCAATAGACTGAAATATGTAGATAAATTAAGACAAATTTCTATTATTTTGGATTCAGCCAAGCTATTTAAAAAATAAAAGGTAAGTGGAAAGAACTGTGCCTGAGCTCATGTAACAGAACTGTACTATGCATCTCAGAAGGCCTTAAAGAAACAAGAGCCATAGCCCTGTGCCAGCAGATATTAGGGAAGGAAAAGCAAGAACATCATCATGCACCTGTACAGATTCAGTGTGTACGCACTTGGATTGCTTGTTGAACACTACATGCAGTCCTGGTCCTCGCCTTAAAGGAAAGATAGTGGAAAACATTCAGAGAAGAATCACAAGGATGATCAAAAACATGGAGCAATTTCCATACTGGAAGAGTGATGACTGAGAGGGAATATGGCATACGTCTATAAAACCACAAATAGCATGAAGAGGGTGAAGAGAGACTGGTTGTTCTCCTTCTCTTCCAACCCAAGAACAAAAAGGTACCAAATAACGCCAACAGGTTCAAATTGAGCAAAACCAGATGGCTCTTCTTAAAGTGCATAGTTAAGCTGTGGGGTTCCCTGCAGGAAGATGTTGCCTATGATGGTTACAAGGGCATATAGGAAGCTCCTGAGCATAAACTATTGATGCCTGAGAAAGCACTCCAGGGAAATGCATGCTTGTGGTATTCTTATTCACTTCCTCAGACTTCTCTTTCTGGCCACAGTTAGAGGCAGCATATTTTGGTCTGGCCCTGCATTTCTGTTCTTATTTTCATAAGTGCTTCTTGATAAAACCACCTGAGTCCCTTTCTTTGCCCCAGATACATACCCAAACTCAGGTAAGAGTAGGACTGCTATTGCAGGTATGTCTGTTTGTAAAGAGGTGCTGAAGTAAATGATATACCGAAATACACGCAGCAAATCTAATCAGCAAACTGTGTTGGCATCAAGAACAGGAAAAGATGATAAAAGTGTCAAGAATGAAGCAGTAATTCAGTTATTTTAGGGTCTTGCAACAACTGGCACTACAACAACACAGCGTGTGAAACTCTTGTTTTTAAAAGAAACAGTGTTTCTCCACATGAAGTGACAGCCATTGCACTATAGATGACGAACTGCTCTTGTCTACAGTCCAGCCTGGCAGAAATATGTTATTGACCAATGTTAGCAATGAGAATGCTGAGACTCACTCCTCATCCAAATCACAAAGGTGCAAACTTCCCCTTGGAGACATACTTCCTACACAGCTCCTATAAATAGCCCTTTGGAAAATATTTTGCTCTATTTAGCGTTTTATTAAAAGCATTGTGTAAAATGAATTCTCCATTACTCTGCACTGTTCATCTGCATGTAATACCAATGGTAATTGATTTTCTGATGGTGCATGAACTGCTAATGTAAAATGTCTGCAGAAGACTTACAGGTGAAATCTATTCTCCCTGCAGAAAGCCTATATAATCTGGTTTTATACAGGAGAAGTGTATCTGAAAGGAACCGGAGGGCAATGCATTTTCTGCATCCCACTTACTGCTCCAGCCTGTGATGAGGAGGTAGGCCCTGGCCCAGCCTCACCATGACCTCTGCAAAGGTGGCGGCATCAGCCAGACGCTGGTGACAATCTAAACACCTTCTATTCAGTATTAAATTGCTAACACAATTTTGCACCAGCAGTTCAACTGAATACATATTCTTCACTTAGGCTGTGTGTTTGCATCCACACATACCAGTGTGTTTTTGTCTCTGCACTCACCACTTCATTCCCTGCAAACCTTCTGGCTGCTCCCAGTGGCATGTAGAGGGAGGACACTGACTGCCTCACTGGGCTCGTGTCTGTGTGCAGTCGGTGCCACCACATCAGGATCAGGCCCCGCAGGCTGAAACAACTCACCGCCTGCTCAGCAAACAGAGCTGAGGGCAAACATTGCCTACAGTATCTGCTGATGCCGGAACATTGCAATTACTTCTGAAATTTAACCTAATTACAGTTGCTGAAGAATTTTTCTCCATCCTCTTTGGCTCATTTACAGTTCTCCCACATTCTCCTTTATGTCTCCTTTCTTTGAGTCAATATTTACCTTTTTAACACTTTCTCTTCCTCTGCTTCCTTCCCTCCTGCAATGCTCTGTGGAAGGGGAATATCACAGCCTCTGCTAGAAGCTGTATCTGGACACTACCTGCCCTAGAGATGGAGGTCAAATGCACCTTTCAAGTCCTTAACAGCCACATCTCTGAATTTGCAAAATCAAGGGAACACCTCACCTGATTTTGCATTACTGGAATTGTTTTTTTCTGTATTTTGACATTCTCCTGGGGCAGTCACAATGAAATCAGAACCACATTTGCATCAATATGAGTGCGAGGAGATGACAGCCACAAAAAAAGAAGAGCAGTCCATGAACTCACCCATTTTCATTGACAATAGTGAAAGGAAATAATCTAGTTTAAAGGAAAAAGTTTTCTTAAGTTTTTTTTTAACTGTATGACTATGCTCAAACTAAGAGTTTAAAACAGCAAACTAAATAGTTTTTAAATGCATGGTTTAATTTAGGAGGGTTTTTTAAAATTGTTACCAGGAATTTAGTATCTGTTTGAACAGGGATGAGAACATGGCAGAACACTCCTAGGGCCTTGTTGACATCTAGTGCCTATGGACTGCAGTAGAGACAGAAAGATACAATGAGGAGATGAATCCGATAACAACAGATAAATTCAGACTTCTACACTGTCTTGATATTGATAGCTCTTTACTGCTTTGAGAATCACAGACGACAGAGCTGAATATGTGTGGACAGATTCATATACCCCTGAGTTTGAATATCTCTTTATATGTCTTTTGTTATTAACTAAACTTTCACATTTAAATTCTCCATGTTTCTAGTAGCATGGGTCGTGACTAACAATAGCATCATGAGATTAAGGTAGGTGCAAGAGTAGAGCATCTCACAGAATCAAAGCAAGCTGAGAAGAATTTGAAAAAGCAGGTGTGTGGTGGTGAGTAGTATAACTCCAAATATGTGAGCAAAAATGGTCCCCAGGAAAAAAAGAGGAGGGAGAGCAATTATCAAAATAATTTGAAAAACTGTGGAATCCTGACTGTAATGATGAAATCCAGGCTTAATCCAGCTTCTGCTGAAATCCCTGGATATGGGGATCAGGCTGTTTCTTGTAAGGAGAGAGGCAACAGTTTTTTATACCTTCCTTCTGCTCATGAAGAGCTTCTGGATGAGGTAGAAGGTCTCTGTAAAATTGGCCAGGAATTAAAATATTTATACAGGTCCACAGGGATATGTGCCTGCCAAAAATGTACTAACACAGTGCAATAGTAATGTAAGATGTAAAACGTAATAACTATTAGCAATAGTCTTTTGTTCTTAGTCAAGGTAAAAACAAAGATGCTGCGTTTGCATTCAGACTTCTCCCAGCTGTTCTTAATTCAGTTGTGGCACTACAACCCCTTATTATCCTCCATTTCACTGGGACTTCCAGAGCAAAAATAGCAGATCCCTTACTCCTGGGCTGGAGTTTGAGCTTCCTTTTCTTGAACAGCTCTCAAATCTGAACAAGCTCCACCACCCTGATTTGAGACCAGAGCGTTTTTCCCAGGCACAGATGTGTTTCTTACTCGTGTTAACCAGTACAGTCACACTGAAACTGGGTGTATTCCCATGAGATGTATTCCCATTCTGCTGCAAGGGAACCAGAGGTCTTGTATGGGCCAAGAGGTGCACGGCACAAAGACCGCTGTCAGCCAGAGGGTAAGCGGATCATCTCTTTCCCACACGAGAATGAATTATTTCCACAGCCTTGAGTTTTGGCTCACCAGGCTGACATGCACACACACGCACACATACATACAGTATGCTCCGTGGCAATTGAGTGAACACATACAGTTCATGGTGTCTGGAAGTTCTTCCCAGAAAAGATGCAAATGCTCAGCCACAAGATTGCCAGACAGCAAGCTTTAGGGCTTTCCGGGCACCCAGCAGCAATTTCAGCCCTTCCAGGCAGCAAGTCTATTCAACGTTTTGTAACTAATTTTTCAACCTACACCTTCTTCCTCCCCACTTTTTGCATTTACCACTTAAAGGAAACTTACAACCCCTTTTTTGAATAAGCTAAGTCAAAACCTCAGGTAGTTTGTACACCTAGTCAAGTTCTTCCATGAAAACCCTGGCAATGGAGATTTTTTCAAACCAGATCTGACTGAAGTAAGTTCAAATCAGCAAATTGGCTCTTTTCTTGTAATAACCATGCAGAAAAACAAGGAGTTGGGTTTTCTAGAGGAAGAGATCCTGAAGACCCATCAAACATCCTACTCCAGCGCTTGGTGCAGCTCCAGTAGGATACATCTGAAGTCCATTTCACTGTGGCATCTCTCTGCTTTTCCCTCATTCGGAGACTGTGCTGCTGGCTGATAAGTATGCACTACCTCTCCCTCCCTCAGGAAGCTGCAAGCCGCAGAATGAAAAATAATGCTGATCCCCAGAAGACTATTCCTCCCTGCAGAAATTTCTAACAAAATTGGTTACAGAAGTATATTACCCAAAGAAGGAGCTCCTCACATCTGTCCTTGTGCTCCCATGCTTGCCTCCCCCAGCCAGCCTGTCTGGGAAGAAGCGCAGAGCTCCCAGCAGACACAGATGGTGTGACTCCTCCGACTAGCATGAGACATTAGATTTATTTGCCATTTATTTGTTCCTGTTGCTCTCGCTTTCAACGTGGAAGGCAGGAAAACAAGTGGCCCAAAGTCTGTCCTGTCCCTTAATTTAATATTAATAAAATTAGTACTTGTCCATCTCCTTACTTTCTTGAAAACTAAAGAGAACAATTTCATATTCAGTGGAATTTGGTCAGGTCTTTGAGGGTCCTTTAATTTTTTCCATCATGGTCCTCTCCCCTACAGTACCATCCCTGACTCTTGCACCACTGTTGCCATTTATTTTGATTAGAGGATGAGTATTTGGGAGAACCCTATTTACTTCTACAAAAACACTAATCCAAATGTAGGCTTCACATTTAAATTATGGGCTGCAAATGGCATCCTATTTCCCCGCAACCTCTACTGGCATCTGTGGAAAATTAAAAGCCTTTATATAGCACAGACAATCATAGAATCATCACAGAACCTGTTGGGTTTGAAAGTACCTTAAAGATCATCCTGCCATGGGCAGGGACACTTTCTGTTAGACAAGGTTGCTCAAAGCCTTATCCTACCCGGCCTAGAACACTGCAAGGGATGGGGCATCCACAACTTCTCTGGGCAATATGTTGTAGCACCTCACCACCCTCACAGTAAAAAAAATTTCATCTAATATCTCATCTAAACTTGTCCTCTTTCATTTTAAAGCCATTACACCTTGTCCTAGCACTACATGCTCTTGCAAAAAGTGATTCTACTGCTGTCTTGTAGGCCTCCTATAGGTACTTGGAAGACCTCTGCTTCCAGATTGTGGTGGCCAGGCTCTGGTTCTGGAGCCAAGGGATGTCCAAGGTAGCCCCTGTGCCAAGCATTACACCTTGCAGCAGCAGCACCTCATAATGTTAACTCCTGGCAGCAAGAGAAAGCAAACCAGCAGAGTTAAGCGCAGTGTGTCTGGGTTGAACTCACACCCAACCCCAAATCCCTCCCGTGGTCTTGCCACAATGGAACAGCAGGGTCCCTGGGGTGCCGCTGTCCTCTCAGGCTCTTCCCCTTGGCCCTCCACCCTGGGAGACACCTAGCCTGTGGTTCGTGGCCTATTGAAAACACTGTTGCCTTGTTTCTGAGCCGTGAAGGTTGGCCAGCCTATTCTAGTCGAAACAAAAGGGATTGTGTCTTTGGATCACAGGCTCCTGGTGTCTGAAAAGTTGCTTACTAATATTTCATTATTATTATTAGAAGATTTCATTCTTTAAAATTGAATGCTGGGCTCCTTGCCTAAAGTTCCTACATGTAGTATCTAGCATAACCCTCTGGTTAATTTCCAATCCAAACTTGGTATTGACAGCATTTGGTTATTTTCCATGTGTCACTGGACAGAGAGAAAGGCTGTGTGTTTTAAATGGCTGGTATTTCACAACAAGGTTCAGGTATGAGCTGGGAAAAGCCTGCCTCACCCTCAGCCGCTCTGCTCTTTGTTGCCCTAATTAAAGTTTACACTGGTAACGCAGGGAATGAATTAAGAAACAAACCTCAACCAGTCTCACTTGTTCACTTGTGCAATGGAGTCGTTAGAAATTCACAGGGAAAATGTTAAAACGCTGCACGGTAGAGATGTAATTTTGTACACGCGCCCCTGTGTCTCTCTGATTGCATTTCTCAGCCTGGTATTTTCCTTAAGGTGATTGGTTTCCCAGCTTCTGAAAGCACAGGGTTGGTTTGGGGAAAGGATTTTGGTAGGTTTTCAAAAGGCCTGGAATATCAAATCATGTAGTATATATAATCATGGGAAGTTCCTTTTCTCTAACCTTACAAGGCTTGAAGATTTTATGTTATACTTCATTGTGCAACACAAGAAAAGTACCTCAGGAACAGAAATGTCTTTTATTCCACTCCCCATGTATCTGATGCTTTATTCCCTCAGGCACTACTTGTTTGCCAAAGGATTGTTTAACCACTGTTTGACAATTTCCAAATGGGAAAAAATGCTGGGTTTCATCCAAAGGAAGGGAGGAGCTTTTTAAAGTTTTGTATTTAATCTTGGTTAAAAGTAAACAACTTTACCCTTTCAACATTAGTCATGCCTGTTGTGTAAAGTATGGTGTAAAAGCGCTCAGCAAAGGAGCACAACATTTTTCCATACTTTGTAGCTATTTACATTTGCATTGGGGATTGAATTGGATCAAATAACTGGCTGGATAAAGTGTATGGCGGGAGGCGGACATCGCAGCGGGGTAACTGAGTGAGCTGGGTGGTGGGGGTAGCGGGAGAAGCACAGCTCCTTGCAGGAGCCAGGTAGCTGGAGCAACCATCAGTCCACACGCAGCACCCACACACGCACACCCGAAGTGGGCAGAGTGTTCTCTCTGGTGGGTATTTTGCGAGGATTAGCGTGTCTTTACAAAAGGAGGCATCAGGGGAGATGGGGAAACAGCCCCTGGCCCGCCACACAAACTCTGCTGGAAGAGGCATGGCTGTGCAGTCAGGCCTTTGGGTAGGGACAGAGCTTGCACCTCGATACGGGGGCTTTCCCTCCCCAATAAATCCCTCCTCTGAACAGAAAAATATACAACTCTCCTGAAAGCAAATACTGTATCTCGGGGAGAAACCCCTTCTGCCGGTGGAAGAGGTGCCTGCCAGCAGTGCCAACAAGCCCCGGTTGCAGAGGCGGTGCGAGGGCGACAGCGGGCAGGGGGCAATAGCCGGCGGGGCCCGGGGGACGCGGCTCCCGGGGCTGCGCCAAGCGGGAGGTGCGGAGAGCGGGGCCGGGAGCGGCGGGGGGAGCGGCGGGCTCTGCCCGAGCCGTGCCCCCGCTCCCCGACCACTTCTGCCTTCCTTGGGGAAGAAGGGCAACCCCGGACCCCGATGGAGCCGCCGCCAGAAGCCGGCAGGAGTGCCCGTCGAGGTAAGAGCAAGGCTTCGATCGCCAGCTCCTACCCGGCTCGAGCACACCGCCTTCTCTCTTACTGGCCACTTTGCAGGATGAGTACTAGGGGGGGAAAAAAGGA
>VZRQ01007361.1:2166680-2208072 GCA_013397975.1 Machaerirhynchus nigripectus
CACGCGTGACCCCGCGGCGGCGGCCGGGGTCAGCTCCGCGCCGCCCCACGCTCCGCGGGGCTGACGGACGCGCCCGATGGTGCGGGGTGGCATCGGCCCTGCCGCGGGAAAGTTTCCGTGGGGAGCACGGTATGTGCGGCGCGTCTGTCCCGGCCGGGGTGGCGGCGTCCGGCCGGGCGGGCCCCTCCGTTTGCAAAAATAAGTTGCCCCCTAAGCAGTCCTCCCCATCTCGTTTTGGTGTGGTTGGACGTTTCCTGACTTTGGGGGTTCATGCAGGCTAGACTGGAGCAGGGTCTGCGATGCGTTAGGTCAAGGAAAACTTCCAGTAGGACCAGTGGGGTTTTTGAATGGGCGAAAGCTCCCGGGGGGAGCAGAGGTTGTGTCGTGTGCTAGGAGAGCCCTGCTGCTGCAGCAGCCCTGCGCAGAGCTCCCGCGTGTTTCCTTCCGTGTATGGAACGGGGTAAATGTTAAATCCACGGCTGAACGGCAGCACCGGGCTCACGCAGAGTTGTGCCGTGGTGGTGTGCTCTGTGGTCACTAGCCTGATTTGTCAATTAACAAGCACGCTCATCCAGAAACTTTGCTCCGTACTCCTTAGCTGTCTACAGGATGGCAGCTTACTTTCACTCAAGTGACTCAGAAATAATTAGCGGTTATAAGCGTTACAGCCAGCAGAGGAACTTGCATCTTTTCATGGCGCTAAACCTCCAGAAGGGCTGTAGGGATCTCTCAGATGGGCACAGCCAACCTGAGCATTCTGTTCAACAAGTGGTTGCCTCTTGAAGTGGAAAATTACCTCATTTACCCCAGTGTGAGATGTTAATGCACTAAACTGTGGGTTTAGTTTGTTTGGTGGTACTAAATAATTAGAGTTCACAGTGTCCAGACACAGCCAGCTCATCCACTGATCCACGTCTGATTCTGAGAGCTGTCAGCTGGTGGAGGGCCCAATCCTGCACACATTTCAGTAGACGAATCCGGACACAGGGTTGCTCTGCAGAGATGGCCAGGAGTATTTGGAGACTGTGATTGCCAAACTGTACATTATTTCCCTGAAGATGTGAAAATGAAGGTTTTCTAGAACCAGGTATGTGACATCAGGGTGATTCCCCAAGCTGACAGCACTTCTGTGCCCTGCACCAAAGCCTGGAGTTGGTGGGCTTGCCTAAATTTGTTTTCCCTCACAAATAAAGGTGCCTCCCTGCATGTTTGCAGGGTTGAATCCACAGACTGTACTTTGCAGAAATAGGATTTTTTGCCCAAATCTCTACGCCGAAGTATGTGAGAGCCCTTGAAGGAGTTGTTATTTTATCATAGGCAGCAATGTTGTCTTCAGTTAAAATTACCTAGTGCTTTCTAGTACAATGCTATGCCTTCAGATGCTTATGCATTTATTAAGCTTAAGCCTGGGCTGATATTTTCCAGGTTGAGTGTCTGATGAAGACAGACTGTCTTTGGGAAGCTTCAGATTAAATGGTTTGGTTATTTCTGAGAACATAGTAAGAACAAAACTTGTTCTTTGACCACACATTTGATGAAGATGGTTTAGGTATACATCCTATATTAGGAGATCTTTCTGGGAATCTGATTTGTTTGGCTATGTTAAAAAGCACTTTCTTTGAGACTTGAAGTCTTGTGGCATCATGTTTTGGAGCAGGGAAAAGATATTTGGCTTGGGATCAGTCTCGTGATGGGGGTGTGCCTTATGTTAAGCCTCTGAGAATCTTCCAGAACTTGTCTCCATTATAATTTTGTCACAATGCTTAGGGTGTTGTGCTCTTGGGAGAGGAATTGTTGAGGGCTTGACCTCTGCACTCGCTGAAGGTGCTCTCAGCACAAGGTGTGCTGAACATTCCAGCACAGTTAGGAGCTGAGCAACTGCTCCTCTTCCTGGGAAGGATGAGAGCACTCCAGTTGTTGGTTGATGGGCTGAGTGGACTTTACCTGCAGTTCTTCAAGGTGTAGCTTCTACAGTGAGCACATAAGGAGGGAGAATTGAAGACTTTCTCAACTGTGTCTTCGGTGGCAGAGTGTGCCTGGTGATGCCGTGGAAGGGTGGAGGAGGAAACTGCTTCATTCACTTGCATGGTGACAAGAAATTGTGGGACTAAAACTGAGAAGAAGTACTGGTGATGGAGACATGAAGAAATTGAAGAGCAGAGAATTGAGACAAAGGATTTGTGGGGTCATAGATGACAAAGCTTGGGAACAAGGTGCAGGGAACTGTAGATAGGGGTGGTAAACCCAGACCAAGAGAAGGAAGGGTGTGAAGAAGGGAGTTGAGACTTGTAGTGTACAGAGACAGGAGATCTGAGCATGCAGAACCAGTGGTTTCCAGTCTTTCAAATAACCAGGGCATGGTACTAACTACTTTTTCACCCTTCTCATTTTCCTCCCCACACCGCCTGCTGTGTTTTTCGGCCCCTGCCTCTGCTTCTTTGACTCTCCCCTGGATTGGTAAATGTCATTCAGTTAAAAATAACAGTCAGATACACATTTTATGTGCATTTAATTGCTTTTCTTTCTGTCTTAGATGAACTTAAGTAACTTCAATTTGTGTTTATAGTTTTGTGTCTAGGCTCTTTGTGTCTCGGCAGATGTACTTGAGTTGCAGATTTTGTAGCGGAATCATTATCTGTATTAAAAAAATTTCCTAGATTTGGCTTAACTGTCTGTCAGTCCTTGATCTTAATACAACTTATTGAAAAAGTAGGCTGAGGCCATGCTAATATTTGTATTTTAGCCAATTTAATTCAGCTGGTAATCAACATCAGCTGATAGACTGATTTTATGAGTCTGACACTGAAGTTTGAAAAGGAAACACCATGTAAATAGCATTTAAGCAAAAAGCATTAATGGACTAAAGCCATTGTGACATGCTATGGGCCACAGGATATATATATGTATGTATATATATATATATGTATATATATATATAGATATAGATATATATATACACACCAGTATATTGTCAGCTGAATTCAGAAATACAAGAGCTGCAGGGCAGGAAAGGCAAGGGGGTGATGAGGGATGTGGGTCATGTAGGTTCATGCTCTGAATAAGGAGCTGAGAGGCTGCACATGTGGTTCATTCTCTGCTCCTTGCATTTATTCCGTGGTGGCTTGGGGATGTTGGCAGATTAGATTGAGGGATTTAGGGAAATGGCTCTCTTGGCCTTGTCCACATAAATTCGATGTACATTTTGGGGACAGAGTGATAAATACTGGGTTCTGTGCTTCTCTTCCTGTGTCTCTTCCCCCTGAAGGCAAACCATGAATCACAGCTCAGTCCAACCAAAACGTTGTTTTTAATTACAGTTTGGTAAAGACACTTGTATTCCTTTAACCAAGGACCATGGCAGAAATCAGTGTTTATTGCAGGCTGCCTGCCACATTTGGGAGGAACAGTCTTATGCATCCCCAGTGCTAGTTTTAATCCTGCTTCAGTCTGAAAATCCACTTGTGACTTTAGAAAAATAAAGCTCTCACAAAACTTAGGTCAGTGGTGAGCTTGGACCTTTGTCACCAGGAAATAGTACTGCCATTCTATAATACTAGTATTATAGTACTCTATCTGCCTGCTGTTTCTTGTCTTCTCCTTTACCTGCAAGCACTTTGAGGCAATGCCATCTCTTTCTCTTGTGTCTGGGTGGCAGGTAGCATGCCTCAAGTGCCAAGATACTCCAAAAATGACCATGTAAATGGTGGGAACAGGGTGGTTATATAACCTCCTGTTTGGGCACAAGTCTGTTTAAAACAGCTGGGCTTCTGCTGGCCTGATTATGACAGAAGGTGTTTTTCAGCTGTTTTACTACTGTTCTTAGGGATCTGCATAAAATAGAATATTTCTAGCCAAGTGAAATGATGATATGGGAAAAAAATCTAGAGGATGTATGTACGTTTGAGATCAGAATTGAAATTTGGAACTTCAGGTATGAAACCTCTCATTTCAAAATGTACAGGAAGTGCTGGCATGACAGAGTGTCATCTACTGGAACATTTCCATCACCCTTTCTCTTTGAGTATCTTCATGTGAGATAAATGTAATACACATATCGGATTGAAAATAAATAGAGGAAAATATATCTATAATCATAGAAATCAATTGCTACAGGTCACCGGAGATGCCGAGGCTTAGACAAAATCTTCTGTGGATATCTCAGAAAAAAAAAATCAATGCAATGTGCAGATACGAGTTAAAAAACAAAGGGAAATAGAACATTATTTTTTAAGGGATGGAAAATAATAAAAAAGAATCCTCAATATTTCACTGTAGCAGCTATGGTGTGCCATATGTTCAGTATCCTGCGCTGTTGATTCCCCCACCTCAGAGATGTATAATGGCGAGGGAGAAGGTTCGGAGGGATGTAGCAAAGGTGATCAGAGAAACAGAGTGACTCCTGTCTGAGGACTGACACTGCTGATAAAGTGATGCAACAAACATCTGTAAAATTAAGCAAAGCATGGAGAAGGCAAACCAGGAACGGCTGATCACAGCAACGGCAGCAGAGGGCACTGGGTGAAGCAGGCAGTTGCAGGAGAGGAAACAAAAGGAGACAGCTCTTCACATGGTGTGGTCAGACTGCTGAGCTCCTCGCCACAGGATGTGGATGCTGAGAGGTTACATCAGCTAATGAGGTGACTGGATGAGTTCATGGAAGAGAAATCCATCAAGGGCTATTAAGTTTAAAACCACTGCCTCTGGCTTAGGAAGTTTTGAGCTGCATGTTTTGGAAGCTTGGTGAGTATCCTGAAGAAATACCACCATTGGTTTGCCTTGTTCTTGTACTCTCTCCTCAGCACCTGCGTCTGGCCATGACTGAGAGGGGCTGCTCAGCCAGGTGGTCTCCCTGTGTCTGCTCTGCAAAATGAAGTGGACTAGCATCTGCCCCCCCCTCAGTTCCCGGGGCCCAGATGGTACTGGTGGCTTGTACCTTCACTGCTTAGGGCTGGCCCCATTACAGCACATCTGCCATGGAATGGGCTGGTTCGGAGGAGCTAGCTGAAGGGCTCCAAAGAAGAGCCAAGGCATGATCCAGAAGTGTACCCCAAAAAGCAGGGTAGGCTGCTTGAGCACACTCCCTGGTGTCCTGTTGTTGAGCTGTGCTGTCATGGTGAGGACTACCTTCTTGGGTTCAAGTAGGTTCAGAAAGCAGTTCATTCAGGGAAGCAATCTCACCAGAAGGCATTGAGTACCGAGATACAATGCCAGGCTGAAGAAGTCCCTGCTGGGAGACTGTAATAGTGTTACATGCCTGCCCTAGTGACACAGGCTTCCCCAGCCTTCCCTGATGCCCAGTGTCAGGGAGAGGATTTGGGCCAAGGTGGTCATCTTCCCTGATGAGGTGTTGCTGTAGTTAGAGGTTGTATCTGTCTCTGCAAGACCAGACTTTCTGAACTGATCAGACATTCTGATCTGAAATTCTGAACTGAAAATGAGTGGGCTGAGAATTAAATTTCTTCAGCTATCCACTGCATTTAAGCACTGGTTAAAACAAAAATGTTGTGTTGACTGTTGTTTACTAAACCAGACAATTTGCTTAATCATCTGAAAGGCAGATTTTAAAGCCATGGATTGCATTTACCACGGCTGTGCTAAACCAAAAGCTGTACTGCTGTTCACTTAAGCAATGGTCAAAGCACAGTGTATTCAAACGCAGCTCACGCTGATGGTATTTTGCTGGCTTTTGGATGAGGTCTATTGCTATTAAAACAACAAGCACCAATCCCAAACTCAGCAATGTCCTAAGTCCTTCTGAGTGTTTCTTAAAATTTCCAGATGCTAACTGGTACAGAAACTCCAATGCAGCACTTAAAGGAGCTCACAACTGCCTAGCTGTATATTTTTGGGCTACCTTATGTAATACAATGGCAGGTCCTTGCACTGCCTGCACAAACAAGGTTGCATAAGCAGCCTGGGGAAACAACTGGAGCTCCAAGAGCCCTCCTGAATCCTGCACATCTTGTTTGATCTCATTTAGCATTATTTAATAAGCAATATTAACCTTTTCCTCTCTTCTCTGCCAAGTTATCTGGGACCAGTGGTACTGATTTAATTTCATACACAAACCTCACTTTTTAGAGAAGTCATCAAACTTCCCAGTCAACTGAGCAGCCTGATGTCTGGGTAGCCTTGAATTTTCTGTAATCAGCACTCAATCTAGTTAAAAATAAAACAGACATTAAAAACAAAGCCTTGAACAGGAAAGTACTTGTTTTTCACTCTCGTTTCTAATTTGGTAACCATTCCTAAAGTTCATCACTATGGTTTGTTCTGTCAAGGGATAAACAATTTATTATTCAAGCAGCTTTGGGTTTTTTCTTTTAAAAACAGACAATACTATTCAACCATTGGGAAGAAAACCAGCATGAGAAATTTTAGCAGGCTTGCAGATGGCAATGCATTTCTTTGAGCATAACATTAGCCCTGCAAACAATAATAATTGAGTTTGATTATTTATTATCCTTTTATCGTTGATGAGCAGACCGGACTGTTTTGGTTTTTTTTTGATTCCCTCTGTTAGGTGTGTCAAATTTTTAAGCTGAAGAACAATTTTAATAAGGCAGCTTCCACCTGTAATCTCTAAATCAACAGGTGGATGTAACCGTGCAAAACCTGAGCAATACTGTTTTTTTGATTGAGTCAGAGGCTGAATAAATCTGACTTTGAGCATGTCCTAGGCTTATTGGTTTGGGTGGGACACCTCTCATTAATACTTCATGGGAGAATTGACATATTTCACATATTATGCATAAGAACGGTATGCTTGGAAAATCTAGTCAATAATAAATACTGTGTGGAGCATGATCAACTAGAGATAGGATATTTCTCTGTTATTTCTAATTCTCATACAAAATATCTGCCTTGGTGTTTTTAATTGTAATTCTGTGGATTTTACTTGGGGTATTTAGTCTGTTCCTGGTTTTGACATACAAAACAGGAAAAGGTTTTAAATTGGAGGCTTTGCATTAGACATACCCACATTACAGTTACACTTCCAGTAAGGGTTCCTTTAGTTTATAATTTATAAAGGGGACTACAGCTATGTGATTTCTACATGGACCATTATTTACTTAAGCAAAATCTTCATCCTGTTCATCAGATAAACAACAAGTTGTTATAATTTGCTTTATCTTTGGCTACCAAGATGAGAAGAATATTCTAATCTCCAGTCTACTTTTTTTATGCTTTCTTTTCCATATAGTAATACAGTATTTGGGAAAGATAGTTTCACATAAACAGCCTAATCAAACAATAGTTCTGTAAAGCAGCTGGGTGCATTTCCAACAATTCCAGCAAGAGCAAAACAGATGAAAAATAAATAGGTCACTCGTAGTCACTCCTGCATTTA
Source organism: Machaerirhynchus nigripectus (assembly GCA_013397975.1). Taxonomy (NCBI): domain Eukaryota; kingdom Metazoa; phylum Chordata; class Aves; order Passeriformes; family Dicruridae; genus Machaerirhynchus; species Machaerirhynchus nigripectus. The sequence goes on from VZRQ01007361.1 coordinate 2,174,032, forward strand.
TATTTTTTTATAAGAAGGACTGAAGAATCTTTCTTGTTTCTGGGCTGTCACTGAAGTCAATGGAAACTTTGCTGGAATAATTCTGGGCCTTCAATTTGATTGTTTGTAGAGTGGCACCAGTCATTTTCTTCATCTTTTTTCTTTCTTTCTAGCACAAAGGACCTTATTGTCAGCTGATGCACACTGATGTAACTCAGCTCGTTGTAGCAATTACTTTTACACTGCCTGGCCCCTAACATCCATATTTCTTCAAAAATGCATCATCTTTTTCAACAACAGAATATCTTGCTATATCTTGCTGTTTTTCAAGTATAAGAAATGAAGCTGCATTTGGTGCCTATCCTTCTGTCCTCATTAAGGCAAAACTCCCACTGAAATCAAGGAGAGTTTGGCTGACAGAGAATTACTGACTCAAGTTTCTGAAAGGTCTAAACTTTCTCACTTTCTGGGTTTGATTTTTTTTTTTTTGTAATTTAATTTTAAATTTTTATCTCACCTTGTATTCTAACTCTTCCCTCTCCTTCTTTTATATTTCTGGTTTTGAATCTTTAGCTTTCTTTACTATGATCCTTTTTACTTCTCTCAGGTCTTAGGACCTTCTACTTCCCACCTTGCCCCCTCGTCCTTTCTTCTCTCCTCTTACTGTTTCACACTCTCTTTCAGTCTGTTATTCTCACCTTCACTGACTACAGCATTGTAAAAAGTTGATACACATCATGCATGTTTCCAGGAATTTCTTTAAGCTTGTTTAGACTCCTTCTATGTACAGGTGCTTATTTTAAGGTGCTTGCCTTAGGGCAAAGCAGCAGTTTGTAAGATTGGTGATCCAGGCAGAGATTTATTTGCACAATATTCATCTCAGTAATCCTTCCTCTTCTTCTGGGTAGAATCTTAGAATTTCCTCTGAAATAATGATGCAGGGTTTCAGCAGTAAATTGAGTTCTGGACTGATAAATATTTGGCATAGCATTGCAGTCAGAAAAAAATACTCGCGGATTTTGAAGTCTGTGTAAAAGGGGTTTTGTTGAGGGTGACAAAACTGGAAATCTCCAGAGAAATAGATTTTATTCATAATTCTTCTACTGTGCAATGTTATGAGCTTAGACCACGTACATAATGCTTTCTGTGCATCACTTCTCTGATCCGTAAACTAGGGCAGCTTCACAGAGTATTGTAGGCTATGATCAATTCTGGGTGCCAGTCATGACCAGGTGTCAGAGGGGTGCACGAAGCAGGGGGCTCTGGGATGCTAAATATACCATTGACAGGAAGAGGAGCTACAGTAAGGGGTTTTTTGGGTGTTGATCCACCTCTGTGGTTAGGATACATCAGGCAGTACCTTGTTACTTTGCTTCCAGCTGTGCAACACCTGATGGCTTTGGAGCTCTCCCTGGATGTCCTGGCTCCATTGGTGTCCTGCACAATGGCTCGGTTACTCCCCTTCCCCCCCCCCGCTACCTCTTAATTGTTTGCATTTTTCAGATGGAAAGCATTTTGAGAGTGCCAGGTATTGTTATTTTCTTGCAAGTCTGACTGAAATTTGTGTTCTTTTTCAGAAGACCTAATTCATGCTTGTGAAATAAATAGTAGGTGTATGGCTTCTTAATATATAGTAGCATTTAAAACTAAAGTTATCAGCTTACTGTTTCTCAGCATCTGGATCCCTGCAGACACACTTCTTAAAGTAAAAGACATAACACTGAACTCGCTTATTCTCCCTTAAACAAGCAAACACATTTTCTTCTATTGGAATGATAAAAAATAATTTTTCACGGTGTCCAATTGCCTGTTACTCTGGCAAATCTAAAATGAATCAAAAACTGCAGGCTATATATAGAGAGTAATGACAGTTAAAGAAGCATTTCTTCTTTGATGCAATTTCTGTTTGATTTCTTAAAACCCTCCTCTTCCAAAGACCCATTTCAACTGCATCTGAACAATAGATTTATTGTTGTCAACTGAATGAGAAATTTGATAAAGATAGCTTTTCTATTTCCATTAAAAATAGATTATTTTTCAGAGGACTGAAGGATATAAGTTCAATTTTTAACTTTGAATTTCACATTTCATTTGACCAGTCTATAATATATATATTTTCAAAGTCCTAATTGGCATTAGACTTGGCATATTTCTCTGCATATTTTTTCTCGCCATATTTTTTCTCAGTGTGAAACTATTAGAGGGTCATTGCTCTGGTTAATGAAAGAGGGCTGACATTCTTTGTACGTTATGAGTGTTTAAATATTCCTCTATGCAAATTTTCCCCTTTAATGAAAAAGTTTAAAGAGACATCTTTAAAAAAATTTCTTTAACAGTGTTGAAAAATGCAGGTTACATTCATTCAAAAGCTATGATATCCAGTGGTGGGAGGTGATGACACCTTTCAAATCTGCTACTGTATAATTAAGAGGGGATTCCATATAGGAGATGTAAGCATAAAACGTGGGTATAGCTCTTCACGATGCTGCTGGTTTTGCTGCTGAATTCTTCAGTAGTTTTGTTAAGAGTGTATAATCAGTTACGCTTGTGCTGATTTAATCAATTATTCTTGTGCACAAACAAACAAACAAACACACACAAACCCCAGCTAATTTCAGACTGTCTTTGAAACATCAGAACCAGAGATTTCACTTACAATGAAAGAAAATATTATTTTCAAGCCTCTAGAATTATTTTTAAAATGGCAAAGATATATTTGGGAACTATCATACTTTTGGGTACCAGCAGCTGTGTATCCTTATGCAAAAGTGGATTTGGCTGAAAGACCAATTCATAAATATTTTGTTTGAAGACTGCAGCAAGCTTTCATATTTGCAAGAGATAATGTAAAATGTGCAACATTTCTTTCTTCACTCCAGGAAGTTTGAGCTTAAACAGCTCGGTCTCCCAAATCTAATGAATAATGGCCAACAAACAAAAGTATCCATGGCTTCTTGAATCATAGGGGGTGGAGACCATTCTGTCTGTGGAAGCAGAAAGGTCAGCCTGCTGTGGTCAGTTTGAACACCCTCCTGTGTACTGCCAAGCTGTGAAGTGGCTTGGAGGCGGAAGATGCCAATAAATAACTTGACACTGGCACTCCATGACTTCACATCTTGTGGTCTATGACCTTCCAAGCAAGCAACAGCCTGCTCCTAGCTGCATTGCTTGGAGAAACCAAGGGAGTTGGGCGAACGTCTCATTTTTCTGCTGGAAAAAGAATCTATTTTTTTCCTTTTTTGTAGTCCTCCTCTGCCTTGATCTGCTGTTGGGGGAAGTGAGGGGTGTAGCGGGGGAGGTAAGACACATATCTTTGATCTGATGGCTCCTTTCGTTCTGGGCTGCTCTCCAGGAAAAACTTTTTCCCCCTTTGGGACACAGTGCTTTTCATGGCAGAGGCTCTGCAAACAGGAGTGCTGCAGAAGACCCTGAGTTTGCCTGACATGCGCTTGACATTTTAGCACAAATTCAGCAGAGTGGCTTTATTCAGGTAAACACTTAAGCACATGCTCTTCATTACTCAGAATTTCATCAGAGTTTCTTTCCTGAATATGGAAAGACTTAAGCACATATTTAGGGGCTGAATAGGTCTCCAGTCTGACTCATGTATAGTGCAGCGAGGATGAGTTGGATGGAAAGGGAGCAGTCATTGCGGTAGCATGGCAGCTGTGAAGTAAGATGTGCTGTCTGAAAATCAGCATGCTACAAAGGGGCCTTGTTCTTCTGCGAGGCAGCTTTTTGTCTGTATATGGTCTCATGAAGAGGAGCAGGCCTGAATTTTCTGCTTTCATCTACCCATTCGTTCTTCTGTTTCTCCTTACTTTGAATTACTCTGCATACGGCTTGGATGATGTGAAGTAGGTTTATAATTAGAATTTTTTGATTGCTCTGCAACCTCATGTTTGCCAGTTTTAAGATTCACCCATCTGGCACCCCAAGAAGAGGACAGTGTTCTTTTGCAGAATACTTTTGGCCATCCGCATGTGAAGACGGTGCTGTATGCTAAGTCCTCTGAGGATTTCTCACATTGCATCAGCCACAGAAGGTTTCTGAAATTTATTAAGTATTTGTCTACCCAAACCTTTTGGCTCTTTCTAGGTACTTCATTCATGAAAAATGTTTGTTCACAGTTTTGCGTGCAAAACTTAAACTGACTCAGGCACTGATGTAACCTTCTTCACTTCTTTTGAGGATATGAATTATGAATCTAGATTAATGTTTTGCAACACAGGGAAGGAAAGAGAAAGGCACTGCAGAGAGAGCTCAGAAATGGTTCTGCAGGAAGGTTGTTTTAGTGAGCCGGATCTTGTCTGCTCCTAAAGGTCTTTGCTGACAGTAGCCCGTGCAAGGGCACAGCGGTAATTTTAGATGCATGTTGTATGCAGGTACTTCACTGGCAAAACTAAACTCTTTCCCTGAGTAGAATGAGTTAGACCAGCAAAAAAATGTTTCGGGGGAGTATAGTAGAGTTGGCAGAAAGGTGTTCCCAACATAGGTTTCCTTGAAGGTTCTTCCACATTCCTCACTGACAGCGTCCCCCAAAATTTGAAATACAGACTACACTTAAATAGAGTATGGATAATGGGTTCCAAAACCTCAACTGATAAATAACCTTAATTGTTGCATTTCTTCTTGCACTTTGACTTGAGCGTGACTACAGTGGAAGTCACATGTTTTTTGGGGATTATAATGTAGGAAGTGTGTCACTTCAGGCCAGCTCTTTCTTTAGCTTTTTATTCTGAAGTTAATAATGTTTTAGATATTCCCTCCTAGTCTCATTTCCTAGCTAGTAAGCAGGTTTCTTTTGGAGAAATTTATTTGATGTGAATCTCCTCTCACTCTGCCAAAGCATGACACCTCTTGCAAACAATTGTCTTAAAGAACAAAGCAGTAACTGGGAGTCATAAGATGTTTCTAGCATGAGCTCAGGCAGCACTGCCTGTATAGTGTATTTTTCCATTTAAGACTGATTTCCCATTGCTTCCTCAAATCTTATCCATTTTGGCTAAAGCCATAATTGCAAGACTGCTTTAATCCATTGTATTGAATTTGCATGGAGAAGTTGTGGTGATGGGAGGGCTGTGGGTGTGCGTTTTCTGAGGAACTGCTAGAAGCTTCCCTGATGCCTGAGAGAGACTATGCCAAGTGGCTCCGAGACAGAATCCCTGCTGGCCAAGGCCAAGCCAGTAAGTAAAGGTGCTAATTATTTGGGGATAACATATGTAGGAAGGAAAAAAAACAGTTTTGGGCAGGAGTAATTGTGGCCAGAGAAGAGAGGAGTAAAAATAAATGGAACAGCTCTGCAGACACCAAGGACGGTGAAGAAGGAGGGGGAGAAGGTGCTCCAGGAGCTGAGATGCCACTGCAGGCTGTGCTGAAGACCATGATGAGGCAGCTGTGTCCCTGCAGTCCTTGGAGGTCCACAGGGAGCAGAGATCCACCTGCAGCCTCTGGAGGACCGCATGTCACAGCAGGTGGATGCCTGAAGGATGCTGTGACCCCATGGGAAGCCCACACAGGAGCTGGCTCCTGGCAGGACCTGCGGACCCATGGAGAGAGGAGCCCACGGTGGAGCAGGTTTGCTGGCAGGACCTGTGACCCCACAGGGGGCCCACGGTGGAGCAGTCTGTTCCTGAAGGACTGCAGCCTGTGGAAAAGGGACCCACGCTGGAGTGGTTAGTGAAGAACCATAGCCCATGGGAAAGACTCTTGTTGGAGTCCTCCTCCCCTGTGGGAGGGACCCCACACTGGAGCAGGGGAGGAGCTCCTCTCCCGGAGGAGGAAGCAGTGGCAGAAACAATGTATGATAAACTGACTGCAGCCCCCATTCCCTGTCTCCCCATGCCACTGGTAGGTAGGAGGTAGAAAATCAGAAATAAAGGTAAGCCCAGAAAGGAGGGAAGGGTGGCAGGAAGGTGTTTTTAAGATTTGTTTTACTTCTCGTGATCCCACTGTGATTTGATTAGTAATAAACTCAATTAATTTCCCCAAGCTGAGTCTGTTTTGCCCCTGACAGTAACTTGAGGTGATCTCCAGTCTCTCTCCCCACCTTTAACTCACGAACCTTTCGTTATGGTTTCTGTCTGCTATCCAGCTGAGGAGGAGAGAGATAAAACAGCTTTGGTGGGCACCTGGCATCCAGTCAGAGTCAAACCACCACATCTGTGTACGTCTCTGCTGCTGCTGCAAACGATGATCCTGCCTTACTCCCAACTGTGGACACCAGTGTGCCAGAGCAGAAAGCTGATCTTGCTGAAATTTAACCTTTTCTTTATGTGGATGAGTTAATTGTCAGCTGTTGCATTTTCCTAAGCTGGGTCGCTGTGCAGCCACACAAGTTGCAGGAGAGGGAGGAAGACAAAGGATCTCCTTTGGAACCAGTGTGGGTTTAAGCCACTTTAGAATGACTGCTGAACTTTTTCCATTTCTGGATGAGAGGAGAAGTGGGGCTTGAGGGAAACTGCTGAGTGAAGAAATGGAGGCAAGGCTGAGACTGACTCAAGGAAGTTGTGCAGGTCAGGCAAGGACATGGTGTGCTAGGATGAAAAATGGACCAGCAGGAGTGGGAATAGTGAGAATGGATGGAGTTGAAAATGATGACTAGTGGGAGAAGGAAAATGGACAAGGAGCAAGGGATGCAAGGAAATTTCAGATGTATTCCGTGGTAGTGAGGAAAAAGAAGAGATGGAAAGGAAGCCCTTAGGACAAGCTTGGCTAAGGAGGGGGTGGTGTGAACAACTGGAAAAAGAGGGTGTCATGAAGGAAGCAAGCATGGAGTTGAGCCTGGAGGAGGGAGATTGGGTGGCAACATGGGAGAAAGAGCTTGGAGGAGAAGGGTCTTTGGGCTGAGAAAAATCTGAAAGTGGAGTTGGAAAGTGGGGGGTGATGGTCAAAATTTCTTAGGAGGTACCTGGAACTTGGACAGCCAGAAATAGAGATGAGCATGTGCTGATCCTGCAGTGTGTAACTGGAGTGAGGAAGAGTCTGAGGTACAGAAGGAGGCATCAAGTTGATGGTCAGGGAGGACAGGCAGGAAAAGCTGACCCATGTAGACATCTGGGAGAGCATCCCAGTGCTGGAAAACTTGGTGCTCCTCTGCTGCCTCAAAGCCCAGCAGGAGAGCATCTTACCCCTACCTCTTACTGCAGCCCATTGTGCCTACCTACAGCTGGACCCCGTGACCACTGTGGCTGACACAGCTTGTTAGCTGAAGTGAGTGGAAGGCTGCTGATATTTTGGAAATGTCACAACAATGCCAAATAGTGAGATTTTCTATTTTTTTGAAAGACATAATGAAGTCACACACAGAAACTGCCTTGAATGCTAACTGCTACAGATACCAAGTTGAACACTCAAAAATTAGGAAATAGTATAATTAAGCCTGCCTGTGTAATTTTGATTTACTCCCTTCCTGTATATTCATTATTATGCGGTACTTAACGATTTAGTAATCACTCTATAATAAAATAATTTTTTTGTTTTGTTGTTGCTGGTCACTTTAAGTCAGCTTAATTCGCTGGCAGTTCACAATCAGTTCACTAAGTCACTTCACAACTTACTGGCATAAGGTGGGATGGGCAGGGGGAGGATGTGACCACTTTCGTGCCAGCGATGCTAGCTTGGCCTGACCCAAACCAATACTGAAATAACAACATTACTCTCCATGTAGTAGGTAAAAGCTTCAGTTTTATTAAACGTTGGCAAATCCGGGCAGATTTTTAAATGAGGATATCCTTGTTGCCAAGAGCACACACACCTGCAAAGCAAAGACTAACTTTTCTCGTGAATATGTCACCTCTACTTCTTAACTCTTCTGGCTGAAAATAGGAATAATTAAAATTCCCAGGCAGACACCAGACTGCAGAATTTCAACCCAAGTGGTTTAATCATGGAAATGTTCTGTACAACCAAGAAAGATTCTTGAAAATGGAAGAATGAGGCAAGGCTTCCTGGCAGGTGCTATCCCCAGACCGCTCCCTAGAAAAGGCAAGACCTGAGAGAGCTCCAATGAGGCTAGCCCTATATAAAATCAATATTTCCTGCAAACTTTCTTGTTTGTTTTCAGGTGTTTCTGCTGCTAGAAAACATTAGTTTGGGTATGGTTAAATCATCTTCTTGAGATTTTAAATTATACATTTTATCTGGTTTAAACTAATAAAGATTTTTTCTTTCTAATAACAACTAATTTTTATGGCTACCTTAGTGATATAATTTTCATTTTAAAGAACTATGCAGCGCTTTTGTATCTTAGAAAATATCAGTTGTTCAAGTTCAGAATTATATAAAGCTTTAACAGTTCTTTCTGATACAAATTATTTCAAGATTGTTGGTATGTTACCAAACTCTTGAGATCAAACAGACTTTCTAATTAGTTTTTTGATCTTCTAATTACATCTTTTAGAAGCAGATTGACAGGCATTAATGAAACTTGTAATGTATATTTATAAATCACTCCATCTACAAAACCTTGTGTAAAAGGACTTTCATTGTCTGTTTGGATACTCCTTAAGCTAAGGAAACACATACTTTAAGAATCTTACATAATCTTGCTTGCTGAGCTGGAATTGCGTGTGCTGTTTTGTATTATTCCTTTGATTCAACATGGTATTAAAACTTGTGCTTAAGTTTGAAGTTATTTGTGTTGTTGAAGTGACTTGATTACCCTCATGCATCAATGTCTTCAGGAGAGTAATGGGTCTTGTTTTTATCATATGTTTTTACACTCCAAGCATGTATGCAAAATAGCATCCTTTAGTTGTGAGCTCTTCAAGAACAAAGCTTTACGCATTTCCCTTCTGCCGTGCAAGGCCGGAAAACTCTGAAAAGTAGAATAATGTAAACAGTAAGAATAAAAACCTTTGTGATGTCCCTATGTCACATCCTGTCAGATTGATGCATTAACTTGCTGGATTACAGGTTTCAGTCAGAAAAAAGCAAAGCAAAGTGGTGAATAAAAGTTTGACCTGGTTTTCCATATAATTAAAATAGTCAGTAGATTTCAGCTGATGGAAGGCAGTGGCCTTGGCTGAAAGAATTGAAAGCAAATAAGTTACCTGTTAGATAGCTCTTCAGGAGAGAGTAATTCTTTAATTTATCTTGGTACTTGGAGACCAAAAGCTTACGCATGGACTTCTGAGGGATCCAGTTACCATCGGAAGTCCATCTATAATGGCAACAATAAATACATTGTTGTCATGGTAATGCAGTGATCAAAGTCTGAGGGGAAATCTCCAGCATTTCTGTGGTTCATAGTGTGAGATGAAAGGAAGACTTGACAAGAAATAAGATTGATGATTTTTTTTTTTCCTCTGGACTCACTTCAGCAGGTCCATGTCCTTGTTATGTTGGGGGTTCCAGAGCTGAGCTCAATATTCCAGAGCAGAGTAGAGGGACATAATTACCTCTTTTGACCTGCTAGTCACACTTATTTTGGTGCAGCCTAGGATATCATTGGCTTTCAGGGTAGTAAGCACACCAGTCCTTCTCCTCAGGGCTGCTCTTAATGCATTCTCTGCCCAGCCTGTGTTTGTGTTTGGGATTGCCCCGACCCTGGTGCAGGACCTTGCATGTGGCCTTGTTGAACTTCACGAGGTTCGCACAGACCTCTCAAACCTGTCCAGGTCCCTGTGGATGGCATCCCTTCCCTCCAGTGTGTCAAATGCACCACACAGCTTGGTGCTGTTGCAGACTTACTGACGGTGCACTGAGTGCCACTGCCCATGTCACCAGCAAAGATGTTGGACAGCACTGGTCCCACTACGGAACCTAAGGAATGCTACTTGTCCACTTGGGCATCAAGCTATTGACCACAACTCTTTGAGTGCGGCCACTGAGCTACGTCCTTACCCACTGAGTGACTGATCCATCAAATCCGTGTCTATCCAGTGTAGGGACAAAGACTCTGTGCAGGACAGTGTCAAATGCTTTGTACAAGCCCAGGGAGATGATGTCAGTTGCTCTTCCCTCATGCACCACTGCTGTAACACCCTTGTAGAAGGCAGATCAGGCACAATTTGCCTTTAGTGAAACTGTGTTGGCTGTCACCAGTCACCTTATTTTCCATGTGCGTTAGCATAGTGAGACTGACTGGCCTGTAGTTCCCTGTTTTCTTTTCTTTTTAAAAAATGGCAGCATTCCAGAAAGATATTCTGATTTTTACTTTAAAATTAAACAATTTCAATTTAATAGTGTAATCTTGCATAGTTATTCTGATATTGTTAGTACTCAGAATAATTCTGTCATTGTTGCCTGGGAAAAGGTGATAATCTTCTTCCACAATTCAGTTTCCATTTTTCGTGGCAAAATTGACACAAATTGGCCCAATTGAATCATAGAATCATCAAACTGCCAAGGTAGGAAGAAACCTACAAGATCATCCAGTCTAACTGCCCCCCGACACCATCACTGTAACCCCTAAACCACTAAGCCACATCACCCAGCACTAGACACCTCTTACACACCTCCAGGGATGGTGACTCCACCACCTTCCTGGGCAACCAATTCCGGTGTCTGACCACACAAACACTGAAAATTTTGGTTTTTAATACCTAATCTGAATCTTCCCTGTCTCAGCTTATGGCCATTTCCTCTGGTCCTCTCACTGAAGAAGAGATGAGCCCCCACCTCACCCCAGCCTCCTTTCAGGCGGTTGTGCAGAGCGATGAGGTTCCCCGAGCCTCCTCTTGTTGAGCCTAAACAACCCCAAACTGGGCCTCCCTGTGAGTCCATGCAGGGAAGTTGCTATGATCAACTGAAAGGATCCACAGTGAAGTCTACTGATGCCTGAAAGATGAGGTTTCACAGCAGACTACAACTTTAAGTAAGTCCACTCTGCCACCAAGTGCACTTTAGTGGTGGAGAACCAGTCCCATTTACAAATGCCAGATTTCCCGCCCCTGTTCCCTGCTCTTAGCTGTGCACTTCTGCCAGTGGCTTTCGCTGTCCTACCTAGTGAGGCTTCTGCAGAAGTCCTGTGAGCTTTCTCTATCAGAAAATAAAAGAAGGAAAGGATGGCTGGGGTTTTTTGCAAAATTACAGAATTTAGCTAGCTCTAGAGCGTGGAGCAGCAGTAAAGATAAGCAGTGCAGGAGAAGCAGGACAATCAACCACATCTGTTTGGTGGCCATAAGCCACTTGGCTGGCCCACTCTTCATGGCTTTGAGCCAAGATGCAAAGCCTGAACTGCTTGCTCACCAGGCAGACAAAATTCATGGCCCCAAGAAGTGCAGGATAGAAGGGAGGCTTGAAACCCTACCTTCTTCTGCTGTTTAAGTCCCTTACTGAGGGCTATGCTCAGGGCCATCTTTAAGACAGGAATTTAAAGCCATAGTCCCTTATGCATTTATGCAACAAATCTTCCCCTCTGGGTTATTAGTCCTACAGAATATTACCCAGCTCAGATCACTTCAGAGGAATTGTCTCCTTTGCCAACAAGCTCACAGTGTGTTTCTAGCCCCAGTCTAATATTACTTGCTCACAGTGAATACCTCATTATTCTGAAGCAGTGTCCTTCACTCCAGTGGTGTAGCCTAATGGGGTATACCCATAAATCCAAATAGATCAAGCTGTGCAAGCTTTAGTCCCAGTGAAAGGGGATGACTCACCTGATGAAGTGCTCACTAGTTAAAGCAAAAGCAGCACAAAGGAAATCTGAAGTGTCAAAGTAGTGTTTTGTCAACAGGGACAGATTCTGACCTCCTTAATCACAGTGAGGGCATCTTACAAGTAGTCCCACGAACGAACTGAAACTACTTGTAGAGTAATAAAGTAGCTCTCCTAGGAGAAAGGGCTCCAGCTCCAGGTCATTAAACTTGTGTTAAAGTCTCAGTCCATTTTGTTGGTGTCTCACGGTTAATGTTCCGTGACAGCCCTCTAATACACAAGAAAACAGCTTAATCTGAGAGCACCCTCCTGGCATGTTATAAATTTCATCAGTATTGATGAGACCATTGAAATTACAATTACAATAAAAGATGTGAGATGTCACACGGCATGGTGATGATCAAATGCTGAGCGCTCCCCTAGCTTACTTCCTGGGCACTAGAGTAGCCCCACAGCCTACTGCCCAAAACCCTGAGATAAAGGCATAAATATGGAGGGAACGGCAAACACAAGGGGAAATTCAAAGGAAAAAGTGCAAAAATTAAAATAATAAATTAAAATTCCACTTCCAAAGAGTTTGATTGTCTGAACAGAATTGATGAGAATGTGGAAACCTCCATGCAGGACTGACGCCGCTTTCACTGGCTTTTTTTTTAAATAAGCAGTACAAAAAATTGAGTGCATATGAGTCATCATTCATAAAATCTGTATAAATACTGTGACTACTAATCTGGAGCTGTTGCTGGATTTTTAAGAAAATCCTTGCCAGAAAAGGACTGGTGACATTAATATTATTTTATTCAATAGTTAGTATGTCAAAAAACAATTTAACTTTGCTGACCTAAATGATAAGAAAGTACTTGTATTGCAGATATTAACTGCCTCATGCAGTTTTCAACCTAAACAATGTAAATAGAAAAGTAGTTTTGTCTGAGTAAGGACTTTATGATATGCCCCAGAGGAATTAAAACTCCGGGAAAGGAAATGGAAAAATCTAGGAAATGTAGAAACTACAATTTAATATCATGCTTTAAACATATACTTATTTTAGAACATGGGCTCAACATCTTCCTCTACTGGGTTTTTAAGATGTACAAGTAAGAACCAGATGATGCACATTACTAAATCACAAGGCAAAGATCGATAAACATATCTGCAAAACTTGCATTTTTCCTGGACTCCAGCCTGGATATGAAAAAAGAATTAAAATAGGATAAGGAAATTAATGTATTACATGCACTTTTTCTACCTCCAAATAGACTGTAAATCAACCTATATAGTTTTCATCATTCTTCAGGCAGCACTTAGTATAGAATATCAAGCATCTAAAGGAAAGACCATCGTATCTGAGAGGTGCTCACTGTTCTCATTTGTACTGTATACTGTAAATATACAGCAGTAGAATGCTAATGCTCTTTTAGGTTTTTAAAACACAAGAAATACTGAAGTCAAAGGGACGTGCTCAGTCTGACAGTCTGATAATTTTTTAAGAATGAACTCACAGTGATTTCAGAGTCTCCTAACCCCTGAATCTCCACCTTATGCTTTTGCACTTCTGCTCCTGCATGTTTAATACATTATCTTTCTCCCTATGTCTGATAGGGCTATACAGCAGAGGACAATGCCAGGCCACATGTCTGATAGCATAAAAAAATAAAGGGTTGTTAAATAAACAAATTAATTGTTGGGTTTTTAAAAAAAAAAAAAAGACAAAGATTTCTTTCTTTTCCTTCAGATCATAGAATCATAAAATAGTTTCAGTTGGAAGGGACCTTCAGGATCACCTAGTTCCAACCACGTGCCATAAGCAGGGGCACCTTGCTCTAGACCAGGTTGCTCAAAGCCCCATTCTCCTGGCCTTGAACATTGCCAAGGGATGGGGCGTCCACAGATTCTCTGGGCAACCTGCTCCAGTGTCTCACCACCCTCACAGTAAAGAATTTCTTTTGAACATCTAGTCCAAACCTACCCTCTTCCAGTTTAAAGCCATTTCTGCTCATCCTGTCACTCCATGCCTGTGTTAAAAGTCCCTTGCAGCTCTCTTGTCAGCCCCCTTCAGGTGTTAGAAAACTGCTGTAAGGTCTCCCTGAAACCTTCTTTTTTCCAAGCTGAACAATCCCAACTCAGTCAGCCTGTCTTCAGAGGAGAGGTTTGGAATGATCCAGCCCTCTGATCATCTGGACTCACTCCAACAGGTCCACATCCTTCGTATGTTGGGGGCCCCAGACCTGGATGGAGTACTCCCCTTTGGTGAGGGGAGGAGAAGGAGAGAATCACCTCCCTCCACCTGCTGTTTAGAGATGGTTGTCCCTGTACATTTTGCTACGTCTCCCTTACTGCTTTGTTACTCTTTACAGGATTCAGTCCTCGCAACCTGCATGGTTTGAGTATTGGTATAACAATGATTTTTTGGGGGAAATAAGGATCATTTGGTCCTGCTGTCTGCCTGTCTCTGTGTGTGTGTGTTTGTGTGCAGATGTGTTTGTTTGTCTTTTGGACCTGCTGGCCGATTTGTCGAGTTTGAGAGAAAGATAAAGATCTTGAAATTGCTGAATTTCTTCAACTTGTATGACAATAGATACCTGTCCCAGACACCAGAGAACCTACTCAAGAGCTTTCTGACAGTTTCACCACTCAAAAAACTTCTTTTATTTTCTGCAAACACCTCCTTTTGAATCTGAATGCAGTAGAGGATTAAGTGTCTCACATCTGAAGTGAGTTGGTTTTGGTTTTAAAAAATAAACATTTTAATAAGAAAAAGTTAGCAACCAGGGAATAAAAGAAGTAGGAACTGGTCAGAAATTGGGAAAGGTGGGTGGTCTTAGGACCAAGTGTTTTGAATTCATAGTGATAGCAGTTTTGGCAGATGAAGTATTATAGTAGTGGTTGTTCTGGAGAGATTTTTGTGCCATGACTGCACACTTAGTCTCCTCTGGCCACAAAAGAGAAATCACAAGTGAGAGGGGTTACTAATGGGAAATGCTGTATTACTTTCATAGGTCTAATAGATGATGTGAAAAAGCAATTGTCAGGGAAAGCCAGAAACACTCTGAACACTGCAGCATTTAGGCCTGCTCTTGGCTAATTGCTATTCTAGAGACGTACAAAATATAAAAGCTAGAAGACGTGGTGCTGTTGATTACATCAGTAGGATCCACTGAGCTGAGCACTCGTATGCAGCCAGCTGGCTCCTCTTTGAACTTTCTGAGGCCAGCCTTGCCTGTGGCACGTGAGCTGGGTGCAACAAGAGAGAAAGGCAAACACTGTGAAAAGCGAGGCGATAAAGAAAGTGCCCACTGAGCTTGCTGCTCACAGAGCTACCGATAAACATCACAGGTTTTATCTGGAAGGTCTGAGGTCTTCCCCATCATGAATTTGTAATTTTTCTCCTCCTCCACTCCTTAACATTTCAGAGCAAGCAGGAGCTGGCTACTCCGCTTGCCCTAGATGAGTCACTCCTCCAGATAAGCCTGATTGACTTCAAAACTGAAGTTGCTCTGCATCGAGTTGAGACAGAAAAAAGCAGACTGCAAACGAGGAAATGCTCCTGCCAAATTCCAGTACCCATCACATAAAGTAATGCTATTTCATGTGTGAGGTGACGTGCTGTTTTGAACTGACTTCAGCTGATCGTAAAACAAAAATGATGTTGTAATTGTCACATAAAGGCTCCTGACATAGCAGGGGAGAAGACTTCAATCTGTCACAACCTGTTCTCTTTGAGGAAGAAAAGGTGACTGAGAAAGTGTTATTTGGCACAGAACAGTGAATCAGAAGCAGAAATATAGTCTTCTTTCATTTTTTTGGATGCATTTACACTTGCTAATAGGCCACTCGGTGCTCTTAAAAAACTCAGCTATTCATTTCTACCTGGCAGCAAACTGAGAATCTGCTTTCCTAGGAACGTGCCAGAAAAATACAGTTTGTTCAAAACCAAAAGTTTCAGTCAAGAGTGCAATGCAACAATTAGAGAATGTTTCACTGACCTGTGGACAGGATGCTCTCCATGTCCAACGCTCTGGCCAGGGAACTCCTGCATGGCTCTAAGGCAGGAAGATTGCCTTTGTGCGCTCCAATGCCTCCACTTCTGAAAGTACTCAGCCCACTCATGGAAAAGTTGTTAATGTGGAGACAAGGCTCAAGAAGGTTACAAAGGTGGCTATTGAGACCCTCAGACTTTGGTTAGAATGCTGAATTTATCATTAGGGAGGCTGGGGAGGAGTGGGGGAATGCAAGCATAGGAAAGACAGTGAACCTCCCTTCATAGGAGCCTCCTGAAGCAGAGCAGTACTGCTTTATAGGAGTGCAGTCAGGCAGCCACCTCACCATAAAGGATATGAGCCAGGCCTTTTTCAAAGGAATTCCTTGGTGAGTCAAAAACAGTCAAAAAACATTTGCTTGATATTTTTGTTGAGAAGTAAGAGAAAGGTTCTGTGTAAAAATGTTGAAAAACTCTTTAATATTCTAATAAGCATAGCCATAACCAAACAACAGTGTATCATCCTGGAGCAGAGGAACTTTCAGGACATAGTAGTGAATGTAGCCCTTCAGTCTCTGCTCTTCCTAATCCTGACATGGGTCACCTGGTGGGTGTGCTAAATGGCCCCCACCCAGCAGAGACTGAAATACCCTCATCATGCTTATCTTATAGCACCCATCAGTGAACATAACCCCCTGGACCTAAATGGGTCCAAGTCAATAAGGAATACCACGCTCAAAGCTACTCTCAGGCTTTTACTCCACATAGACCAGCTTATTCTGTTTGGCTTTGGGGTAGAGAAAATTAAAATTGAGATTAACATTTGGGTTATTGCTAGCAATCACAAAGGCAGGAGAATTCAATTTATTGCTGCAAGAGTTCACTGGGATCACTTCAGTACTGGATGATGAGAGGAAAACCTGAATTTGAAGCTCAGCTGTGGAGGAAAGAGACACTGGGCAACTTTTACGCAGTGTTTGTGAAAGAGATACTATTAAGTTTTAGCTGTGGAAATATTGAACAAGGAGAAATATTCGTGGGTTGCATGAGACTGACCAGAAGGCCGGTGTGAAGTGAGCACTGATAGGACCAAAAGCTCTAAGCTGAATTTTGGCCCCATGAGGGTTGATGTAGGACAGGTAAGCAAGCATAGGGGTACACATGAAGTGGGGCTTTGGGGATGGGCAGTTCAGTTTGCTGCCGGATCCTATATCTGTAGAGGGAGAGGCAGACAAGGCAGGAGTCAAACAGCTTAAATTTACTTTTTTAACTGTTAGAAATCTCAGATGATAATTAAAGATATAATAAGGCTTACGACAGTGATTACAGCTAAAATCAGGCAGAAGTGAGCTGCTCAGTCTGCTGGGACAATCAGCAGGAATTGTTGGGCTGCAGTGAGGGTTTGGGACATCTGCTAAGAGGCAGATGCTTTGCTGAGTTTTACTGTCTTCATTGTGGCTGGGGTTAAGGGAAATGGGTCTGAAGAGTTTAATCAATTTTTGGATTGTCTAAGGCCCAGGGTGGTGGGATGGCAGCAGGTTTCCCCAAGGAGCTTAGAGAAGATTAGTTTTCATTTGGAGTTTGGAGGGACTGCAGAAACTGAAGCACCCCAGATTTAGAGCTAAAATTAATCCTCAATCATTGGCTCATTCTTCTCCCAGCCCTACAGATCCAGTCAGATATGAGACTTCTTTCAGTCTCATCTCTAAATCTAACTTGCACACCAAAAGAAGTTCATGTGCCCTTCCTCACAGTACAAATAACTAACCAGCCCCAACACCAGTTCAGTGAACTTGCAGGGTCAGTGCTGTTAACACTCCTGAGGCCAGTGCTTCCACTACTCCATCCTTTAAACCTAGCTCTACTTTAGCAGCGTGTATCTACTCCAGGGTTATGCACAAGCTGTTTGCTCTGCTGGCATTTGTGCTCTGTCCAGCTCACTGGGTCTCTTGAGGCTTTCTAACATTGCTCATCCTCAATCCCACCACAACATGGACACTTTTGCTGGACCCAAGCAAAGAAGGGGTTTGTCCCAGCATCTCTGATGTTCCAGCCAGAGGGGTTTTTTTATTAGTGAAATTGAGACAATGCCAGAAAACGGGCAAGAACCCTAAAAATCTTCGCCGATGAGCACATCACATGCAAATATATCAAAGCATAGAAAGCTGTAAGCTGCTTTACTCCTCAAATCAATGATTGATGATCCCACTTTCTCATTTACTCACAAGGAAGAAGTCACTGACCAGACACTGTTCTTTTCAGCAGCAGAGACAGGGTCTCAAGAAATGGTCCTCTTTTAGGTTTCTTAAGGGGGTTTCTTAGGGCCTGCTGCCTTAAATGGTATTATTCCCGAGCTACCTGCCTGCCAATCCTCATTAGCTTCTACACAGACACAGCCAGTGCATGATAAGCCTTGGCACAATGTGGATGTTTGGCAAGACCGCGAAGCCATACTTGTGTTCGGGTCACTTTGTCCTGGTTTTTTATCTAAGCTTTTTCTTATCAACAGCAGTTTCATTTCAGTAAGCTGATAATAGCCCTGGAAAAATTCGATGTATCAGCATAAAGGCTTCCCATGGCTAAAAATCGAATTTGGAAGTTTATGCTGTACAAGGGCGAGCAACGAGGAAGCCGACGTGTTGGCTCAGGCTAAGGTATAGCCTTGCATTTGCATAGGGGGGGCCTATGGCAAGGTTTTGCTGCTGTCTTTAGCTGGATCATCAGTCAAGCCCTTTGAGATCCAGTAATTAACTCAGTTCTTTGGGTCCAAATTCTAGTTCTACACCAAGCCGTTAAACCCCAGACTAACATAACCTAAAAGCACATTATTTCCACCCAGCCCTACAGCTGGTCATGCTTTACTGTGCTTAAGCTCTCCTGAGCTTTGTAGGCTTTGGTCTTCCCAGCAATAGCACCTGCTTTTCATCCCCATCAGTCCTTAGCCCCAGTCTCAGCTCCAGCCAGAGTATTAAACGACTTGAGCAAACTCAAGTCTCCAGAATTCATGAATACCAACCTAGATCGAATCACAGCCTTTCAGTCTGGAGGAGCCAGCCAGAAATATTCAGCTCCAGCTTTTCCAAAGCCAGACACCAGCTGATGCCATTCCTAAACTTGTATTAGTGGCCATGTGGAACAGCCTGTGCTGTCTTTGAGCCATGGACCCCTAAAGCAGAACAATGCTTTGGGAAGCACTCAACTGCAGAAATGAACTTTGTTTATGGTATCAAACTTGTCCTTTGAAAATGCCAGTACAAGGTACATTTTAGTTTGCCTTTTAACTATAGCCCAAGCACAGGCCCTGAACAGTGTCCTGTGTTGTCTTCTAGTTTTCTTTTTGCAGAAGTACAGCAGTAACTGCACAAAGGAGTCAAGAAATGCTTGTGGATAAAGACTGCTTTTCTCAAAGCCTCATTGTAAAAGGGACACCTCAAAAAAACAGACATGTACGTCATGTTATTGTTGGTATTTTGGCACTGCTTTTGAGAAAGCTGGAGTGCAGTTAGTTTAGTCAAGGTCATGAAAGCAGTTCCATTAGGATGATGCACATTTTCCTGGGCAAATAATCATAGTACTATTTATCTCCAAGCTGTGTTTTCACAATAGAGCAGAATCAATGTATCTGATTCCAGTTCACATACATTCATTTTGCTTACCCCTGGAAATTGGTATTACTGGTCTTTGTTAAGTACTTAAATTAATTCCTCTTAGATGTTACATTTAATGCCTTTCAGCCTGATGGAGTTAAATTGGCAGGACTAACTACTTAAGAGTACTGAAAAGAAAGTAAAACATTTTTAGGATTAGATATTTGAGACAGGTTTACACATTAGTATATTAAATTCATGCAATGCAGGTGTTAAAAAGGGCTTCAGTTACACCCTAATTAGTAACAAACCTTTGGTAAGAGCAGTGTGTGCGTATCTAGACGTCAGTTTCCCTGTGGATGGGAGAACAGCATCACTGTGCAGCTGCACATCGAGCTGCCACGATGTATTTTAAATAGCACTGTGATATCCCTTCTTCTGGAGAAGGTTGCATTCTCAGTGTAAGTGGTAATGTAAACATACTATTTTCCTCGGTTTGTTCAAGAGCAGGATGCAGAGCAGCAGTGCTACTTTCACTCAGCAGGACCATATTCTTGCCTGAAGCCTGGGATCAAGCACCCACAGGTCTCCAGTCACGCCAGGGAGGTCAGATGTGAAGCACCACCACGATATGGCTTTACTTGTCTCTCTTGCTGGAAATTGTGGATCTGTTGGCACCTCGGTGTCTCCTGCCAGTTTGGGGGAGAAGGCCCACGAAAGCTTTCTGATTGAAAGGCATGAACTGCTATCCCTTGCTGGTCTGACAGAATGGGAAACCTGCGTGGGCAGTTCATGTTGTACCCACGTCACCTCCTGGATCAGAGTCTCAAGGTGACGATTACCCAGTGTGGGGGAAGAAGCAACAGGTAATTTCAGAGTTTTTACTCTGGTAAACACCTGCAGCAGTGGACACTGCCTGCAAGTAGCTTATGAGTTATGTACAAATGAGACACTTCTAATAAGGAACTCTGGAATATTTAAGTATCTTCCCAAATGTTTTTACTTTTTACTGAAAAGGTCAGAAAATGGGAATTATTTCATTAAAGAGAAGGTGTATTCCAGTTTTCCATAAAAACAGTGTCCCAAAGATTTTTTTGAAAGATCCACAAAGTGTCTCTGATGTTGGTATTTTTCCATGAATATATGCCATTTTTCAGACAGAGAATGCTATATCACCTGTTTGGCAGTCTTCTGCGTAATTTGTATTTCATAAATAATACTTTGCACTCACCTTTGTTTAAATGTGCAAGGCCTAGATAGGTGAGGATCTAGAAACAATTACTGAAATCTTCAATAAAAAAATTCATCTCTACTCTCCATTCCCTTCTCCTCTTCCCTCCCCCCCATCCCACCCCAGTGCAAAGCAGGAAATGCAAGGTTGGAAAACTTGGAAAAAGCTTTAATTGAATGAATTTGAGAAATACCTTATGTCAGAATAAGCAGGAAAATGCAGTGTTTATGTGCTGAAATGTCACCCTTCTGAGTACTTTCCATACAATGAAATATTTCCAGTTAAGCTACTGTGAAGTCACTATACTGTGTTAGCTATGTTGTGCATATGGATGTTTGTTTTCCAGACATTTCTTCTAGGAATATGGGTTTGTGCTGTATGGCTTTGTGCATTATAGCCTTAAGTCTGCTTACTTCCCATCTCTGAATCTTACGGAACCTTCTTGTTAATGGCTCAGTGACAGCGGTGCCCTCGATTTCCACCTTTCTTTTTATTTACTTAGTCATTTTACTGCTTTACAGATTTGTCAGCTAGCAGGAAATGTCAGTTAGTACATTGTGTCCATTACATCGCTGTCTTTAGTACTGGGCATTCTTGGTGGCATTCACAAGCCAGGATTTTTTCCTTCTTCTTAGATCTACATCTGGCAGTAGTCTATATGTGCTAACAAAATTTGGCATAATAGATTTTTTTATTCTTAAAGAAGTAAATAAAAATTAGGTCTAAAGTGAAACTGGTGATATTTCAGTTTTCCCCTAACGGGAAAAAAAGGCAAAATCTGTTACATTTTATATTTACAGTCATTTCCAAAATATTTAAATCTCTGGGTAGACTACACTTTTAGCAGAACTCAGTGAGACATCCTTGACTCAGGATGCAGGTGTAACATGAGTGTGAAATTAGGGAGGAAAGTTTGTGAACACGGTGTTGCTTCTGTCTTTCACTTGTTTACTCTTCCTTGTGCTGAGAAGCAAAAGAATGAGGGTAGGAAAGGTCAGAGAGAGGAGGTGAAGAAAGTGAGTCTCAGGGTTTCTTTAGCTTTCTCCGCTGTTCCAGGAAAACCTGTTGCAGTTCAAAGAGTACAGGTTTAAACAAGGAGGCAGACCTCAGCCCTAAAAAAAAGTGCTGTCATAGGTGTGTGTCGTGTGATGTAGCTGGCCTCATTTTAGGAAATGAGTAAATGCTAAAGTGAAAGTTTCTATGTTGGAGCAAAGGCCAACCCGCTTGTGTGGATAAGAAGAGCTGGATGGTGCCAGTAAGGCTGGATGTGCTGGTGTGGGAGTGCTCGTTTGTACTGGGCAGTGGTGGCAGCCATGGTGGATAGAGAAGAGGGAAATAAAGCGCTTCTGGAAATATTTTGGTGTGGAAACTTCTTGCCCAGTTACTCAAGACAACATATTTCTAAAAACAACAAACCAAAACCAAACAGAAGATATTTCCTTTTGTGTGACTTGAGTTAGCTTAGTGTGTTCTCCTAGGTATGTATCTCTGCTATCCTCCAGAAACAGAATGTTTCTGTGTTTGAGCTTTTTGTTGTGTTCCCTCTTTTCTGACTTGTCTGTTGAGAGTCATTCTCCCTAATCTTTTAGTGTGTGATGAAAGCACATCAGCATTGTGTAGCTGGCTAAAGGAAATTTAGCGGTAAAGGAAAAATAATTGTTTCTGTGGCACCTTTGTCCGGCAGGAACCCTAAGTTAAACAAGTGTAAAATCTGGGGGAGGTGGAAGGAAGTGGTAGAATGTTAAAGCACTTAGTCTCCTATTCCTTCTTGAGCTTTTTACCCTCCTGCTCTTTCTGTTAAGCACGAGTATCTCTCAGATTTGTTGCTTTCTGAGAAGAGTCATGTCTGCATTTGCAGCTAAGGAGCATTGAACTTGGCTTAATCACAGGATCTTAGAGTAATTCAAATGTTGCTTGGTCTCTGGTGCACAGCACAGCTTTGATTCACACTAGAGACTGACATCCAGCAGAAACTCAGTCTATGATGCTTCTGCCCTGCCTTCATTCTTTTCCCATGCCCTCGGTGGCTGGCATGAGAGCCACAGGCTGCTCTGAAATCCAAGGGCTTCCTTGCTCACCCTGCTGTGCCACAGCCTTGTGCTAGCAAGAACGTGCAATATCTGCACCCGCGAATCACAAGCCTCAGAAAGCAGGGCAGGCAAAGAGGGCTCGCTCTTTCCCTCTCTGTCGTCTTACTGTTTTCTTTAAAACTGTGCATTCCTCCACAATGGGACAGAATACCTCACAATTTCCCAGCTCTCCTGAGGTTGCATGTTCTAGTGATGGCATTTGCCACCCGCATGACAGGAGAGAAGGTACAGGCAAGGGATGCAGTGCTTGGATTAGCTACTGCAGCCACCGAAGTGCTAAAGTTGCTTGTGCATGCTTAAGTAATGACAATGCTGAGGGTAGTGGAGAAGAGTCCCCCAGGAACAGAACATGAACATTAATTATAGGGGGGAAAAGATATTATTAACATCAGACTGCACACTGCAGGAGATCCCAGTGTGACTATTAAAGGAAATTAATTACCACCTCTCTTTACCTTTCAAATCAACTCTTCTTTATAGTGAGAATAATTCCTTCATTGTTACCACTAGTATTATCAACTGTAAGAGAGTAATTTTTTCCTGGTATTCCATTCACTGCTATTGTACATCTCTATGTTTTGAAAATAAATACTTCCAGTCGAGGTATTGCATCCCCTTTAAGGGGAAGTTCCCCAGACTCAGCTCAGGCTCTGTAAAATGGAGTAATATGCTAAAATACTCATTCCTCTGCACTGATAAATGTGAAATAGCATTCTCTGTTTAAATTATTTTCCATGTAACCCACTACCCTAAAATAGAGCAGTTAAGGAGATACTCTTTTTTAGACTACTCCAGCTTCACAACCCCCATTTCCAGATCCCAGTGTATTTTCCAAATACATCTTGCATGAACTCACATGAGAAATTTTTGCTGGCAAAGTCAGAATTGAGGTCAAAACTGGACTAAAAAGAAAGCTCATTACAACTTTAACATCTGTAATCCACCCTGAGGAGAGAAATGAATGCAGCAAGCAGGCCATGGATGCATTGTTTCCATTGTACTCTTGATTAACTTATAATTCACAAGTGAGGGACTGTGAAGGAGACTACTGACTGATGGAAGGTCACCAATTCCAAGAGGAAATAAATGATATATAGGCATCCCATTCATCACTTTATTTGTGTAACAGCATTTGGGACTCCGTCTCTGTAGAATAAAGCCCATTTAAAATCTTTTAATATGTTTGCAAAGGCAAGGCTGGGAGGCTTGTGTAATCTCGGTAACAAAAGAACCATATGTAAAATCCACATCATCCCAGGGCAGCCAGTGACTTTTTCCTTGAAGAGGGTGCTAATTCCCCAAATTCCTCATGATTGTCCTTGGATAGAGACCAGTAATTATCATGATTCTTTCCATGCTGTATGAAGATCTGCTGTCACCCTATTATTTCTAGTGCAATAACAATCCTAAGCTTTGCTGTAAGGTTCACCTTTGCATTACAAGGAGCACCCGCTTCTCAGAAAATCCTTTATTACAGCCGTGGCTCTAATTAGTGTCAGGTTCCCAAATTCTGGTATACAATGAAGATATGGCATCAGTTGGTTCCTTTCTTTGTAGAAAAGCAGATAGCCAAATATCTGCAAACGTTCATCAAGCTCCTGAAGCAGTTTCTCCCTTTACCACATTGAAATGGAAGCAGTGAAAGAGGAGCTAGTCTAAGCCTGGAAGCAGTAGGAAGAAGTCAACATTCTCCACTTGTAAAGGCTGTAGAGAGTTTGAGTCAAATAAGATGAAAAACCAGAAAGTGGGTGGTAATACAGACATCAGGGCCAGATGAAGAAAAGCCCTTTGTGTATATATCCCTATTTTTACTTCTGTTAAGTAAAACCTTGGCAATAGGGCAGACAGATACGAATAAAATAACGCTTTATTTTCTTCTACAGTTTATTGCAGAAATAATAAATGCTGTGCTGCACAGACTCAAATTGATGTATGTGATCCTCTATGTTTTTGGTGGCTAATAGGATTGCTTTGGAGCAGGTCAGTGCACATTCACACTTTCAATTGCTGTGGACAAAAGCAGACTAAGTGTACCATGGAAAATGTCATCACGTAACATGGCATCGAAAAGATGATGTATGTCTTTACTGTGATACTTTTGTTATGCCTCAGAGAAAATCCACTTTAATGCACAGCTGCAAAAAACTCCACAGGTCTTAGGGCAAAAAAGACACACACTAACCAGAATGGAGTAGCATTTTCTGTCACATAAACTGGCAGAACTGCAAAATGCATGAGATGGGACACAAGCCACATCTTTCTGCGTGTTTTAGGGGGCTTTTTAGTGGCAAATTTGAATCAATGAAGTCCTAACACTGCATTTTGTTATAATTCCTATTTGGAAGCACTGAAATGCTAGCTAAAGAAACAAGGGAAAGCTATAGCATGTCTGCAGAATCTTAAGGTGTGGAGGAATCAAGGCACAATATTAAAATAAATTCTTAAACAGCAGAGGTCTTCTTTGTTCTGCCTACTACGCAATAAATATGACAGTCAGTATGACAAAATCTTCAGCCAAATTCCATCTCTGTCACATGCAGAGCATGCAGCATGATTGGAGCTATGCTGAGCAGGCAAATCTTCACCCAAACCATGACTCCAGTTAGTGGGAAACCTCTTCATCAAAGAAGCAGCTGCTGTGTTTGGTCATTCTGTCTCCATTTCAGTGACTCTGTGTGTAGTGCTAGATCACAATTCCAGGTCAGCTTTACAGAGCTTTAACTCCACACATTTCAAAGATCTTACTGTTGTTTCTCACGGATGTGAGTAAGAACAGAGGCTGGCCTCATTTCTCCGTCCCAGCTGACGTGCTGGAGGATGCCAGTAGGCAAGTGGAATTTCCCCCGTAGCACACCTGGATGGGGATGGCTGCGGAAAGAGGCTGTTCTCACCGGGAATGCGAGCGGTCAGGAGGGCGGGTTCGTGCACTACAGAGAGGGGCAAAATCCAGACTGAGCCCAAGGTAATTGGTTTGATAGTTTAAGAATAAGGAAACAGCAGATGTCTTTGAATACATGTTAAGAGCAACCAGGTCAAAGACTTGGTTTGTGGTGTTTAGGTTTTGAGAGAGAGAAGAACCAGCAGCCTGTTTCTCACACACGGCACAAAGCTTCAGTCTTTATTTGAACATCTCTTTGGGATGACAACCTGTGATCCTTCTTTCTGATATGTAGTGTTGTTTATTTTCCTTCCTATGGTTTCCAAAAGACAGTGGCTGCTTCAGTCTGCAGTTTAGTTCTTTAGGAGTAGTCTAGAGAAGGAAAAGTGTCTGCATCTGTGAAAGGGGTAGTACAGGAGAAGGGGTCAGAGAATGTCTGTTTCCCAGGGAGCCTTCTTAATGTACTTCACCACTGACCCAAAGATACATTGCAATCTATGATAGTCAATGCAATTCCTAGCAGCACCTGGATTTTCTTCCAAGGTTTCTTACCCAGCTTTGCCCAATCTGTTATTGCTTATCTGTACAATCTAAAATCATCCTAGCAGCCAACACAAAATAGTTGAAAGCTGCCTATGAATTTAGGAGCTGTGCTAGCTGTTCAGAGATTTATTATCTTTTTTTGTTTTCTGGGTAATCAGCAAGTTAGAACCTTTCGATATTTCAGCAAAAGAGCAGCAGAAAATACCCCTGAGGACAGGCTGCCTAAGCTCTGATCCTGTATCTGAAGTCCAGTACCAATGTTTTCTCTCAAGAACAAAGTAATTCATTCAGCTAAAAGAGAGTGAGGTTGACTTTGAAAATTAAAATCAATGCTTTAATTCAATACACATACAATTACCAGCTGTCAAATGGCATGTAACGCACTTTTACTGAAAAAAACAACGGCACAAAAGACGAGAAAGGAGGCTTTGACAAATGTTAGGATTCTCATAATGATGTTTTTTGTGTGGTTTTGAAAGCAAGACTGCAAAGTTAAGCGCTGTAGATGATAGGGCATTATGCAGAGGGCGTAAAAGGACCAATGGTGTTTTTCAGAACACATATCACTGCTCTCTGTAATGCTCTGTTGTCACAAATATATGGTGATTAGCTATTTATCAGCGTGAAAACACATCATAAAACAATTCACATATCATTGAGTTTCTAATAATCTGTGTCACTGTGAAGATTAATACATTAAGTCAGTCCACACAACTTCATGAAATACCTTCCTTTGCCAAGATTTGTGTTGGGCTTGGCAAACGAAGGATGAAACACTGATGAAATGGGAACATCTACTTTTGTTGACTAGTCTGTGAAATAACACATTTGTTTTTTCACTCTTTAACACTGCTTTGAGGGGATAATAAGGGTGCCCCTGGTAATGCTGTCAGCTTCCGAAATATCTCACCTGCCTGCTCTATTACTACAGTCCTCCTTAGACTCTTTTGGGCTGTGACTTACCTGTATTGAACCCCTGCAGACCTTTTTGCCATGTGAAGGCTTGCTAAAGACCAGCACTGCATGTCAAGGTCTGTATTTTCAATTGTGGATGTCAAGAGATCAGCACTTAAATCTGTATTTGCCCATTGGACTAACTACCCTCCCAAGCATCCACACGTCCTTCAGTTAGAGATTTATCACTACCTCTATTGTTACGTGTACTTTCCCAGAGCTCCACTGTGTCTAAGGATACCCCGAAGATCATATTTTATCTAAAAGATAACCAGTGTAATTACTGTTTCTGAAAACAAACAAACAAAGAAACAAATTAGCCTTAACACTGCAGAAGGGGAATTGTTTCAAACCAGGGAAGACCTCTGAAAATCCATCCACATATTCAGATGGCTAAATACACTGCCATCGCAAGCTTAAAACGCCATGTTTGAAAATGTTGCCCTGAGCCCACTCAGTACATGATTTGGAATTAGATGAATGATGAATCCAAGGGAAATATAACTTTCTCAGGTTAGAGTGTGACTGATGACACCCATCTCCAGTTCAGGGGGGAAGGTGGAAGTTCATTTAGATTGATTCATTAATGTTTTTTCCAGAGTCAGTAAGATACTTGATAATTAATGGCACAGAAATATGAGTTCAGCTGAAATCCTTCATAAATTAAAAGTATTTAATTTAATAGTAATTTAGAGGATTTTGCAAAGTGCCAGAGCAAGATAACTGCATTTGCACAGGAAGCAAGATTGAGAGAACTGTCTCCTAGACTGATGCAAGTAATGCATCTTTATAGCCATGTGGGTCAGAATTCAGTAGCAGTATTACTATCCTTCACAGCAACATTTCCATGAAGAGAGAGAAAATATATCAGGAAAACTATTCTCTCACATTTCACTCCTCGCTCTTTAGCTGCCTAGAAATTTACTGTGTGCTTCACACAGTACACAGTGAAGTATAGTTTAAGACTTCCCATTACTTCTCAGGGTAATGTCAGTTTTAAAAGAGCTTGGAACAAGACAGTGGACTAACTGAAGCACAGCTGCAACTGCGTGGTGTTCTTCCCCGTAAAATATTTCCGAGTGATAAAGGGAGAAGAGCAAATCTAAGGAATGACAGCCTTTTAATGCCTTTCTGTTCAGCTTGCCATGACTAACAATAGCTTAAACCCTTTTGGATACCCAAGCAGTGGCAGTTGGATGCCTGTTTCTCGTGGCCAACGCGTGCATCAGGCTTTGGCTGTGGTAGCAGCACTCGTGCTCCCAAATATCCAGCGCCAACACACAAGCAGAGCCTCTGACTCAGGCACTGGATCCAGTACAGCAGAGGGGAGTGGGGATGGTGTGTGCTTGTGCAGGAGGAAGGCAGCCCAGTGCCGTGGTCCCACAGTCGTTACTCTTGAGAGGAGAAGGTCCTGGCCCAGAGTGCCAGGGGCAGCTGGGGAAGCAGGACAGGGGGCAGCTGCTGCTGCTGGACAGAAAGCCCATAACTGGGCTCTCAAAATGTACATCTTAGCCCTATCAGCTTCCAGAAGCTGGACCAAGATAGCTGTTTTTCTAAAAAAACAGAGCAGTTAGACATTAACAGAGCAAGGTTGGAAAGGATGGGTGACACAGACAGACGTGAATGTGCTTACTGAATTTTCTGTGCAATTTTCCCGTTTAGGTATTTCGGTATGGTATATTTTATTATATTATATTTTATATACCATTTATATATGGTATATTATATTTTGCTTAGGAAAGGTAGGTTTTATTTTTTTCTGCCCCTTGTCCTTGAGAGGGAGGTGGTTTGAAACAGCAGGGTGATAATTTTCAAAGAGAGCAAAAGGGCTGGGGCTGAGATTTGGATGAGGATGTCCCTCTTTTACTCATGCTTATTTGAAAAAGCCCTACTTTGCTTTGGGGGATTTGAGCGACTCCCTGCAGCAGATTTTAGGACTGGAACATGTTCAATCATGGTCAGAGAGGATAAAGTGTACTTAATTCTCTGCTCTTTAGGTGGTTTACATTGGCACAGGCTGAAAGGTTTAGAGTTCTGAAGTTTACACATTCACAGAGTCTTGGTGTTCAGATTTAACATTATGTACTTTTTTCACTTGAAGTAGAAAACAATAGGAACCAGCAGAAAAGTTTTCTCAGGATCTTGGCTTTTGAAGTACCTAAAGAAAAGAGGATGAGGAGGGAAAAAAACACCCGTGGAGGACCTAAGATTTTTCTGTTTAAAAGCAAAAGATCCCCCAGACCTGAATACCCTGAAATAGTGTGGCAGTAGGATGAAGTATAAATTTTTCAAAGGGAAGTGCTGTGCAATCTAATTTTTTACTACCTTTGGCACAGTTTCTATAAACTGATAGCTTTTCACAGATGCTAAAGTTGCTACAGTTTCAATAGCCACCCTCAAGACTGCTTTAAACCTACCCAACAAGGAGGAGCAATAGCATTTCTGCAAATAAACCTCCCAATCCATCCAGTGACAACAGCATTTTTCCTAGGGTCCCCAAAATGGCCTTTGGGATCTCTCTTTTTGTGTGGATTTTAGAAGCAGGACGTGGGACTTTCCCTTTTCTCCTCATCTCAACCCATAGCCCTGCGATTTACCTCTCCCCGCTGCTTCACGAGACTATGAGCCAGAGGACCCAACCTGGCCCCAATCTCAGCTCCCTGCCAACTGCTTTGATTTCTTTCCTCTTCTTCCCTCTCCCTGCCCTCCCCCAAACTGAGCTGCCCTACACAAGCTTTTTTTGGTGACACTGGGTAAATATGTAAACTAGCAGCCCTATGGTGAGCTGCATTGATGCTTAACTACATCTCTACAGCCAGATCAGATAATGCTTCAAGAGCTGCAGTCATAGTACTGGCTACAGAATAGATGGGATGTAAAGTACCTTATTTCCTGCAGGAAATTTAATTCAAAATTTTTAGGTTTTAACCCCTGCAAATTGAGGGTTCAAGTCCTATTTTTTCATCTATAGGGCTCCAGTAATAGCTATGGCACTCTACACAAATAAAATGTGATACAGCATGAGTTTAGATGTGGAATTATGTCAGGTTTTTCCCCCCTCACAGTTTTTTCCCTGGTAATTATGAAAGATAGCAAACAGTATGCAATAACTGATGCCCTTCGGGACATGGACGTACACTTAGTGTGCCCATATGAATATTAGACACAGACAGCAAATAAAATAGCAAGTCAACTTGAGATTCTGACAGCAAATTTTCTTGCAAGTGGAAAGAGAAAATGCACATTATGAGTGGAAAGCAGCAACCATCATAGCCAAAAGATGCTTTCCTCCCAATATCATTTGGCACAGAACAGAGATTATTTTGCAGTTCTAAGTCAGGCAGTACATAAGTGTGAGGTGAATCAGCACATCAGTATTTCACTGTGGTTTTCAGACTGCCTCTATTCCTTTTCAAAGTTAATATCTGGCAGAGGCATAATTTGATCTTTTGCTGTGGGGCTTTTAATGACTTCTCTGTTTCTGAACTGCCGCAGTTGAGTGAATATGCTAAAATCTAAGTGCACTTTACACTCTATGGACTGTATCCTTCATTTAGCCTGTGTTCAAGAGGACATTATCCTGAGACTTCTTAAAATCTCTGCTTCATTTTGGTCAATAGGGAGCGTTTAATGTACGATATGAAGTAGGAAGATGTTGGTATATGAATAAAAAATATCAACAAAAGCAGTTACAGTTCTCTCTTGTTCCTGCATTTCATCAGTTTAAAGCTGTTTTTATGCTAATCAGCACTGGATCACTGGAATGCACCATGGATAAAATACAGAGTTTTTCAAGTTATTTCCTTGAGTAGGATCCTTAAGAGGATATCTGAATTCTGGAGATAGATCAGTTTTAATTGATTCTAAATAATCAGATTCCAAACTGACTATATATTGATATTAATTATTTCAGGCTCTGCACTTAAATTGAACACACAGCTTAAGCTGTAAACTTGTGTTCTTCAGAATCCCCTTTTTCAAGTCACAGCTATCTAAAGGGATGGTTGGGATGGAGTTCATGCCCAGAGGACCAAGAGAGAGCAATTGGAGCTGCCTTGCAAGCTCCCCGTGCAGCACCGCCACACACATCATGTAACGCAGCAGTGTTGCACCACAAAAATAGAACATCTATCAATTACGGTTGAAGAGGCAAAAACCTCCCTCTAAAATTCAAGACAAAATCCCCTGAGAATGCTGAAGCCAGTAGCAGAAAAAGGGACACAAGGTGCAGAAGAACTGACGAATTAGAGAATTCCCCATGTGGGAAGGTGATATTGGCCCTTAAAGCTGGCCTTCCACTGGAGAATGATTATGCAGAGATTTTTCCTGTTTCTGTACTGGCTTTGGGGTTGTTTTTCCACATCTTATTTTTTTATCATGCTGACCCATAAGAGTTACCATTAACTAAAAATAAAAACCAGGAAATAGTACATGCTCGGTACCGTAAAGGTTTGAATTTTCATCTCATAATATTTTGTTTTTCAAATCACTGTATTCCCAGTAGCACAGCAAAAATCATTTGCTTTAATGCAATTGCTAATAATGATGATATCAACACAAACCTCTGTTTGTTCGTATGTTGAGCTCATTGAATAAAGAAGCTTATCATTTATCTGTGTAGAAGCTTTTAATTAGTTTTCTGAATTTACTCCAGAGATTAATGGGCAGATGATATTCAATATATGCTTTATTGTTTTAATTTCTTTATTGAGATATCTGAATTTGTATGCTCTTCCCTCTGTGATCCTTTACTTTTTTCCTCTCTGTTAGATAACCATAAAATATTTGTCTGCAAACAGACTCATAAAAAAATTCCTCTAGGCCATTACACCTGGGTGGTGGTGGGTAAGTCACAGCACAGGACACAGCAGCAAATTCTGCTCTATTGGGGATTATAAACTTTCGTCAGAAAATACTGTGTCACTGAAAAATGTCACTTGCTGGCACTTTTCAGTGTTTCCAGTAAGTTGGGGAGGTACCTTTTCCTGCTCACACACAGCACTAATAGTTTGTGTATTCAGGCATTTCTTTTTTAATTGAGATTTCTTTTGACCTTTTCCCCCAGCTGCCACCTTTTTCCCTGGTCATCAGTTACTGATGGCCACTGTGGCATGGCTCCTGTCACCCCTCAGTATCCCGCTTACCCGCAGGGCTGTTCCAGTATGGCAAAGTCATCCTGTGCAACGTCCTGGTGCTCTCCGCCTGACGGGTCTCTGTTTCTGGCAGTGGGTCACATCCTCTGCCTGCTTGGGTGGTGCATGTGCTCTTGTTGAAGTCCACATGAGGACCCATAGCAAATGAAGCTCAACCCTTGGGCTGATTAGGGAAAGAACTTTATATCTGTGCTTTCAGTGGAGCAGTGGTGTCACTGACTTCCCTGATGGCAGCCAATATCTGCAGTCTACTGCCATCCTGGCTCAGGGACTGTGGCCTCTCGTTGCCAAGAAGGGAAATCAAGCCCAAGCTGCTGAATCCATCTTTACTTTTCTTAATTTCTTGTGTCTTGGGAGAAGGTGCACCTTCGAGGTGCAGATAAAAGGGAATGGAAACCCTCAGTAAACAGTGCGTCATTTTTATTAAAAAAAGTGCCCTGAGTAAATATAAAGTTCAACATTATGGTTTTGTTGGCCCAGTAGGAGAGGGATTAAAAATGCTCATTAATGGGATTTAAAAGCAGGAGTTCAGTTATATTAGCTACAAAAATATAATTATCATAATTAAGATTGCAAAGCACTAACGAAGCTCTTTAATAATTATCCTTTTTCCTTAGAGATTCATTTTATAAAACCTGATTTGAATTCTACATCATGCTGGAGAAGCTTTATCTTTGTAGAAGTGGGAACCACTGGTCACATGAAAGGTCTGAGAAGAGCAGTACTTTGCACATAGCTGGAGTGTGGCTCGGTCTGAGACAGGAGGGACTCAAGGGCATAAATGTTCAAGGTGGCACAAAATATAGGTGCAGCCTTGGTCTGATGCTGTAGCTGAACTCTTGTTAGGTTTATGGACTCAGACACAAAACTGGGAGCCTGCAACTGGAGAACATTCCTCCCCCAAAGTGTCATGCAATCAGGCAGGTTGTGTGTCTCTATCCTTGCTGTCTTTAGGCTTAGTGATGCCCAGGCAAACCCTGAAGCCTCCTGCCTTGCTCTGGTCAGAAGTGGCCGTAAAACTCTGTAGGTTACGTTACCTGCAAGGGAGACAGCGAGCAGTACAGAGCAGTAATCTGGATGGTCACAGGCTTGCACGGTCCCTTCTGAAAAGAAAGAGACAGGAAGTTCTCAAAATTAAATGACAACAAATTGTCCATTTAAAACTCTCTCCCCCAAACAGCTTTTCATGATTCATCTCCCCAGATGATTAAATATTTAGTTCTGCTGACAGGGATATGATAATTACCATAGAGCAGAAAATTTAGTGCAGTGTGTGAGTTATAAGCAGATGTGTTATCAAGCTGTTAACACAAAAGTGATGGGATTATTGGTGTTGATATCTGCATTTATTTCTGTAATACTATATAGGGATTTTTTCCTGTTGCCAGCAGATTTAGGCCACAGCTTTGCCTCTTGCACAGGGCAGGGAAGTTGTCTTGCAGGGTCTCTGCAGGGACAGTCACATTGTCCCCTCATGCCTCCCACCCCAGCCCCATCAGTGGCAGGGCAGCTGAGCACCCATGGGTGTCACCATGCTGCAATGCCCATGAGGGTAGGGAAGGCCAAGGAGAGCACTCACTGCCTGGCTCAAGTCCCAGTCTGCTCCTTGGAGCTTGGCTCTCCAGTTCTTGCTGGTTGAAGAAGCAAACAAATTCCACATGGGCAGGGAGAGGCCAAGGACACTGAGAGGGACGGCCCTTCACCCTAGATCCTGTTTAATGAAGAGGGAGATGCCACATCAGGATAGGTGCCTAAAACTTGAAGGAAATTTGGCTTAATGTTTAGTTTCTGCTTTCCTGCTGAAATCTCCACAGAAACATGTAGTCTGTTATTTCAGCATCTTACGTATGGAGGGGATGATCACAGCTGGTGTAAATTGTGACAATTAATTGAATAGAACTGTCAAAAATTCAGTTTCTTTCTAGAACAAAGTTTCCTGTTGTTAGCAAAATTACTTCTAGAGCCAGAGGTAATTTTTAAAAGAAGAGTAATTGGTTATTTGAGAGCCAACCATAAACATTTAACAAACAAAGAAAGGGGCGGGGG